>JARHVA010000987.1:922500-1522500 GCA_037957365.1 Torreya grandis | reverse complement strand
TTCATGATAATAGTGTTTTAATCAAGCATAAGGAGTAGGTTATAGACAAATATTCACAACTCAAGATCAATATATGATATATCAAAACCTAAGTAGAAAACATAGTGCACGAAACCAAGACTAGTCCAAATATAAACACTCATGACTAAAGCTCAAAATATGAAAAATAAAAACCTAATCATAATTATGATGCACTAAAAAAATATCAACAATTGAATAAAATAAACACACTAATATAAAAACAAACACGCATGTAAAAATACATTTAAAAAGTAAACAAACAAGTTAATTAAATTAGTTGTGTGCATGTGGCAAGAAGGCATTACTCTTGAATGTCGCCACTAAGTATGAGGAAAGTGTAGATATAAATTATGACAACCTTGACTATAATGGGGAATATAATAAAAAGAAGGAAGTGGTTGAGTTGACCCTAGATGCCCCATGCATAGAGTGTCACCTATATAGTTTGTTGTGGACTTCATGCCAAATGTAGTTCTCCAAAGAAATGGGATGGAAGAAAATTGATGACAAGGAAAGATAATCTTGATAGAAGAAATAGGGATCTCAAAATGGTAAGAGTGTAGTATAGATAGCCCATAAAATGGTGAGAGTGTGGATTGGCTCATAAAATGGTGAGATCATGGATTGGCTCTCAAAATGGCAAGATCATGGATTAGATAGATGATGACACAAGTGGATTAAATCTAATGAAGAAAAGGGTTTCTCACCCATGAAATGTGCATTTGTAAAATGGGAGTCAATCATTTCATACTCAAATGGTGCCATGTAGAATAGAATCAAGATAGAGACCCACTAACTGATAAGATGTCAAATGTTTAAAGATTCTAAGGTAGTAAAACTCTTTTGGTATTATCAAATGTTTTTATTATTTATTTGTTTTGGATTTGATAGCATCTCAACTCAATGGAGGATGATGAGATACTGACTATTTTGTGTATTTTTGGTATATTTGAATGTTTCAAGATTTTTATGGAATAATTCCCAAAGTGGACATAAGCAAATGTACAAGGAACCATCTAGAAAAAGGAAATGTATGCTCTGGTAGGGGTTCAAATAATATTAAATTTGGCTACAATGGGGCATTCTCATAAAATGGCAAGATCATTATGTTAGGAACCCAAAGGAAGCACCATTGATTACCAAGCAACTAAACATGCAGAATTAAACCAGAAGTAACAAGTAACTAGAATTCAGAAATAACACAGAATATGAGAGACAATACCCAATTGTATTAATACTCTTCCAGAAGGAAATACAACAAAGAAGATTGCCATAGTTCTTCTTCCTTACACACCTCTAGGGCTCCCACACCTCTAGGGCATAAATAGTAAATCTCTTCAAGAGCTCACTCTCTCAATTACGGTCCCAACACACAACTCAAACACAGAGTTGGTATTCACCTCCAACCAGTTAGTATCCACTACTGCCAATACCACTAGTCAATATCACTACTGCCAGTACACAAGTCCTCCACACACTCCAAATTTGAGTATACATACATACTCCAAGTAGATCTCCCATGAACTTGTAACAACCTGCAACTCAAATGATCTTACTTTGGAAGAGACTACCTTGCCTTCCTCTTTGCTCTCCAATTGAGTACACACCATACTCTAGGTAGATCTTGCCTGATCTTGCTCCCTGTTGTGTTGCTATCACCTTGATCCTGTTGCCACCTGTAGATCAACCTGGTTTTGCACACTTGCAAACCTTAGACCTCGCACACACAAACACCTATAGATCAATGATCTTACTTACCATGTAGATTTCCAAATGTGGCCTTGCACACCTGCTGACCAAGATCCTACATACATGAAGAATCTTTTTGATTCTCCAAACTAGCACCCACACTTGGCATTGTGGCACTAGGAAGAACACACCATGCTCTTTTCACTCTGAAGGAGCTAATATTTGCTCTCTTACTCTCTAGGACTAATTACAATACAGCCCATGAGTCTACTATATAGATCTCATGCAAACAATAATTATAAATCTAATTACAATAATTAGATCCATAGCTCAAGACTATAATTAGCCTTCTTACATGCAAACAACTAGATTGTTAACTAACTATCTGTGAACTAGCAGTTCTGGAACCGCACAGGCGATTGACGTCGGTCCTTGTCTGCCTAAGGGTGACCGACGTCGATTGATATATTACCATCATCGATAGCTTCTTGTCTCCACCTAATCAACGTTAGTTGGCTTGACCGATGCCGGTGACTATGACACTCAGCAACCTCCTCCCTTGTTTGCATCAGTGAAGCTTTTAGCTTCACAACCTAACAATCTCCCACTTGGAGATAAACAGCTGCACTATACCTGTACATGTACCCCATCTAATCTATTTCTTAGCTTGTATCCCTCTTCAAGATCAATCCTGAAGACCACCCACCACACAACTTGTGGTGCACCTCCTATCATCCAAGTAACCTGCCACATTCGAACCTACAAACCCATGTAGTGAAGTCCTGACCCTGCATAACATGTATACCTGCTGATGGTCCCTCTCAAATACCTGAGAACCCACTTCCCCAAATTGGTTCCTAACTCTCTGATAGCTCCCACTGCTAGGGAAAACTTAGGTCTATACCAGACCTCATGTGATTTCGAACACTGAACTATCCAGCCCTTGGTGTGCTCCAGTTCTACATCCTGTGTATTGAACCTTGCTAACACTTGATTCACATCAGCTCCCACTGGAGACAAAATCAACCTGTGATCTTCCATGTCTCTCATGCCAAAGAATTTCATTGCTCTAAATTCCTCATGACATGCCACTGAACTTACCCTTAGCTCAACAAAACCCTGTATGTCTGAACCTGCACCAAGCCTACCATCCACATACAATAATAGGATAATGTTGCAACCATCATCCACTTGGTAAGACAAACACAATGGTTATACTGACATTGACTAAAGCCCTGCTTTGTCATCCACCTGGTACCACCTATCAACCCTATACCATTGTCTTGCAGCTTGTTCAAGACCATATGACCTGGCCTTCCATCTCACATATCCATTCTCTCTATTCTTTAACTAAGGTATCCATTCATCTTTCAGTGCTTTCTTCTAGTTGGCAACCCTACCAAATCTCCTATTTGGTTTTGCATCCTAATCATGCCATGCTCTCACTATTTCCTGGATCCTTCCTACTCTGTAATGAGAAATGAGTATAAAGAAGAGGAACAATGAATTTGAGGCTTACTTACCCTTTCAGTCCTCCATATGGGCATTTGAGACTCCTTGACAGCTTGTTGTCCACCCAAAATCCATTACAGTGAACGAGATCAATCACCACACAGTCTGCATCCGACTGACGTTGGTTCCCATGCAACTTTCCTTTCTACTGACGTTGGTTTTTTGACCGACGTCAGTCTTACCTAGTCACTGACATTAGTTTCTTGACCAATGCCGGCAGCCACCCTACCCAACACCACCAGCTTTGGTCTGCACATGACTGACATTAGCACCTATCTATTCAATGCCGGTTCCCCCTGACTAACGTCGATAACTGTGTTTGCCTATGAGTGATGACTTTTTACCCACAAGCTCTCTTTGGATCAAAACCCTATCCAAACTGCCCTACTAAGAGATATCCAGTCCCATCCACTGATCTCTGTCTGTCATCTCCTCTAAGAACACCAAGGCTTTCCAGTTCTTAAGTCTGTCAAACACATGTGTCTTTCGCTTAAGAACATGCATCTCCTTCTTGCTCATGTGACCAAGCCTACAAAGCCACGTCTTTGCAACAAAAGAAGAATCAGTAATATAAGTAGATAGATAAAGGATACCTACTTTGTTACCGCCAGCTGATTCAAGTGCATTTGCTGTGAGAGTTCTTATGCATCTCTCATCACCCAACTTTCTTGAAGAAATTAGCCACATCTTCAAGACCGGGACCTACATGACCTCCTTCAACACCCATGTGTTGGCCGCCTGTAATTTCAGCTTCACTTCCCCTTTGCCAATTCTTTGGCAAGGCACACCAACCCCTAAATAAATCTTTCCAAAGTCTCTAAAGACCTTAACATGGAAAAATACTCTATTTTAGACTGCATGGAAAGAGGCAACAAAATCTATAAAACAAGATTCTACTTTATCCAAGGAACATGCCAGAGCATCCTATACAACAACACCTGCAACATCTGCTTCTTCAGTTCCTTCATGTTGATCTTCTACCAACCAACAATTTCTCTTTACTTGCTCTTTCTTTCCATAACACCATAATTGACCATTCATGCTTTTCAATTCCTCCATTCTTAGCTTACTTTCTTTTGCCATTGCTATACTCCCACTTAATCAGAAACCCCTGAGAGTGACCCATAATCAAACACAAACCTGCTCCCTGCAACCTTAGCTCTGATACCAATTGTTAGGAACCCAAAGGAAGCACCATTGATTACCAAGCAACTAAACATGCAGAATTAAACCAGAAGTAACAAGTAACTAGAATTCAGAAATAACACAGAATATGAGATATAATACCCAATTGTATTAATACTCTTCCAAAAGGAAATACAACAAAGAAGATTGCCACAGTTCTTCTTCCTTACACACCTCTAAGGCTCCCACACCTCTAGGGCATAAATAGTAAATCTTTTCAAGAGCTCACTCTCTCAATTACGGTCCCAACATACAACTCAAACACAGAGTTGGTGTTCACCTCTAACCAGTTAGTATCCACTACTGCCAGTACCACTAGTCAGTATCACTACTGCCAGTACATAAGTGCTCCACGCACTCCAAATCCGAGTATACATACATACTCAAGTAGATCTCCCATGAAATTGTGACAACCTGTAACTCAAATGATCTTACTTTGGAAGAGACTACCTTGACTTCCTCTTTGCTCTCCAACTGAGTACACACCGTACTCCAAGTAGATCCTGCCTGATCTTGCTCTCTATTGTGTTGTTGTCACCTTGATCCTACTGCCACCTGCAGATCAACCTGGTTTTGCACACCTGCAAACCTTAGACCTCGCACACATAAACACCTGTAGATCAATGATCTTACTTACCATGTAGATCTCCAAATGTGGCCTTGCACACCTACTGACCAAGATCCTACATACATGAAGAATCTTTTTGATTCTCCAAATTAGCACCCACACTTGGCACTATGGCACTAGGAGGAACACACCATGCTCTCTTCACTCTGAAGGAGCTAATATTTGCTCTCTTACTCTCTAGCACTAATTACAATACAGCCCATGAGTCTATTATAGATATCTCATGCAAACAATAATTAGACATCTAATTACAATAATTAGATCCATAGCTCAAGACTATAATTAGCCTTCTTACATGCAAACAACCGGTTCGTTAACTAACTGTCTATGAACTAGCAGTTTTAGAACTGCAAAGGCAACCGATGTCGGTCCCTGTCTACCTAAGGGTGACTAACATCAGCTGATATATTACTGTCATTGATAGCTTCCTGTATCCACCTGACAGATGTCAGTTGGCCTGACCGATGCCGGCGACTGTGACACTCAGCAACCTCCTCCCCTCTTTGCATCAGTGAAGCTTTCAGCTCCACAACCTAACACATTATTATTAGGATTCACCAAAACATGTTAATTATAAGGATAATGGTGTGATCTAACTGAGAGCTTATATAAATACTTAGATAAATATAGAATTACAACATATAGGTGGAGTTTATAGATATTTAACATGGAAAAATACACTTTCATAGTAATCACATCTAATTATAAAAAGAATAAAGTTGTAATAGGATAAATTCAAATGAAAAAATATCATAAATAAGGCTCTATAAAGCAAAAATTTAAGCATATAGAAATAATATTAAACTCACATTGAATATCTAATACAGAGTTTCACATAAAGGAACAGTTAATCATATCTATGATCAGAGCACAACACTCCATTACAATATTTATGATAATTATGTATCAATAATAATATTCATCCATCTATTCATTAACCTAATCAACAACCCATTTTATTATAATATGATGAATATATAACCTAAAGACTATGTCATTCTAACCTTTCGATCCATTCTTAGCAATGTATGCCAACTCATATTTTGTTTCTTGTTATAGATAAGTTCTCATGTTTAGCTTTTGCTCTTAGTCATGTACTTAGCAGTCAATCCAAGTCAATTTTGCACTTGATACATCTAGGTGAGAGCATAGTAAAGTCTATGTCACACATCATTTAAATGTACTACTATGATGGTATCAATTTCACACAAGGAGCAAGCCTTGTACGCTCACCTACAGTGCAACAGTGAAAGGATTAGGGTCCACATTAGGCTAGTTGAAACCTAGCACAACCTTAGTCTCAATGGGACTTAGTCATTTTCATAATTATCTTAGACAAGTTTTTTAGTGCAAGGCTATTTTGGGTAAGATCAGTAGGCATGAGCCTCTTCAAGGGACTAGTTTTGGTCATGGTAATGCAAGCTAGTATTAGACTAGTTCTAGAGATTTAGGGGTGTAGGTATTTCAAATAATAAGCAAAGTACCATTCAAGTGCTTATTGGAATGGGAAAAATAGCTATTACTCAGGGGATCATTCATATAGCTAACATTCTAGGCATAAGAGTCAATATTTAGGTGCATGACTATCTTAACACTTAGGATAGTTTCAAGCCTATTGTGAGTTTGCTACTTTACATAGAGCTATCATTGATGTGGGGTACAAAATTATATAAGGAAACATGTTCATATAAATAAATTATACTATTATAACTATTACGTTTAAGTCACAAACATTAAATAATGTTGTAACATAAATAAGATCAACAGTATAATTATTCTCAATAACATTCTTCATTCATTCATAGTTGCCGTATACAAAGTTCATATCATGAAAGTAGACCATGTGCTTATCTTCTAAACTACTCTTGCCTAATAGCTGATAGGCAAGCTTGGGTTGTACATTCAAAACTCTTAACCTAGTTCATTTTAGATTAAAATCTAATAATGGTGTCTCTTGATTTTAGAAGAGTTTCACTACCATTAATCACCTCCTTTAGCCTTTAGGTTCACACTCATTTTAGAGGAAGAGGGGCATATTATTTCTAGGTTAGATGGGTTTACATGGGGTGTTGATCTATCACTAGGGGTTGTTATACCATCAATTCCACTACTCTAACACCTGTGGCTAGTTATTGTTCTTGGGTCTTTATTTAGGTGATTAAGGCATTGACATGTGCCATCACTTGCACATGCTTGGTCTTGATCACAGTAAACACATGCTTCGCTAAAGCATCCTTATCTTTTTCCTTTTGAAGGTGCACATCGATGACTGACACTTGAGTGGTGAAGTTACAAAAGATGACATTCGCTTCTACACCCTCTTCTAGTTTGCCAAAGAGGTCTTCCACTACATCGAGCTTTTTGTTTATCTCTCTTTTGATGGCTTCATAGGGTTTTTCTTATTCCTCTAGCATTAGCTTCATCCAAGGAAACATCTCTTCTACCAGTGTGCAAAATTTGTCAACCTGTTTCATTTTTGAGGTGTCCACACCATCCAATAAGGATGGTTATGCCTCTTCTACATGCTCGACCAGCTACTAGAGTTTGAGTTTTATCACTTTTATCTCTTCTTCTACTTTGAGCATAATGTATTTCCACCTAGTGGTATGCAATTCATTGATGATGTTCTTGCACAAAAATTCAGAGGCCACTTTGAGGAGGACATTAGTTGACCTCAAAAATTTCATATCCCTAGGATTAATGAGATGGTAGTCATGCCCCTCTTATGGTTTTTGGGTGCTTAGAATCACTTTCATAGGCACTTAAAAATAAGGCTCATCCATGTAACAATTAATATCCCAAGAGACTTGATGACATGTTAAGGTCATAACAACTTGAGGGGGCATGTACTCCATCATATAGAAGTCATCATCCTGGGTGAATCTTCTCTGTGCTTTCTCCCTATAGCTCATCTCATACTCCTCATCCTCGATGGTTACTTTTGTATGTTCTTTCTCCCCTCACCTAGCATTAGGAATTTCTCCACTACCTTCTCCTTCTTCTTCTCTTAGAGGTTTTTCATTAGACTTCTCCCCTTGGTCTACCTCTTCTCTCTCTTTAGTGCTAGTTATGTCATTTTTTTCTAGAGGGGTTATTCCTTAGACTTTCCCCCTTATTAGTTTCTTCTTCTCATTGTGTTTCTTTGGTGAAAACCTCCTTGAAACTAGCCTTACCCTCCTCTTTCCCCAGTGGGATCTCTACCATCTTCTCCTTTTGTTCTTTTGAGGCACTAACATCACCTTCTTTATCTTTAGGCAGCCCTTCAGAATTGGGGCATGCCTATTGTGTAGCTTCTTATGCTAGGATGGAGTGTGCACTAGGCACTTCTTTAGTTTCCTTCTCCTTATTAGGTTATATGTGAGTGATAACCTTTTCCTCTATTTATTTCTTCACTCTAACCCTTTCTAGGTTGTGTTCTCTTATATTTATTTATTCTTGGCCTTTTCTTCTTTGGCCTTTTTCTTCTTAGCTTTCCTTTTCTTGGCCTACATCCTACATTTATTCTCTTCTAATTTTATCTCCTTGGCCTCTATTTGATTAATTTTAGCTTATAACATGCCATTAATCCTCATGGCCTCTCATTTTTAGTGCAAATTTAACACCACATCAATGTGCTCTTGGTCTAGGCCCATGTCCTTCAATTTGAACTTTAACTCTTCCTCAATTGGTGTACCTAAGGGTATTATTTCTCCATGTGCTTCTACCTCACTAGGCTTCTCATGTGTTTCTCCTTCCTTCTTTAATTTCATCTCTTATGCCTTTTTTTGCTCCACTTCATTCCTATACTCTTCAGCCTCAACCATCTCAATGGCTTCTTTGGACATCCCAACCTTTGTCATTTCTTCTTTCCATTCGTCCATCTCCAGCAACTTCTAAATATCAGCATCACTGAGGCTAAGTTTGCTCCATCTATGTATCTTCTTCTCTTCTTTAGTATGAGGGGATGGATAGGGGGTCCATTCACTTTATGAGAAGCCATCTTCCTTAGACATGATGTATATGTACCTCTCTATTGCTTCTTCTTCTAACTCCTCTTCCTCTTCTATGTCAAATAGGATTATGCTAGGTGCCATAAGAGGAACCTTCCCCTTCTTCTTTGTGCTAGGGGAATCCTTTAGCATGAATCATTCACACTTATTTAAGGAGTCTAAAGGAGATGGTTCTTCTAAGGTGATCTTGAGCCTTAGGTGTTCCTCTATCTCTTCCAAATTTTCCCCCTCTTCTTTTTGGGAGACTTCTTCTCTATTGGTACTAGTATCTCTTCATCCCTGATCTAGATAGGGGGTCTTCACTCTACTTGGTGCTCTATTTAGAGCTAGAGTCCTTCTTTCATGGCTTCATCTCATAGTATAATCTATGGATGTATCCTAGTATGGTAACCTATTAGATGGGATCAATGTCTGGGTGATCCAATGCATCTTCTTCATCCTTAGTGGCCTTCCTATTTGCATGAGTGAACTAGCACCTCATCTTATACCTCTCCACATCTAGTTAATTTATTAGGATGTATTTCTATTATGCATTAGGGATCTGATTTATTGCATACCTAAATTACCTTGTTGAGAAGGTGTAGGGAAACTTTAGCCAACCAAATTTGTTCCAATCTGGTAGCACCAAGTACACTACACAATAGTGTGGCATCATGGAAAATATTATTGTTCTATATATGCTCTTGGGGAGATCCTGAGGAATGTACCACTCTAGTCCAAAAGCTTCTATGTATTTCTCATGCCATCACATCATGTGCATTTTATATTTGGCACTGAAGGAGGTGTGGAAAGTAAAGTCTTTAAAATTTTGAGTCGAGGAGTCATTATGTTCTAGAAAAAGCTAGAGGTTATCCTCATCCCCATATAGAACTCCAATTTCTTCCATGAAAATTACTATAAGGATGAACCCCCAACTGAAGGTCCCCTTTGTGCAATGGCCCTCCAACAGATTTTTTACCAAATCTTTGATGATGAAATTTGCAATGTTAAATTGCACACTGTACACCATGTGATAGGTGATGTAAAGGTATGTCTTTGTCACATTGACCCATCGACCACTCGGGCAAAATTTTGAGCTCATGAGATGCACTATCACCCTCATGCTAGGGTCTTTAAAATCTTTGATAGGGAATGAAAACCCCCCCTTTTTGTAACTCAAAATCTTTGTAATGCACTCCACCTCTTCATCATCATCCATCAATTGATGGATGTCTCAGGCAACATTAGGGAACCTAGTATTTCTTCTTATCAACTACATTAAAATCTTCATGTGCCTTCTTATGAAATAGAGTGGTCCTTGTGGATGCACAAGAGTAGGAGATATACAAGTTCCTCTAGCATCTCAAAGTAGGGTAACTCATAGAGTTGAGTTATATTAAAAGATGTCAACTTGTCTCAAATTAAGATATAAAATAGGGTTCTGCCTTGTTTTGACTTACAACCTATTTCCACCATCTAATCTTGTGCCAAGTTTTGTACATAACTTGGCATGTGGTGGCTATACTCATTTATTTGACAAGTGTACACAAATGAGTGCTAACCTTCCCCCATTATAACCTCTGGAGGAAATTGCATATACTAATAGGACAACTTTATTAGCACCTCGATGTCAACTTCTATGATGCTAACTACTTTGATCATCTATGCCTTTGCTTTGGAAGCTATCATTTCTTTCACAATATTAACCTACTTTGGTTCCTATTGTGCCTTCATAAAGCTAGATGCCTTGCATTTCTTCACCATCCTAAATTTGCTTATGTTGAACCTTGGTAGGTGTATCTTTCCAAAGCCTTGAATGGTGGTTGGTGATTTTATAGTCATGAGATCTATGACTGTACCTTCATCTCTTGATCTTCATTGGCCATTAATGGTGGCTTGGGAGATAACCTCTTGTTTCAACCATCTATTTCCTACACAATTCTCTCTCAACCCCCCCTCTGAACCAATGTTAATGTAAATGTAATTATCCTATTGCTCATCGTTTACTTTTGGCATTTTAGCGTGTTTAAATTCTCACTTGGTGTAGGGTTTTCACATTTAGCTCTTTGGTTTGCACACATTGGCTCTCTGGTTTACACACTTAGTCTCAATTTAGCTTAAGGTTTTTAACCTAAGGTTTTTATTTTTAGGCCTTTTTATACTCTTTTCTTATCTATATTTGTTATTTTAGGTCTTTTATGTCATGATGGTGCCTAGATTTCTTAAAAAATGCAACATATTTTGAAATCCATGGAAATACTTTGTCATCAATGCATTAATTACATATCTTTGTGCCTCCATGATCAATTCATTTAATACTCTCTAATGATAATTCATTAAAGTGATGTTTAGTTTAAATGGTCACTTCTTACTCAAACTTGGGTGGATGTTAGCTATCTTAGATGATTATTCTCCTACAATTATTCACTTGGCACGACCTTCACCTATTTTTTGGTAGCAACACCTCACATACACGTGATTCAGCCTCCTAGGTTGCACTTTTGTTTATCTACACTTCTATTTCAAGCATGTTTCTCTATTTTGGTCAATTTTTTATGCTTTTTATTGCCTTTGCCTATCCTACCCCATACAAATCCCTTGCACTAGTCCTCTAGTGCTTTGTCTTTTCTTCTAGTTTTATTATGCATGGTCAGATTGTGCATCTTCACTTTACTATTTGCACCCAACCTTATTGAGAGTCTTCACCTAATTATTTGGTATTTAGTGCATAATCAATTGATGTACCCCTTTCAAAATATGGTGCAAAGTTTACCCTTATGATTATGTACTTTATTATGTTGTTCTTAACTCTTCAAAGTCTAGTAACTTCCTCACACCTAGGAACTTAGGCATCTGGCCATAGGTGCTTAGAAATCAAATGGGCTTGACTCACCTGACTGGTATTATACATAAAAGTGCTATAGTAGTTTGTTCTTAGGAATTCAAGATCCTAACAATGTGTACCTTATGCACATGGATCTTGTGCATATTTTGCTTGTGTTTCGTGAGTCTCACATGCCCACCACTTAGATGTCTAGCCTCATGTGCTTAAATGGTGTAAGTGTTCAACTCACCCAGTTAGAATTATACATGAGAGGATAGATAAATTCACTAGAGTTGGTTGAGGTTCACACACCCATAACTTAGGTATCATGGCCTCATGTGATTAGTAAGTACAAGTTCTTTATTCAACTAGTTGGAATTATGTATGAAGTGTTAATAGATAAGTCTTTGAGGCCACCATTTGTTTTTTATTACCTCTTTACACTATACAATGAATCAAAGCAAAAGAAAAAAAAGAAAATTTTATCTTGTGCCAAACTACATTTTGGTTAGCTCAACTTCAATCTGACTAGTGACCAAGAAGTTGGTATTCTTATGGTTCAAGTGTCATTCTACTGTCAACATAGTTTTTATTAGTTTATATTGAAATACACTAGGATCATTTCATCAAACAATATGTGTAACTTGCATACACCTATCTCTAGTATATGGTGGATGATGTAGGGTATCATCTACCTTATTTGTAACTTTCTTGGGTGCTTAAGGTATTTTGAGTCATAGAGAAGCACCAATGATCCTTCAGTTAGCTCTTTGTGTTTGATGTGCTTGTCATACTAGAGCTTCTAACACACCTTTTTGATTTGTTAATTATATCTTGCTTGGGTGTGTTTTTCATCCAAGTACTTCAGGTCTCCTAATCTCATGTTTAAATATGCTTGGTCATATAAGTGACCAATACATGTAATGTATAAGGATGGCACCATGAATTCCATGGGGAAAATTGTTTCAGCACCAAACGCCAGTTGAAAGGGTGTAGCTTTGTTAAGGCACCTATATGTCATGTATTATGCCCATAGTACCACTAAAACATGATCATCCCAATCCTTGTGATTATGTCACATATATTTATCAGGTACATTCTTAGGATCTTTTTGAATGCTTCATTTGTGCCATTTTCTTAGTGATGATATGGGGTGGTCTTTTAGTGTGCCATCATGAATTCAATTAAGAGGATACATACCATATCATTGATGAAATGAGTGCCTTTGTCACTAGCCAAACTTAATGGGCACTTGTATCAATTTATTAAGTTCTCCTATATGAAGCATGTGGTTGTTATAGTTGTAAAATCTTTTGTTGGTACAAATTTATCACACTTCGTGAAATAGTTAATGGTTTCCACAATATACTTTGCACTTGTGCTCCATGTTATGAGAGTTATTGGTATAATAAAATTAATGTCCTACTTCTAAAATAGTGCCTAGTAAATAACGGGAATGAGAGGCATCTCATCCTAGTGTTTGGGCTTCTTGATGTGTTGACATATATCACATGACTTGGCACACTCCTTTGCATCTTGGAATAGGCTTGGCCATCAGAACCCTGACTAAAATATCTTATGTGCCATTACATCTCTATCACAATGGCCTCTTGAGATTCCCTCATGTGATTATTGTAATATGGAGTCATTTTTGTATTCTAAAACACACTGGTGTAGGAATTCATCTCTACTTAGTTTTTATAGATCCCCCTCAATGATCTGGAAGGGGGCGGTGTGAACCACAATTTAGTTCTCCTTTTTCAACATGCTCTAGGGTACAAACCCAAACATTAGGAAAGTGACAATCTATGATAAGTCTTTAGACATGCATTAGACTCTATATAGTTGCAATCTGACATGCTATCCTTAACCAACACCATTGTATCACCAAAATTTATGTAAGATAAATGATCTATCCCCAAGTTTTGCTTTCTAGGTTTAACAACAATAGAGAACTATAATTCTTGAAATATAACTATCCATTTAAATATGCACCCATGTAGGATAGGCTTATTCATGAGGTACTTGAGTGCATTGTGATTAGTGAAAAAGATGAATGGGGTCACCAATAGAAATTTCTTAAATTTTTGTAAGGCATAGGCAATTGTTAGCACCTCATGCTTGATGGTGGTGTAATTATACTCTGCTTATGTAAAAATTTCTTGCTTGTGAAGGATATGGGGTAGTCCATCTAACCCTCTCCTAGTTGTTTCAATATGGCACTAATTGTGGAGTCTTAAACATTGACATGGATGTGGAAAGGAGTAGTCCAATCTAGAAATTATAGAATTGGCATGCTAGCCAACTTTATCTTTAGTGTCTCAAAATCCTCTTCTTGTACCCTACCCTAATAGAATGGGCCGTCTTTGCACAAGATCTCCTCTAGAGGCATTTTTATCTTTGCATAGCTCCATATAAACTTCCTATAGTAGCCACAATGGACTATAAAGGTGTGAATGTCTTTTTGCATTAAAGGGGTTTGGAGCTAAATTATGATGGCTATCTTCATAGGCTCAACAAATAAACCATCCTTGCAGATGATGTGCCTGATAAATATCCCAAAAGGGGTTGTGAATATGCACTTCCTTAGGTTTAAAGATATCTATAACTACTTTCACCTCTCAAACATGAGGTGTATATTGTCATAGTGGTCCATTACAAGGCCACATATAGTTCAATCATTGAGATGGACTTAGAGGAATTTATGGATGAAGTCCTTAAAAGTAGTGATCACGACTCTAGAGAATATGGTTGGCACATTCTTGAGTTCAAAGGGCATTACATTATAATCAAAACAACCCCATTTAGTCAAAAAGGTTGTCTTGGGCTTATACTCTTCCTTAATTTGCACCTAATGCTATCCTAAGAAACTATCAGTGAAAGTATAGATTTTATAACTTGTGATGCCATCTAAGACCTCATCAATGAATGAAGTTGGCAACAGGTTAGTGATGCAAGTGGCATTCAAAAGTTTATAGTCGATATAGATCTATAGACACCCATCCTTCTTGATGCTTATGACCATTAGACTAACCCATTAAAACTCTTGTATAAGGTAGATGATGTTGATAGCTAGTATTCCATTAATCTCCATTTTCACCTTAGTGTGGAGGTTGAGATTCATCCTATACGGGTGCTTCTTTATAGGCCTCATACCATCCACTAATTTGATGCTCTTTTTTCTAAGGGAAGGATGGGTTCCCTTTATGTCCTGATAGTTATGATTCAATAAGTCCTAAAATTCCTTTAGGAGGTCTAAGATTCATGTTATCTCTACCTCAGACTAGTAAGTGCCTGTAGTGGTAATCTACAGCTCACCTTTTGCATTGATGTCTACCTTAGTAGTCTTGAGTGGCACATATTAGGATTCATTCCTCTCCTAATGAAAGTCTTCAACTTTATTTGTCCCCTCTATTCTTTAAATTTAAAGATGAGTTAGATCATCTTCATTTGGGGCACTATCATCCATAAGGTGCACAAGTTTTTTTCCTGATAGGGCCTTTCAATTGCACTCCTTCTAGGTCTCATCATCTTCCTCACTGGAGTCATAGTTGAGCACTTTTTCTTAAATTTTTTTTGGAGTTCTAGTCCTTTCTCATTGAACATGTCTCTAAGGTGCTCTTCTAAGATGGTAGTGTCCTCAAACACTACCTTGTGAATGACTTGTAGTGGCTCTTGTGATCTAGGAATTTGACTCAAG
This sequence comes from Torreya grandis, assembly GCA_037957365.1. Classification (NCBI taxonomy): domain Eukaryota; kingdom Viridiplantae; phylum Streptophyta; class Pinopsida; order Cupressales; family Taxaceae; genus Torreya; species Torreya grandis. Next base: position 1,506,973 of record JARHVA010000987.1, on the reverse strand, counting down.
AGAGGATGGTTAGTATTGTGTTAGTTACAAAATGAAATAAACACACTAATAACATAACATTTCTAGTCCTAGACACTAAGGAGAGCTTAATTAACAATCATGAATGAAACAACCAACTAAAATACAAAAGAAAACTCTTTTATCTTCCTTGGATGCTTTAAAATGCTTTTTGTGGTGGCTTGCTCATCTTGTGCTCATGAAGTCCTTGGCAATATAAGCTTGACAACCTTCATCTCTCCTTGGAACCTTTGGCTTATGGCTTGGCTTGGCTTGGCTTGAAATCAATTTGGTATTATAACACTAGTTGTTTGAAGCTTTTTAGAACCAATCCTGTATTATAATTTTACACTAATTAAGCTTAGAAATGATGTTGTGAGGCCTCCTATTTATAGATTTTTGGATTTGATCAGAATCAACCTCAACCATCCATCTCAAGATTGAGATGTGTCATTGAGGATTAATTCAATTTTTGGAATTAAGTTTGTGATTATCCTCATCATGGCATTGGAAAAAGGGGCAATTAAGAGGCATTGAGGGCATCATAGAAGGCATTGATGAAGCATGGAGGGCATCATGGAAGGCATTGATGAGGCATGGAGGGCATGAGTCCTAATATTTGTGGCATTTATGGCCTAGGGATGTCTTCCCAAGAAATGAGGTCACTTGATGATGCAGATATTCAATATTCATTTCCAAAACAAATTATTCAAAAAGTTTCCATGGAATCTTTGATTAGGCCCTGATTTGGGTTAATTAGCTTTTAAGCATGTTTAATCACTTTGTGAACAAATTACCCAAATTGATCAGAATGCCTTATTGTTGGTCCTAAATTTGACTAGATTGGAATTGGGAGTCACTATCAGATACATTGGATGCACATCCCATTTAAAATTTTGCCAATAATAAATAACAAAGGCATAAGTCTTGTGCAAAATATTTGATAGGGAAGCACAATCCAGAGCATGCAAGTGCAAATTTGACATTTTGAATTAGAATAATCTAATCAAAGTTAGCTAGCACATAAATTTCATTATACCTTTTAGGGATACCCTAGCTAAATTTGGCACTTGAATATGTCAGTTTTACATCATTTTGCATGTTTTAGTGTTTTTAGGCCAAATTGTGCATTTTAGGTGGAAACTAGCCAAAACCCTGATTGAAGGTTATTGATGGCTAGTTTTAAGTGTCTACAACTCTAGTAGATCTAAGTTTTGTGAAGAGAAGGAAAATATGTACATGAACCTCTCCTTAATTACTTCCCAGTCTCTTATCTCTTAGTGCATCTCATTTACAATGTACCATACTTGTACCCATGTCTTCAAAGTCCTATAGAAGGCATGTACCCACAAGATTTTGGGCATGTTCTCACCACAAATAGTCTAGGTTTATTTACACAAGTACATATGCATGATTGGGTCAAAATCACTTGAGTAAGTAGGTATGTCTAAGTCCTCATTACTCTTCCTAAACCTAGTACATATTATTTCCTTCACATCTTGCCATGTTAGAAAGTTAGGCCTTTGCATTGCCCACCAATGAGTAGTAGTGCTCTTCAAGGTATGCACTAGTGCACCCATTCTATCTATTTCCTTAGGAATGCACACTTAAATGTCATGAACATAGTTTTCTATAGGTTGGCTCCCTCCATATTTTGGAAGCACCACAAGCTTCCCTTTACTTAGCCAAAATACCTTTTTTCCTACCTTTTTGGCATGGGGAACCCATTTATTTTGAGTGAAATCAACCTTGATCAGTCCCATTTTAGTTTGGCTTGGCTTAATTGCCTACACTAGATGGCACCTTTAGCTAGTAACTTCATAAGCCTATTTGACCCATCGATCATGGGCTATGTCAGTTGTATTGGAAGTTGATTGTCTATTCTGCCATTTGATCACTCCTTGGTCACTTGGATTAAGCTTCTCAGTAACCCATGATATGATGTTATAAATGTGGTTCATCTCATTTTTAATATCAACACTTTTTACATACAAAATCCCTTGATCACTTGATAGGGGGATCACCACCCTTTCTCTATTGTTCTCAAAAGTCATGTAGTGTTTCTTGAATCACATGTCTACATTATTGGCATAACACCATGGCCTTCCTAAGAGCACTAGATAGTTATCATGTTTTTCCAACTCAATCACCTCACATTTGGCTCAAAATTTGACACCCATAATATCTATAATGACATCCTTCAGGATTTTGATAGGTTATGTTTGGGTTTTGTTGGCAATAAATAGCATATGAGGGGAGGGATTTAAGGGTAGTCATCCCATCTTCTCCTAGGTAGTTTTGGTTAGAATATTAACCTTGGTGCCTATGTCCATAATGACCTCATAAATAAACCATCCATTAATGGTGGTGTTTATTAATAGGTATTATTCATACTCTCTATTCTAAGTATGCCTTACTTCACCTGCCCACTCCATATGTGGCACAACAACTTCAATCATATCAAGCATGGCCTCCTCCTCTAGTCTCTTCCCTGCATGCCCTAAAATAAAGTTTTTTAGTAGGGGAAACATCCCTTAAAATTATATTAGGTTTAAAATCTCAATCAACTCTTGTAATTTAACCTCCTGGCTATCTTACTTCCTTCATGTGTTACTTGGCTATGCTTCTAAATATTTGTCCAGTTGGATCTCTCCCAGTAAATTTTATATTATGCTCATAGCTTCTTGCAAGATGTCCTTTTGTGGCATCTGATTAGGGTAGGCTATAGTTTTTGGCTTAATTTGTGTTATGTACTCAGTGTGACTTGACTCACCATATTCCAAGCATAGTTTTTTATCGATGTAATAAGCAGCTAAGTGGTGAACCCACTTTGATTTGTGGCCTATACTTTAGGTGGATCCTTAAGAGTCTATTATGGCTTGGGATCCCATTTCACTTCTTTCTAATCACACCTAACCATGATATGACCCTTATCTACACCAAGCTAACCTTGAATCAACTTTCTATACAACTCTAAAAATCTTCAACAGTATGTGATCTTTGGAAATACCCACACATTAGGTTCATGTGTTAGTCACACTAATAATACTTAGTCGACCCATAATTATAACATGATCATGGTGAGAATCTTCTTCCACTACATCCTCCACCTCATTCATTTGTGCCTTAATAATTACCATAGCTAGTATTTTATTGGCCATAGCCTTCATTTCTTTGACCCACCTACCTAACAACTATGGTCATTGCCTACCATATACCTCTCTCCATATTTTGGATCATCTCATCAATGACTCAAAAATCTATTGTTAAATGAGTATAGGCATCACACATCTTGCAATAGATGGTAGTGTTTACTTGACTATCATGCTACAATAGGGGACAATTTTGAGAGTCTTGTGGCCATGACAAAATTTATAGCTAAGAAGTAAGATAGGAGCATTTTTTTGTGGGAAATTATTCTTGTTATGCCCCTCCATCTCATAGTCAATACACCACAATCTTCTACAAGAATTATGTGCCAAACCAATAGTCAAATTTTGTAGTTATGAGGTCATTGATGTGATATGTGCCTTTATAAATGGGTTAATCCTGGTGTTGACATTGCCTACTACCTTAGCTTGGAGCATGGCTTCAAGTGCTTCGTAAGGGTTTGTGAAGGTCTTCATATAAAATTCCATCTTTAAACGTACTATTAAGCCACCAATAAACCATTACACATGTTGGGAGGGCTGGATGTCATATGGAATCTTAGAAAGGAGGGTATTAAATCATGCGTCATATAGGCACTTGCTCTTGGATATCCCTTGGCTGATTTCCTTTAGCACTGTGATACTCTATTGCTCAAAGTTAGGAATATCAAATTATTTTAAGAAAGCCTCCTTCAATATATTTTATTCAACCATAACCTAGTTTAGATCAAATTTTTGATACTAGGTATGGGCACAATCTAGTAGGGTGGTCATGAACTGAGTCACCTTGTGCTCTAATTAAGTGATACCCTAAGCATGCCATTGAAGTTCACATTTGAGCACATGATCCACATCATTATCTACACCATGATACTTTGGAAAGTGCATCACCATTTCATAATAAATCTATTGAGGGTTTGGTGCTAGAATCTGAGGTGTTTACCCTCCCCCCCAGACATTTGTGTTAGAGGTAGTCCTCTAATGCCTCCAATTCTAGGGTTGAGCATTAAAATTATTGGTGTAGGTTGCACCTTTGAGCTTAATGACATGGTGGTACTCACTTGTGGCACTAGGCCACTTCTTATTGGTTGTTGCCCAATCGATGCAACTAACATCCTCTATATGGGAATGCTTGCACTTATGTTTTGGATTCTTTAGTTAGAATTCACTAGTTTCATGGTATTCTGGTTCAATTCCTCATAAGGTATCACTTGATCAATTATAAAGTCTTGGTTCAAAGTTTGAAGTCTATCAAATTCAAAATCGATAACAAGGTCAATTATCATTTTTCTATCTTCTAGTGGAGAATCCAAGGTATGAGCTTGCACTTTAGATATAAAGGGGAGAGGTAATTCTGGTGTATCCTCATTCAATGCTACCTATAATAACCCAAGGCATTTTTTACCCAATCACTGATCTCAATCTCTTGATTCATCCTCTCTCTCTCATCACATTGCTACAATTCAAGGGATCCTTCCCCATGCCCTTCCCACTTGCTAGAGGTCCTTTTGGCATTTCTAGGTTCCAAATCCTCCATCAGCCTGCACCTTTACTTCTTATAGATCTACCTTTGGATCTCTTAGGTGTTAGCTTATTCATCCCTTTCCATTTCACCTCACCTACACTTCCCATTCTCACCTTTTACGTTTGCTCATATGTGAAAGGATTTTATCCTTCCATTCTTACAGTTTCAATACCATAATCCACCATTAATTTCTTTAGCTCAGTTTTGAGCCCTCTTATGAATGTGTCACTTGTCTCATGAAATAAATCATTCTCTACTTCTTCAAGGCAAGAGAAGGTTGAAACTATGAATTCTAACACATGTCTATTTAGCGCACCACTCCACCATTTGTCTACAACGTGAGTCCAAATACCATCTAGGCTATCAAGCCTTTCTATGTGCTCCTTTATCCACTTGAGGCACTAGTTACAGTTATATCTTCTATATGTTGTATAGGCAACCATCCATCCATACACATGCTTAGGTAGTTTTTAAAAGAACACCTCATATAGAGCATCATATAGGTTGGCTTACAACCATTCTCTTGGATTTTATCCTTGGCATGTCAAATGTTTGTGCATGAAACTATCTTCCACTTGCTCTAACTAGTGTTTAATGTTCTTGATCTAAAGTCAGGGCATCATTTTGTTACATTATTGTAATAATAAAATTCAACATGGGTCCTGATAACATAACCAAAATGTCGTAGATAAGTTCTCCTATTTAGATTTTGTACCTAGTCATGCACTTAATAGTCAAGCTAATTTAGTTTTGTACTTGATCCAACTAGGCATGAGCATAGTAAATTCTAAGCTGCATAAAATTTAAATGCAATACTACGTTGGCATCAATTTCACATAAGGCACAATCCTTATGTGCTCATCTAAAGTGTAGCAATGAAGGGACTGGGGTCCATGTTGGGCTATTTGAAACCTTAGTATCAATGGGACTTAGTCATTTTTGGAATGAAATTAGATAATTTTGTTGGCACAAGGCTATTATGGGTAAGATCAATAGGCATGAGCCTCTTCAAGGGGACTAGTTTTGGTTTTCTAGGGGTGTAGGTATTTTAGATACTAATCAAAGTACCATTCAGGTGCGTAGTGGAATGGGGGAAATAGCTCTTACTCAAGGGATCATTCATCCATCTAGCACTCTAGGCATAGGGGTCAAGGCTTAGGTGCATGCCTATCTTAATACTTAAGATATTTTCCAGCCTATTGATATTTTTCTACTTTACATAGAGATTCCATTGACATGGGGGGAAAACTTCTATAAGGCAATATGTTAATATATAGAATTTATATTATCATAGTTATTAGATTCAAGTCACAAACACAAAATAATGTTGTAACCATCTAAATAAGATCAACACTCCAATTGTTCTCAATAACATTCTTCATTCATTCATAGTTTCAATATATAAAGTTCATAACATGAAAATAGAGCATGTGCTTATCTTATAAACTAATTTTTCCTAGTAGCTCACAGGCAATCTTGGGATATACATTTAGAACTCTTAACCTAGTTAATTTTAGATTAAAATATAATAATGGTGTCTCTTAATTTTAGTAGAGCTTCACTACCATTATTTTCCTCCCTTAGCCTTCAGGTTCACACTCATTTTATAGGTGGAGGGGCATCTTCTTACTAGGTTTGAAGGGAACACACTAGGTGCTAAGATATTGCTTGGGGTTTTTATGCTACTGGCTCGACTACTTTGACACCCATGCCCTTCAACCACTGCATGTAAGCACTTAATGAGATTCTCCTTCAAACTTGGGTGTTAAGCAACTGCTAGGTAGCTCGTGTAAGACCTTAAAATATTCTTCCAACTAGTGTTAATGGATTCAAAAGGGCAATCATTTGTTATGGCTGCCATTTGTTGAGATGTGCTAAGTTGGTATGGTCCATTTGGTATCACAAAAAGGGCCCCAACATTTCTTCATAACACCATGCTCTTGAGACAAGACCATAATAGACTAAAAATGAAATGAATCAAAATAACCATACTATAGAAAGGAAAATGTGGTTCATATCCACATGTCACATACATTCATCCAATTAGTTTGTTACTCACCTTCTCTTGCTAACACTTTCTTGGACTTAAAATGTTATTGTATCTAAAGATAATGTCATAAAAGTAAGTGGTGTGGGACACAAAATATATGTGGGACTCACATGAGTCATAGATTATGGGGGGTTTTGTTTACTAGTTTTCACCTATTTCACACTATTTATCTATCCTCACAGGTTTTCAAGTAAGTATCATACCAGTTGACTACCCTTATGGGTTTTCAATAGATTGGCATAACTAGGTGGCTGCCCTTTATAGGTTTTCAACCAACCTAGAGCCACTTCTCATTGTAATCCATTCTATAAAAAAAATCAAAATTGTACAACTTTAAAATTATAAACCTACATAGGAACTAGTTGGGATGAGGAGGCATCTGGTGGATAATAGAGATCAGAGAATTCTATGATATTGTCTATGCTCCCTATGATGAACTAGCTATGAAATTGTTCTTTTGTCAAAGATTTTACTAAATTTGGTAGGGGGGAATGAATGGGGGTACGTCTACTAAGGATATGATCAAACTGTCAAGAATGACCAAATTAGTCTTATAAGAATTCCAATTAAGCAAAAATACATGTGCACTTTACAATAATATACACAGAGGTGCTTGATAATAAATCAACTATTGAACATTGATACCTTATATAATGAGAAAATTAGATTTAACAATGGTTATCTTAGTGGTGATGACCTCATATAGGTGTGTAAGCTTGTTGATGTGTCATTGTGCTTAAATCCTAGTAAAGTTATTACACAAGATCTAGTTATGTCAAGTTTGTAGTTGTTACATGATAAAGTCTCTAGTATTGAGGGAAGTCTATAGAGCTACATCCATACCAGTAGGAGTATATTTTTAGTTTTGAAACCTTGTCTTATAATATTTGGTTGTAATAAAATTAGGATACACTTCACTCCAAACTATGTCCAGTTATTGCTTCTAGTCCAACATTTTTTGGGACAACTATGTGGCTTGTGATGTCATAAATTTAATATCAAACTAATACTCCTCAAGAAGTTTATAGAGGACTCCTATTTAATCTTCTATAATTTGGATTTATAGCATAATATTGGATAGGTGTTGGATGGTTTGTCAGTCTTATGTAAGTGTTGAAACTATAAGTGGTAGTTTTTGGTGAGCTAAAAAGATGTTAGGGCTGATGAATTGAGTTAATAAAGTTGGGCACACATTTTCAATGACCTGTATAATGACATGTATCTATTTCCTAAGTCATACATTTTCCTATGCTTGTTACTACTACCATGACTGAAGAATGACCTGTATAATGATATGTATCTATGACTGAAGCATATGTATAATGATATGTATCTATTTCCTAAGTTATACATTTTCACATTATCCTACTAACAAGCATTGAATAATGAGCTCATAAAATGGTAAGAGAATCATGATAGGGGTGGTCAAGACGAATTGAAAAACTAAGCTCTACCTACATAGTTTGAATAGAACTAAATCCATTGTATTACAACTATCATGAAATGATTTATCAACATTATATTGGGTATGTGAATAGTGTGTCGTGACATGCTCTCATACCACCTTATTTTTTTGTGAATTATTTGTATATTTTTTTTAGCTATTATATAGATATATTTCATCAAAAAAAATGTCTGTTGAATGTCATTTCGAATGTGTCATCAAAATGCACCTATTGTACCTGTATGATCACAATAATGATCAGGATGGTTGAGGGGATGGGAAAAAATATTGGGACTAACTCAATTGAAAATGCATGAAGGGAACATAATAGGATTTTGTTTCCAAATAGGGGTCCTCATAGATAATGTCCAAGTAAATTAAACATAAAACTACTTGAGATGCATAATATTTATGGGTTCATCTAGCTCTTGTCCATCTGATGTAGACAATATATACATTCCAAACCCATATTTGGCTATGATAATGAATGGATTGAGCTAATTTAACTCAAATTTACTTTTATTTTCTCACTATACATTGGTGTTTTTATGATTCTCTTATATCACAATGTTATCGACTTCTAATTATCTAGATTTGATACATTTGTTATAGCTATGACATAGTTAGTTTTGATAGGATTTGATATTATTCAATATGGATACCCATCTCTCATCTAGGAGTTCATGTTCATATAACTAAGTTATTATGTACTCCTCATCATCAATGATGTCCTACAATGAAATATGAAGGGAAGGAAACTCAATCTCAATAGGGAGAATGGATTCAAATCCAAATACTAGGGAATATAGGGTGGCTCGTGTTGGGTTATGAATATTGGTTTGATAGGCCTAGAGGAAGAAAAACAATTTTGAGTTTTAATCATAGCCAATGACATTAACAATATTTTTAAGGATTTTGATAATTGTCTTGTTGGAGGCTTCAACATGGCCAATATATTGTGGATAATAAGGAGTGTAAAATATATATTTAATATAGAATTAGGCATAAATGGATTTTGCATCCTTATTATTGAAAGACTTTACATTTTCAAAAATAATGTTGGAGGGAATATCATAGTGACAGATTAGGTGGTTCAAAATGAATTTGGAAATTGACTTCTTGATCATGTGAGTGGAATGGCCTTGACCCACTTATTGAAATAATCAATAGTAGTAAGAATATGTTTTTGGCCTTCAAAAGAGTTAGGATTAATCTTACCTATGAGATTGAGTTCCCACATTAAGAATGGCCAAGGAGTAGTAATTAACTAAAATGATTGATAAGGAGTATCAATTAGATTTCCATGTTGGTTACATGTCATGCATTTATTGACATATGGTCATGCATTTAATTCCATGGTAGCGTAATAATAACCATTATGAAAGAGATTATTAATAGGAACCATCCTATTTGTGTGTGCTCCACAAATCCCATTCATGCACATCTCTAATCATTAATTCAGATTCTGATAAATTTAAACACTGAAGTAAAGTTCCATCATAACCTCTATGACAGAGAGTGCCACCAAGTAAGGTATAAAAAAAGGTAATATTAATAAATATTTTTTTGGTTTTTGGAAAGGTATAGTGGAATAATATGGTCTTGGATGTAAGTGAAAATGTCTTGGTACCAAGGGGGATAGGGACTAACAATATCACATACCATTGCTAGTTTTAGATTAAAATGTGTTAGCTTGAGAAGATGTTCAATGAGAAACTAGTATTCTTTGGCATGATCTACCATGTCTATCTAGAACCAATCATTACCATTTTATTTGATAACTTGTTATTTATTGGTAATTCCTCAAATTATATGTGTTTAAAGTGTTACTTGAGAGTATCTACTATACCTTTGTAGGGTATAATCTTTTTGTAATCAAAATAAAATGTAATTGATCTATAAATCAATCCTATCTTAGAGAAGATAAATCCTACTTAAACTTTTGATTGTTGATACATTAGATATTAAGGGTTATGACCAAGATGGATACACTATACCTATCCAAGGGATCTCTTACCATAATAAAATCACTAGGGAGGTTTCCAAAGCCTCCAGTCAAGCAAAACTATGCAATAAGCCTAACTAGGTCCTATGTTTTCATATTCACTAATGTATAAATGACAAAAATAACATAAATTATAATCTAGTTCTCACCAAATCTTGTGACATAGAGTGGGGGTAATAAACATAAAAATTAAACATGCATATAAGACATACTCACATCAATGTATATAGAATTATAATAAATGGGAGAGAAGTATAGATGGATATCTATCTACTCTTACAAAGGAGGAACAAAGTTAGGAATAATTAATTTTGAATACAAACCCACTGAGCTTCAATATCTCCCTTGTCCAAGGTGATTCACAAGAGGTTTTTGTGGTATGTAAGGATGATAAGGATAAATCAGTTCTAGGCTACACAACCTATCTATGCATCCAAAAGACTTATCCACAAGACAACATCCATATCTCTAAATAAAGTATGAAACGCTAAGTTATTCTCCTCAAGTAGAATGGTGGATAAACAGATGCATTATATATATATATATATATATATATATATATCTCTTCATCTCTTCTTTCTAAATGATGAAATGAATGTGTATATAGTTTACTCTAACCCTAGTCCTTTCTAAAAGTTTAGACGATAGGGTCATCCCAATTAACTCTATATTATTATTGACATAAATAAATTAGGTATTAGTATAGGTTAGCCAAGGGATGACCTAGATCATAAATGAGTTTTATCAATTAGATTACATGGTCTATGGGGATGATATTGTATCGTAAATAGTCAAAAAGGAGTTTAGGCTAGGGAAGGGCTAATGAAGGCAAAAAATGACTAGAGGAGGGTGAAAAAGAGGAGGCAAAGTTTAGGGGAATATTATTAAGAGATGGTTGTGTAGATAGTAAGTGGTAGTAAAGGGATAATAACCATGTGAAGCACCAATGGTCTACCCACCCTTTTATGGGTGCACCCCTTATGGAATTCACTCAAAGAGATTGAGACTCAATTGGTTATTATAAGAGAGAAAACATCAGTAATTGATAAAGTTTAAAAATATTACATGTATATAATTTTCATATTTAGTCTGATATGTCTGATTAGTAATTAATTATGAATTCCCATAAGCATCCAAATGCTTAATTTTCCACTAAACTATGAGACATAATTTGGTAATAAGTGCCTCATTTTCAACCATGTTTTTGGTATAATGAAAACTAATATGAAAAGCTTTGGGAATGAGATCACCCTATGGTGTAATGAAAATAATATCAACTCTAAATCCATAATAGGTGAAGTAAATATCAAATAATATCTTCCACTATTTTGACTCCCTAGAGGATTCATTCAGGGTCAAGATTGACTCATCTAGAAGACTAAAAGTAAATGGCTTGGCATCTCGTATTGATGCTTTTACAAGTTAATATACTATAACTTAGCCTTTGATTACTTTTTGATATGAATATTGAATTTTGAACTTGATCAACAACATTACCCACTTGTTCATGTGGCTATTCAATGTAGTTTTAGAGAGGAGGTATTCGATGAAATCAATATTGCCTATAACAATAGTCTTGTTATTCAACATGTAGTGTCATAACTTTTGAGATGAGAATGCCATTACTAAGTGGGATTTTTTGATTATCATATAATTATGCTCATAATCAACCAATGTCTTTCTCAAATGGTAGATTGATCATTCCTTTCCTTGATCATCATGTTGGGAAAGAAGTGCTCCTAATGCATGTTCTATTGCTTAGATATAGAATTAAAAAAAATTCTAAATGTAGGAGGAGATAACCTTGGGGTATTGGCCAAATACTCCTTTAATTTCATGAATAAGTTTTGGCAATCAGAATTCCATGAAAAATTAGTGTTCTTATTTAAGAGGTGGGTAAAAATATGGCATTTGTCAATAAATTGAGAAATGAAATTTTGAATAGACTAGATTTTTCCTACAAACTGTAGATCTATTTTAGATTGGATGGAATATGAATTTCCATAATGGCCTTAACCTTAGATGGATCAACTTCAATTCCTCTATGGGAAATAATGAAGACTAAAATTTTTCTTGTTATGACTCCAAAGACACATTTCTTGGGGTTAAAGTAGACTTTGTATTCATGAAGCCTTTGAAATATCCTTCTTAGAACTATTGGATAGTCTGATCTATCTTAGATTTTCTTAGAATATATTCTACATAATATTTGATGATGTCATGCATCATATAGTGTAAAATGATATTCATGTCATGTTGATATGTAGCATTGGCACTTTTTAGGCTAAATAACATCACTTGATAACAAAATGTGCCCCACAGAGTGGTGAACGTTATCTTGTGCTAGCTTCAAGTGTTATCTTAATCTAATTATAACTTGAGAAACCATCCATAAGGGACAACATCTCATATATTATTATGGAATCTATAATCATATCAATGTTTATCAAAGTAAAATCATCTTGTGGGCATGTTTTATTGATATTTAGAAAATATGTACAGACTCAAATTCTAATCACCTTTTTGCTAACTAAGACTATGTTAGATATCCATTCTCAATAGTCGATTGGCCTAATAAAACCTACTTCTAGTAAATTTTCTAAGTCCTTTTTGAAAAGTATGAAAATTCACAGGAGCATTTTTCACACTTTCTATTTGATTAGTTTAACATCCATGTACATTGATTTAGTTTAAAATCAAAGACAAATTTAAACCTAGCATATATGAATAATAACATGTGAAGATATCAATGATGTCAAAGAATATCAATAAAAAGCTCATGATCTTGTATAGTAAGGGATGTACCTAAACTTAATCCATTTTTTATCATCTATCATGCCAATGTTATATTTTATTGTGTCCTCCACAAGAAGTGTGGATCCATCATCTAGAAGAGACAAATTGATCTTCTCTATCAAAATGTAAACCATCAAATTCACCCTTGAATGAAGAATAAAAATCATTCATGTCTGGTGATGACCATTTAACAACTACCTGTGGATTTTTTAGGACCATTTTCACAAATGTTTTATGTTCATTAAGATTTATTTCCACTCCAAGTGACAAGGATGGACTTGTGGAACCTTGTGTTTCATATGAAGGAGAGTGGATTTCCTCATCCAAGGGTACCTGAAATAGATTTTCAATAATGGATTTGTCTTTTTATTTACTATTTTCCTTGGTCCAAAAGTTCATCAAAGAGGTTTTCACTTAAGGACCTCAATTTTTCATTTTTATTTTTATTAAGACCAAAGAAACTCACTTGCTTCCCAAAGTAGGTAGTAGGGTCCAATGTAATGGTAAAACCTTACTTGTGATCTTTGATTAGAAGTCCATCTCTAAGGCCCAAGAACTCTAAAATTACCTCTCCATTCTAAAATTCATACAATGGTATATTAGAATATTTTTAATCCTAACAAATCACCTAAAGATGATGGAGGAAAAGAAGGGAATTGTGGGTGTATGAGGAAATGGTATAAATGGTATTTGGATTGAATAGATTGGTATTAACTAACTCATTGTATATTATATAATAGGACTTTGTGTCACTATCAACATCATCATCATTAGGCATCAAAGTTGTGCCACTCTCAATATAGGAGGGGTCACCCCTGAGTGATTGATATCTAATACCTCAAGTGCCTTTGTGTTTAATAGCTAATATTGAATAAAGAACTCCTTGTTATTTTAATCTAAGCCTTTGACTTAATAATTTTGATTATCCATGATTCATTTTAGAATAGGATACTTAGTATTATGATAATATCAAGCAAAGTCATTATTATATAACTAAGAATCATCATCATCATTTTATTTTTAACTTGTTGAGTTGTCTTTAAAAAAGAAAGGACATCCTTTGTGGTGTGGTTTAACATTTTTATGTTGTTCCATCTTGGGTCTATCATGGTATTTAGGAAATTGGGGCAACTTGGTTATATGAAAAGCATTGCCAATATAATATTCTCCATGACCCTTATCCTGAATGGTAAAATGAGAAGATATATAGGGAGGTAGATCAGAAGAAGTGGATGCAAGAATGATTAGGTCAACATAATTAGAATTAGGGGATTTAGGGGTTATCTCTTTGCCCTTTTTGATGGTATGTACAATATCAAGATGATAATTATAACTCTCATATTTAGCCCTCAGGTTATTATAATATTGGTATGGTTGTAAATCATAAAAAATAGTGACCTCCATTCCAAAATGGGGGAATTTTAGGCATTGATGTAAGGTAAATGGAACTATATTGACTTCATGGATCCAAGGTCACCCTAAGAGAAAATTATATGATAGTTCTAGGTCAATGACATGGAAAAGGGTATTTTGAGTGATAGGCCAAATAATAATAGGCAAAGAAATGGTTCTTGAAAACCCTCTTTCTTCATTGTCATATTCCTTGATAGTGATTATGTTTGGATGGAGATATGTTGTAGTATAGCCCAAATCCTAAGTCAGCTTCAAAGACATGATTTTCAAACCTAAACCATTGTCTATGAGGAATATCTTGGTCTTATGGTTGGAAATGATTGCTTCAATGTATAAAGGATTATTATGGTTAGGACCAAGGGATGACATATCAATTTGGTCAAAGGTTAATTATTGACCTAGGGATAATTATTAGGATCTATGTCATTTATAACCTTGGATTGACTTAAAAGCTCATTTAATATGTTCCTATGAATTTATGATGTATGCAAGAGTTATAAGATAGAAATATGCAAAGGTGTTTTTATTAATTATTCAATAAGATCATAAAGTTTATCAACATTAAAAGAAAATTTGGATTGGATTTTTGAGGTAATGGGCCTAAGATGGGATTATTGGTAGAATAAGGTAGAGGACCTTGGACATTAACCCTAAGATGTCTAGTTGTACCTTTACAATCTTGATTCAAGGAAGGATTACTAAAATTAGAAGAATAAGAAGTAGGACCTATAATGGTAACCCTAGGATGTCAATGAAAATAAAAGATACTTCAAGTTTAAGAAGGGTTCCTAGAAGAGGAAGGGGTAAGTCCTAGAATATATGGTGTGGCATGTTTGTTATCTTGACCTTGATTTTAGTTTTTTGGCTAGTTCTGGTTTTGATTATGATTTTGTTGTAGCTGATGTTAACTTAGATTTGTATGTTGTGGAAATGAGTTTTGATAAATTCCTAAATTATGATTGGATGTTAGTGGACCATTATCGATCATGATCTCACAATTCTCTAATATGTCCCAGAGAAAATGTCTCAGTTGTACACATTGATTAAGTGAATGACCTTTGAACTGATTATAATCATAATACTCATTATACCTATACCATGTAGGTTTGGTTTGACCTTTTAGAAATGGTTTCTCAACTGACCAAATAATCATGTTGGCTACCACTAATTTGTGAAACACTTCATCAATAGGTTCCCCAAGATTAGTGAAATGTCTTTGACATATTAATTCCTTTGAGGAGTTGGCCTTTGTAATGCGATTGGTTGTGTAGGAGTATCTTGGTAAGGTAGTGTTTGCACCATTTGTACATGTCTAGATTTTGTTAATCCATTTCCTATGACATTTTTGTTTTAGTTGAAGTTATTTTTCTTTTTAGAGGTGCTAGCTTGAGTTTGTACTAGAGCTTGTGCCCATTTTTTAGAATAAAGTTTGATTATATTGTATTTGAAAAGGGATTTTTCAATTTGCACTCCTTTAACAATAATTTATTTGAAAGTGTTTTCATAACAGAGACTAAGATTGTGAACTGTTGACCATTTTTACCTAAATTTATATCAACCCCCTAATAGTCAAAATCTTAAATAGGGGTTGATTATAATGTCATAGGGTGTGTTGTAGTTCATCTGATGTCATTTCATATGCCATTCTAGTTTTGGTCATTATCTAGTTTAGTTTTTGTGTCATTTTATATCTTAGGGGTCATTTTTGAGTCAGATATGGGAGTGGCCAATTTTTATAGGTGCATTTCAGTTAGAGCATGGAACAGATTTGCTTGTGCCTCAAGGAATAATTTGAGTTTTATAGGCCTTAGAAGTTCATTGGAGCCTTCATAAGATCAAGTGATGGTTGCTAGAATAAGCCCATAATTCTTTTGGTGAAATTGTTTCAAGTTTTTAGCTAAGTGTTGAGGACTCATCAAAAAATTTATCCACAGCAAAAACCCTGAACACCTATTTTTTTTAGGAAAATTTTCCAAAGCATGAAGTCAGAATTCTTTTAGACAAAGTGGTCACGCAAAAAGGTTAAGTCTGATTTCTTTTGGATAAATTGTCCAACACAAAATATGTATTCTTTTAGACAAAATGTTTGAATATAATTCCATACAAAGGGTAAATTATTTTAGATAAAGTGTTCAAGGAAAAGTGTCCAAAACAAATAGTCCAATGCAAAAATATTGAAAGTTTATTCCTTTTGGATGAATTATCTATCATAATAAAAGAGCCAAGTCTAATTTCTTTTGGATAAATTATCTGATACAAAAGGCTAAAGACATATTTTTTTAGAAAAAAAGTGTGAGACATAAAGCCTGACAATCCATCATTCTTTCAGGAAAATTGACTGATGCAAAAAGTCTGAATCTATATTCTTATGGGGAAATTATCCTAAAGAAAAAGAGATAAAAAATACCCACAACAAAAGTTCCAATGGAATTGAATTATTTCAAAAAAGTTGATCTAGTAGAGCATTATGCTTGCACAAATGTCAAAATGAGCCCGGGTAAAAAATCATTAACATTCAAAAAGTGATAGTCGTGTAGACATCATTGATGGTCTTATAGACATCATTAATGATCACATGGATGTCAAATTTAAGTCATGGAAAATAACCATTGGGATTCAAATATCTCATTTAAGGTCATGTAGACATTAAATATGGTTGCATAGACATCAAATTTTAGCCATGGTAAATAGGCATTTGAGTTTAAATAGTGGGTCCCAATAGATCAATGGTTAGTGTTCAAGCGTACACTTAGATCTAATGGTTTTTGTTTGGGTTAAACAAATCAAAATGTTACTAGGTTAAAATCCCTTAAAATCTATAGGTTGGAAAATATCTAATGGTGAAAGTTTGTTGATCAAATATCCAATGGCATGAGCTCAATTGACAAGAAGATGGGTCCAATCTAGATAAATGATCAGTGCTCAATCATGCTAATGATCCAATGGTGTGTAATAACTGATAAGAAAGTGGGCCTAATGAGATATAGGCTAGTTTTCACTCATGCGTCTTCATCCAATGGTGTAAGTGGAAGTCAACATGTCAAAGGATCTTCATGGTAGTAAATTGAAGGCTAACACTCTTTCATACATCTTGATCTTATGTTGCATAGGAGGTCAAAAATTTAGGATTTGATAGAATGAATCTATGAGACCAATAAGAACAAAGATAGGTTGGATTAATGTGATTAGTTTTAGTGAATTTTTAGCAGATAAATGTTGAACCAATGAGCCATTTTCAATCAAAACAAGCAAGTATTGTAGACATAGTTTAGAATGGAATAAGTAATATGGCAAGAGAAATCCACATTGGAAACTATGTAGGATCAAAGGACTTTGTAGCAAGGCAATCTCTTCATACTCATATGCCACTATGAAAACACATTCAAAGTCTAAGATAAATAGTGACTACTAGATGTAAAGAATCAAGGTCCAAAAGACTAATGAATGACTATGGATGGTAAATATATGTATCTAGAAGATAGTTAGTAGCTGAGAAAATGTCTATGACTATCATATAATATGTGTCACCTCTCTCCAATTCAATTTAAAATACTTGAGAGATCATTCATGATGAAGGCTATTTCTTGTGCATAAGCAAAGGGAGTTCTATGCCATGTTTTAAGAGTTTTATGTTTTGAGAGCCATTCGTCCCATTAGACCTTACATGGTCTATTTTTTAATTCATCCTCCTGTAAGTATAAATCCTCCTATCAAATGGACATATGTCCTAGTGACCTTTTAACTTCACTCTTTTCTCCTCTCTAAAGTTCTATAAGTATCTACCAACTCTCTAAAGTTCTATGCATCAACTCTCTCCAATTCAATTTTTAAAATATTTGAGAGATCATTCATGATGAAAGTCTATTTCTTGTGCATAAGCAAAGGGAGTTATATGCCACATTTTAAGAGTTTTATGTTTCAAGAGCCATTTGTCTTATTAGACCTTACATGGTTTATTTTTTAATTCATCCTCCTATAAGTGTAAATCCTCCTATCAAATGGACATATGTCCTAGACCTTTTAACTTCATTCTTTTCTCCTCTCTAAAGTTCTATAAGTATCTACCATTTTGGCCTTTGTAATCTAATTCCACCCAAAGTATGGTGAAACCTTGCTAGTTTTGACATTGTACTTTACCTTATAATAGTAAATAAAATCTAGTTTGAGTTCATTTATCATTTTTTCAAGTGTGCAAAGAGATATATAGTGAATGTTTAAGAGATACTCATCTATCCTTGCCTTCTTTGAATCCTTTCATGTTTGATACAAATGATTTCAACCTAATAGGTTGTATGAACTATTGTTAAGTATGTGGATTCATTCTTAAGTATATAATGAGCCTTAATATTTTCAACTAATATATGGTTCACTTACCTTAGATAATACTCATGCATGTCACCTTCATATTGAAACACTAATGCTAGTACATTCTAGGACTCTTAGGCTAGTGTTGTGGACATTGTCTCTTTGTGAAAGAGGTATGATAGTCTTGTGGAAGACCTTATGATGTACCACCTCCTTTAGATTAGGTTCAAGTATTTAAATATCTAACTCTTTTCCCCATAAGTGATTAGTTGACATAGATAAGAGCATTTCAAGATACGTCTAGGGAGTTATCCCTTATATCTAGAGGCTCATCTCCAATATAGGTACATCCATATACTTGTAAATGTTCCCATGTTGACCAAATCTCGAAGAGGCTTGAACACCCTTTTCTAAGATACAAGACTTGGTGACAATATTTTTGGGACACCCAATGGGACTACTATCTTCAAGATAGTTTGTCAAGGTGACTGTTGGTCTTGATAACATCAGCTGCAAACTGGTGTGCTACTTAGAATTTGGCAACTCCATCAAAGTAAATATGGTTCAAGGCCATTATCCTATTATAAAATTACTCTTATGATTCATGGTTCTCACTAGGTCATCCTCTAGAAGAGTCCTCAATCCCATTGACCCTCACTTTCAGCCTGAACTTCCCCCTGAAGTTCAATATCCTTAGCCTAATCTACCCTTTAGAAAAATAGTATATTTTGATAGAGAGGAAGAGGTCATAAAAATTGAAGATACTGAATATTTTGAAGAATTTGAAGATGTGGCTAGACCTCATACTTTCCCTACATTTAATATAGAAAATATAATTCATCTTCAGGCATATGATGTCATTTCTCCAAATGTCACAAAAAGTGTGCCCCTATTCAATGGTGAGAGTCATGTTACATCGAGTGAGCACATTGTAGATGTTTCTAACTTTTACAGCTTCTATAATATCACTCAAGAAAATATTTCCATTAGATTACTTACCATGTCCCTTAGAGGGAAAGCTATTGATTCGTATCAGACTCTAGGTGGATGAATCATGAAATAGGATGAATTTGGAGTACTGTTGACCTCAAGATTCAAAAATGAGATCGACCATGCCTCTCTCATATACCATCTTAACATGATCAAAAGAGGACCCAAAGAGACAATGCATGATTTCAATGAGAGGTTCCAAAAGAATTAGAATAGACTACCTCCTTCAATGAGGTGACCTCTTAATTTTGTGTTCTTGACCTATTTGAGAGATATTGTCATTGAAATCATTGTCATGCTTCAATCCATGGGTGGTTCCACCCTCCCTAAATCATATGAGCTTGTTATCAAAGATTAAAATAATCTCATCCAAGATGGAATATTTCCACCTAAAATATCTATGCCTCCATTATCTCGTGCTTATACTAATACTCCAGATTTATCCCAAGTTCCTAATGCCAATACCAAAACTAAGGTTGGTCTTACACAAGTTAAAAAATAATATTGCTTGGAAATCAAAGTTCCTAGCCTTAGAGGCTCAAAAAAGGTAAGGAAATATGTATCAAGGTGTCCATCAGAATCCATACCCTTATCAACAGAAATATGGAAGAAAAAGAGGTAAATAACAACCTAATCCCCACATGCCTACTAATGTGTTCAATCCTAACTCTACTACCAATGTAAGGGAGATAATACATGTGCACAACAATTTGGTGCAAGGTGAGAATTAGCAATAAGGAAAATTGATGGATGTTAATGAAGTTAGAGAGTAGGATCTTATTTCTCAAGGATAAGTTACTCCTCTCTTATCTACTAAGGATGAGGTGATGATACAAACAAGTGAAGGTGAACAGCCTCAGGAAGAAATCTTCACTAACTTCTTAGTTGAAGACACATTTGTGTTTAATCAAGGAACCTCAGTTGTAGACATTACTAGATCTTAAATAAAGGATTTAGGTGGTGATATTAATGTCCCTATAAGCTCATTAAATCCTCATATAAAGCAATAAAGTATGGTTGCAAGTGTAGTAGCCTCAAATAGCTCTACACATCTTCCAAATCATAATGTTGGAAGGATTGTTTAAAGCACTCCAACTCCTCAGGTTCCAAGTAATTTTTTTCCTCCAGGAATTCAAGAGAAATTAGGTATGTCTTATTTTAATACTATAGATTCATTGAAGAGTACTAAAACATCCATTTCCCTTTGGGTTGTTTTGTATATGCTTGGTTAAAAAGAGCTCCTAAAAAATAGTTATATGTTATCCCTAATAGTGTCCCTCCTTAAAATCAAAGTCAAAGTCATGTTGTCCTTGAAATTTTCCTAAAACCATTATTGAACCATCTACTAGAGCTGAGAAAACCTCCTCCATTTTATCTCACTCTCATAGTTGGTGACAAACTAGTCCATAACTACATAATTGATAGTGGAGTTTCAACTTTGGTCATGCCCAAAGTTATGGCTAAAAATTTGGGCCTAAAATATGAGACACATAGCAAAGGATTCCTCTAATTATATGGTACACCTACCAAGATAGTAGGACTAATAAAAGGGTTGAAGGTTTTCTTGCATAATTGTCCTAGTTTTCCTAGCTTGTAAGGCATAGTTGTTGTTGATCTTCCATCCCACTTTATAATCTAATTATCAAGGGACTTCATAGCCAAGATAGGTGGATATCATCTGAATAGTCTTTCTTGGCCTTTTGAACAAGTTATGGGGCCAAAGTGACAATTAGAACACAACCTCTTGCAAGGTTTCATATAGAACCTTACATTGAGACAAGTTACTAATTTGAATTGTGTTGTTCATGAAAAAAAGGATTATATTGTGGATGATGGAACTTCTTCCAAAATTGAAGGTATTTAATATTTGATTCTTGATTAATATGGTGCTAACACTTATGATCATTATTTTTATACTCTCATGGAGAAAACTGATATGGGAGTATATTGTATACATGAAGAAGGAATACTGACGCCTCTACTTACTAAAGAAGAGGGTGAAGAAGATGAGATGTGGAAGATGTTTTTTGATGGTTCAATAAGTAAAATTGGTGAAAGATATGGTTTTATGATTTTCTATCTATCCAAATATAAATATTATGCCTCATACATCTTTCATTTTAGTAGTACTTGTAATGTGGTTGAGTATGAATTTTAATTCATGGCTTTCAATGGGCAAGGAGAAAAGGAATCAACAATTTGAAAGTATATGGAGAAGTAAATTGGTTATACATTAGGTGAGAAATGTGGTTTCTACCAATAACCCTTTTAATAAGTCATAAAATCATAAGGTATGGGATTTTCTTGAAGACTTCAATGCATTCAATATACAATCAGTCCCAAAGGAGCAGAATAATCATGTTGACAGATTAGCTACCATAGGAGCTCAATTTGACACTCCAAATACCATAAAAAAGGAGGTAAAATAGTTTCATATTAATGACATTATTATACCTTCTATACTTGATAATGAAGTGTCTTTATAAGTGTTTGATAGTGATAGATACATTGCATGCTTTCTGCAAAACAAGGATGAGTTCTCTTCAAGGAATCAAGGGAGATTCTAAGAATAGTTTGGTGATTAGAATGTGAAACTATGGAAAAATAAGATACCTAAAGGTTTGGTGACCTTATAAATTATATTCAATGAGAATGATCAAAATAAAAAGGAAAATGTGAGTATGTCTATTGTTGACCATTTTTTCCCACAAGCCAAAATGGATCAAATAGTCAAAATCTCTTATAGGGGCTTTTATAATGTTATAGGGCATGTTGTAGCTCATTTTATGTTATTTCATATGCCATTCTAAGTTATCATCATGATATACCTTAGTCCTTATGCCTTTTTATGTCTTAAGGTTCTTTGTTGATCATATATACAAGTAGCAAATTTTCAGGGTGTTGATCAGGTGCAAGAGTAAGTCTAGAAAAGCCCAAGGTTACACTTGGGAGATATTTCAACTTTTTCCAAGTATTAAATAATTCAAATTCCTTGGGAGAAGGTGTTCCACATAAATCTTACAATAAATGTATAAGGCTTAATTATTTTAGGAGTTTTGTTTTGATCTTTTGGCTAAGTGTCAGGAATTGTTTCAAACATTTTATCTAAAATAATTTCCCCAAAGGGTCATTTTTTTGAAAAGGGTCCAACGTAAAAGTTCCAAAGGATAAGTCTTCAATGAGGTAGACTAAATAATAAATCTCGAAGGACACTTTTAAAAGCTCTAAATGACACTTTTCAAAGGGCAAAGGGGGATATTTTGAGAAGGTCGAGACCCTATGGGATGCCAAGAATGCTTAGAATGGCTTAATAAGTGTATGGGATCCTTATGGTTCTTCATTATGTTCTTTGAGACACTTGGGCCTAGTAATATAAATTTTGAGTAGGTAGTTTGCCAATGTTATATCTCACATGCATGAATGAGTTAAGAAGAATGGGTCAAATGGGTCTATTTAGTTTTTTGCCAAGATCATATGCACCAAGTTCTAGCTCCTCTACCAAAACACATCAAAAGTTACAAAGGGCCAAAGTTGCCTCAATAACTTTCTACATGTTTTTCATACTTAGCCATTTTTAAGAGGTTCTAGCATAGCTAGGTAAACATATTCACAAATCCATATCTTGCACATGTGGTAGTTATAGGGGAAATTGATCATATCTGTGTGTTCATCTTGTTCCCTAGTTACTATGCACTAGGTTCCAGATCTTCCACCAAAGTGTAAATGAAGTTATACATGAGAAAATTTGGCTCCTTAGTCAGATTTCAGTAAGTTTTCATACTTAGCCATTTTTGAGCCAAGACATCATGCAAGATAAAATGGACCATCTAACTTGCATGTTTAATATCTTCACCTAAGAAGATCTTGGAACCAATGGATCAAATGGGTTTAATCCTTTTGGCCTCAAGAACATATCCTAAAATTCTGGTGCCTCCATGATTATTACACTTCAAGATATAAGCCTTTAAAATTGGTTAAAAGCATAAGATATTCAAGTGAATGTCAAAATAGAACTTGAGAAAATATACATATGTGCTTAAATTTGATGCTTTATGAGACATCACTTGCATTTTATGGGATGACAACTAATGGTCAACAAGATGTCAAATTTAAAGATGGAGCAAGCCAAATCCTATTGAGCTTAAATTTGATAGTTACATGACCATCAATGATGGTCACACAAACATCATTTGATGAGAGTGAGGACATCAATTTTAAGATCACGAGCTAGCAACTAGATTTCAAATGGTAGGTCCCAATAGATCAATGATTAGCATTTGATTGAGTATTCAGATCTAAGAGTGAGTGGAGGTCAAAGGGTCAACAAATTTTAAGGGAACATGTGTGCATGACAAGTTTCAGGGATGCATTCAACTACCAGAGGATCAATGGTTCTTAGGCATTCATACTGATTGAAACCAATAGAGAAAGATGAGTTAGGAGGTTAAGGATCTGAGTTGGTTCTAGATGACCAATTAGAACCAAAGAAAGCCCAAATGACTTAAATGGAGGTTAAAAGGTCAATTTTTGACCAAGTCAAATAGACATGAATGGATTCAAGCTCGATCATGGTCTAGATTAGGCCAAGAGTAAATATTTTAGGATCAAATAGTGCCATTAAGAACCTATAGATACAAACATGTAGGAATTAACTACATGTCAAAACCAACTGCATAAAAATGAGCCTTCTCCCCACTTGGGTACGCATCAATAAACTATTCATGAGTGGTTTTGCATTAGGATTAACTAAAAATGACTTGGTCCCATTGTAGCAGCCACCTTGGAGCATCATAGAGAAGATATTTTAATGATGCAACAGACTGAAGTGACCTAGATCAATCAAATGGTTTGAAGGAACATAATTTTTGGAATCAATTGTAACTATGATTTAAGAATTTTGAATTACTTGATTCCCTTTTATAATGACAAGGCTCCCTTTCCCTTGTTTTCATTCTTCTATAAATATAACTCTTGATCTATGGTAAACAAAACCACACTATGTATGGTAAATCACTACTAGATTGATGATATATTCTACTTTTGAACATTATTATAAGTTTGTTTTTGAGTTTTAAAGAATTTTTTAAGTCTATAAGTGATGAGAAGTGATAATTATCTATCCTTTTTTAGTCATATAAAATGTGAAAATTGGTAACTTGAGTGTGTCTAATAACACCCAACTCATAGGTCCCTCTTACTTGCTCTCATAACCATCATAGGCATATTTTCACTAATTTCTAGTCATCCATAACCTTCCAAACTTGATCTCAACTGAGCCAGACCCCTTTTTCCATGACTAATCCATCCCCCCAAGTCCCATCTACTCAAGATAGTGGCACCACACTTGGACTATAGCACTGGTACCACTCCTATCCACTTTCGATGCTCTTGTCCAAGTGCATTTTTAGCCCCAATGGTTAGTTTCTTTTGGTTTCCCATCCTTCTCCTTGTTGGCCTAACATGAGAACATTCAACCCATGACCAATATATCCCTATAAAATTCTATTCAAAGATCATTTAGAAAGGGTTGTTAATTATCACTAAGTAAGAATACAAGTAAGACTACTCAAGCAATCTTCCCTATTCGCTACATACAATTAGCAAACATACTTACAAGCTTATTCAAATCCTTAAATCGTTTATTAGCCACCTCAAGTACAATTAGTTTAGAATTTTGCATCTTCATACATACTATTGTACAAAGCACATCAAATGGGATAACTACATATGGCTTGATCCCTCTTCAAAGTATTGGTATGTAGGCAGTGTGCCCATACAAGGGGTGTGGATACATGTTTAGTGAATCTTACACACACTAACCCCCCCTCTCTTTCTATAAAATGATCAAAGCACAATGGAATATAGGGTTTAAATAATTAATCTAATCTATAGGGAGATTTTTATACTTCCATTTGTCAAAACTTCATGGACAAGGTCACACAAACCTAGCGAACAAAACTTAAAAAGCTCAAATCCTCAGGATAATAGTGGCAGTGGTAGACTAAAACATTGGTGCCACTCCTATCCACTTCTTATCTTCTTATCCAATCATAAAATCAAGGTCGGACCTCAGTTTATGATAGTGTCCCAATCCTTCATAGTGAATCTCAGACCTTGTCTCAAGCATATCAACTAGTTTCTAGCTAAGTCTTATTTTCTCCATCTTATTACTATTTTTAGAAAGGTCAAAATTACAATCTAATTTACATAAATTAGTAGCTTAATTATTGAATATTTATTTATTTATTTTACTACTCAAACCCTTTAACTAAATTAGTAATAATACATGAATATTCCAAAAAAAGGCAAATCATTTAGTTAACTCGACTTACATTGTTTATGCATAAATACCCTAGAAACCCTAGGGTAAATTTCCTACTAATTTTCCCTATATTTTTCTATTTTTTTAACCTAGTTTGTGCATAAAAACCATAGAAACCTTAGGGTAAATTCTTACTAATTTTTTCTATATTTTTTTTATTTTTTTTACCTACATAATAAAATTAGAAATTAGCATTAAATTTTAAAATTTTGTAGTAATTTTAAAATAAATTTCTTTCAAACCCTGGTTGCCCATACTAGGTCCTAGTATTTTCTCAATAATTTTCTAATTTTTTGCTAACATATTAAAATCAAAAATTCAATTCAAAATTAAATAGTAATTCTCAAAATATTTATTTTTCAAACTCTAGTTCCATACACTAAGTCCCATTGCTTCTTGAGATATCACCTTACATTTAAAATCATATTTCAAAAATGGATCTCACTTATTTACAAATTTTTATTGCATTTCTTCCAAAAAAAAAAAAGGAGACCATAATTGGTCCTATCATGTACATGAATGATGAATTTTATCATATGTTATTACAAAGATTTATTCTTTGTATTTCATGCTTACTCTTTATAATAAAGGATGATATTAAAACTAATATGGCTAAAAATGCACAAGATTTCAATATTTATTTTGCATACTCTTTCTCTCTCATGAGGAATAATGTCCAAATCTATTTTAATGAACATGTTATAAATATTATGTCACAAGCAAAAGCTCTTTATGCATTAATGCACAATTTCATTCTCTTTGCCCTTCAGTCTCTATCTCTCATATGGAAAAAAATTCAAATTTATCATGCTAAATACATTAAAAATGTCATAGCACATGCCAAATTTTCTTATGCATTCATGCAAAAATCCATGATTTATATCTCTCATATGGAAAAAATTTCAAATTTAGCATGCCAAACACATTACAAATGTCATAACACATGTCAAAGTTTTTTATTCATTAATGCATAAATTCATCCTTTCTATCCCTTGCTTGTTATCTCTAATTTGGAATGTTCTTTATAAATATATTTCTATAAAAATTATAACTCCACTTTCATGCATTTTATCCCACATACATTTTTCTACTTAGAGGATCCATTTCATAAGATAACAACCACCTGTTAAGTTTCAATGTCATATCTTATGCATAGGAAATAGTTTTCTTGTCCTCCTCTCCCCCAAGAGGGAGATAACTACTTTCTCTCTAACCAAGTCCATGATATCAGCCCTAAAAAAATTGAGTTAATCCATACCATTGTTTTTAATGCATACATTCAGCCCATAGCTTCTTCAAAACCTCTTCAACATATGTGCTTACATGTTCAATCAGAAGTAACTAGGATTTGCACTTGTGAGACTCTAAGGGTTCAAATCAATAGTATGAGCAAGTTAATTTTAGATTTAAAAATTTAGAATCATATATTAAATAAAAATATCACAACATTGAAAAATAAAATTATAATATAAAAGCCTTAAAGTCACCCTAGTTTCAATCATATATATGTGCCTTCACCTAGTCAATTGGTTGTAAGCAATGTTACATATCAAAACAAGAAATCACAACAAATTAACTCTACAACTAGTGATTCAAAAGGTATTCAATGATAAAATAATATTTCAAGTGAGGTACTAAAGGAAATGATTAAATTTAACTTTATTAAACTACCTCCTCTACATCCATTGAGAAGATCTAGATATTATTATGTATATTATAGAATGCATGGGCATCACACAAATTCATGTTTGGCATTGAATAAACATATAGAACAGATAATTTATAATGAGGACCCTATACAAGGTAAATCAATCAAGCAATTCACAGTTACATAGGAACACATTCACAAAGGGTCAAATTCAAAATTAGTATAAAAGAGGCTACCAAAGCATAACTCATAACAATAAAAGGAACAAAAAGCAAAATCAGAGCAAGAAATAGTACCACAGGCATAGGTAAAGCATGAAAAAGATGAAAAATTACCTCTCCAAAATGAGGCTTAACTTTCAAAGTAGTATGGGTTTGGTCAAAAATATCTACAACGATTTGATTATCAAGGTCAAGGGTTGGGCAAGTAGGCTCAAGGCATCACTACTCTTCTTCTAGAAGTTGATAATGTTTGTCACCAAGGTTTGGGATTTATTGAACATCTTAAGGCAAATCATTCACAAACATAATTTATCAAATGAAAATATCTAGATACAATAAAAGTTAACACTAGCATTCTATTGGTTCAAAATTAGGATGATAATGATGAGTGGAACAATATAAGTTATTATGATTTCCAAGATACCGACAATGAATCCAAATATTTAGAATCATATTCACAATCATTACCTCATGATTTACAATCATGAACAATTCATTTATTTAATACAGGACACCATGATAGGGAGTCTCCCATGAGACTCATCGATTAGTATAATTTCTTCTTAGTATTACTTGTAGATAATTTCTCAATTTTCCTGTACATAATATTTTAGCTTGATTGTACATATCCTATTTTTAATTTCTTTTACATAGTCTTCATATGATTGATTTCACATAGTTCATAACATTTCAAAATACAAAAACAATACAACATTTCAAAAATAAAAAAACATTCAAATATATCAAAATTTCAAAAACATGAAAATAATCCAAAAACACTAAAAACATTTCAATTGTATGTATTATCCATGCTTTACACTTCTACTATCATACTAGATTTACATTTTCTATTATATGCTATAGTTTTTTGATTTATGTACATTAACGTACTTCACTTGATCTCATTTGAGTGTGTGCAATGACATCCATATCTTTGATTACTTCACTCTACCCATTAAGGGGACATCCTAATTTTACATCGAGACATACATCAATATACATACCCACTAGGAGCATCTTCTACATGACTACACCATCTAGGTTATGTCATTCCTACACCACACACTCTAGTTATTATGTTGATGTACATTACTTACTAGCTTACACAGATTACTCTATTGACAATCACTAGTATATTTCTTAGCATATACCTAGTTTTTAACTAACATGTCTTGCATACTTTCCCTCTCACTTTGATTAGTTAGATGTGATTGTATTTCCAATTATTACATGCTTTTCTTTTTTGCTTTGTGTAGCTAGATATGATTGCATTTATTAGTTCTTGATTGTCTCTTGTATGTACCTTAGGAATTTTCTAATATCCTTTGCTTCTATGTCTTGTGTGTGCCTTAAGGCATTTACCAATGTCCTTTGCATGTACTCTTCTATGTGATTGTAGCTTCCATGCCAACCTCATTTGTTTCAATTGTATGTGTATGTGGCATTTGAACATGCCTTATCTAATTTCCTTCTAGTATGAGTGATATATGTGCATGTCCCTTATTTATTTGGTCCCTTGGACACCCATGTACACTTCTTGATTCTTACCTTGTGTGCTTGTTTGCTTCTCATTATTTGCAATGTCATGATCCACATCATGCATTATCTTGCTTTCTTGGATGCCATGATGGACATCATGTTCCATCCCTATATGACAACTAACAACTAACAACTAATGATTAACAACTAACTAGACTTTTAGTTCTAATTTAGTACATTACAAACTTTATTTCATTGTTATAACTATCTAGGCATACCCCTGTTGATCTAACAATCTCTCAATACAAACCATGTTATATCTTGAGATATCTTATCAATTATCATTGTTGTATCATGTATATTTGTATCATAACACACTTGCAGAGCTCTTTATTTTGAGGTCAATCATTATAGGGTCTTCATTCCTATCCCAAAAATAGGTGGAAATAAACAAGGGTTTTGTCACTGAGATCATAGCTCCTAATGGTCAAAAACCCAGTATTTAAAACACCGAAATCAGCAACCAGACATCAAACTAGTCAGAATAGACTAGGTAGACATTGAAAATACTAGAACAATTATCAAAATTAACATAGAACAATAGTGCCAAGATTAGACTACAGCATCAATGCCACTACTATTCATTTTTAGTGCTCTTGTCTAAATAGTATGCAAACTAGAATTTCTAGAAGAAGGAAAAAAGGTAGGTTCAACTATAGTTTTGTACAGCTAAAACAATTTAGAATCAATAGTTTTTAGTACACTTTTGCTTAAAGAATCTAAATATGGTGGAATTATGCATGGCATGATGGCTCTCACTTCCAATTTTAGATACAATAGTTGGTATAACTTCCAAATCATAATCCATGTTTCATACACTAGTAATTAGGGGTAATGTGCATGGCACATTTCTTTTCTTTTCTTCCCAAGTTTAGCATCACCCAAGCATTCCTAGCAATTGGATGCCTTATTCTATTTTTAGGTGGTTACCATCATTTTAAAGTGGCTTTCATATAATCCTAACCTCCACATTTGAGAGTGGCTTTCATAAAAGCCTAGTGCACTAGTTTCAGAGTGGCTTTTATACAAGCCTAATCTCCATCTTTTAGAGTGGCCAAGAGTGGCTTAGTTTCTAGCATAATTTAGATATCCATGCCAACATTTTCGTATCATATTATATTCATGGGCTTCATGATCCATCTCATATGACATACATTTTATGTTGGTATCAGTTCATAGATTTACTTCACAGAGCAATGATGGAGCCAAAGGACTAGATAGCCTTTGTATTCTTGAGCCACTTATTCAAATGGATTAGACACATATTCTAAACATTGATGAACACATGTATGACCACCTAGATTCACTTAGTGGGTGATGATGGATCCAAAGGGATAGCCTTTGTATTCTTGATCCACTCTTAGGGAATTGAGCACTCAGCTCTATTCATGGTATTACTCTTGGTACAACATCATCCAACATTACTCAGTATTACTCAACATTACTTAGCATCACTCAACATCATAGTAGGTTTTGTATTAGTTTGTGTACTTGATCAGGTGTATTCATTCCTTTCTTTTCCTCTCACTTTTACCCAACTTTATACATTCTTATTTTAGAAATAGCATATTTAGTAAGAACTGAACTACTCTTTGTTTTTCTTAAAAATTCATACTTCATAGCATGCTCTCTCTATGCATACCTAGTATCACACAGCTTCATGAGCTTAACCCTTACAGGTGAGTTCAAGTACATTTTTCATTTTTCCTTTATCATATTATTTCACTTTGCTACATTACTATAATAAAGGGGTGTCAAATGTAGTCATATAAAATGTGAAAATTGGTAACTTGAGTGTGGCTAATGACACTCAACCCATAGGTCCCTCTTGCTTGCTCTTATGACCTTCATAAGCATCTTTTCACTAATTCTTAATCATCTATAGCCATTCAAACTTGATCCCAATAGAGATAAACCCTTTGTTCCATGACTAATCCATCCCCCCAAGTCCCATCTACTTAATACAAAAGCACAACACTTGGATTATAACACTGGTGCTAGTCCTATCTACTTTCAATGCTCTTGTCTAAGTGAATTTGTAGCCTTAATGATTGGTTTCTTTTGGTTCCCCATCCTTCTCCATGTTGTCCTAATGTAAGTACATTTAACCCATGTCCAATAGAACCCTATAAAATCCCATTAAAAGATCATTTGGAAAGGGTTGGCAATTATCACTAAGCAAACAAGAATACAAGTAAGATTACTCAAGCAATCTTCCATATTCTCTACATACAACTAGCCAACATACTTACAAGCTTATTCAAATCCTTACACCAATTCCTAACCACCTCAAGTAAATCTAGTTTAGCATTTTACATCTTCATACACACTATTACACAAAGCACATCAAGTGGGAGAACTACATATGGCTTGATCCCTCTTTAGAGTATTGGTATGAGGGTAGTGTGCCTATACAAGGGGTGTGGATACACATTTAGTGAATATTACTCACACTAACCCCCCCTCTTTATCTAAAGTGGTCAAGGCATAATGGAATATAGGGTTTGAATAAATAATATACTATATAGGGAGCTCTACAGACTTCCAACTATTAAAACTTCAAAGATAGGGTCACATAGACCTGGCAAACAAATCCTAGAAAGCTCAGATCCTCAAGACAATAGTGGTAGAGGTGGACTACAACCTAGTGCCATTCTTATCCACTTTTGGTTCTCTTATCTAATCATAAAACAAAGGTTAGATCTTAGTTTATGATAGTGCTCTAGTCTTGCACAGTGAATCTTAGACCTTGTCTCAGCCATATCAACTAAGTCTTATTTTCTCCATCTTATTACTATTTTTAGAAAGGTCAAATTGAAATATAATTTACATAAATTAGTAGCATAATTATTATATATTTATTTAATAATTTTACTACTCAGACCCTTTAATAAAATAAGGAATAATACACCAATATTCCCAAAAAGGTTCAATCACCTTCCTTCCCTTGTCTTTTCATGTTTGAGCAAGAGTTCTTAGTTTAACATTTTTCTATAGAGTGTAGTCTAGTGTGCAAATCTTTTCAAGTGTATAATTATCCTCTGAGTGTGAAATTTTCCCTCTGGTTCAGTTACCTTGTGTTTTTGCTCACATCTCACCTTTATATTGAAATACTCATGTTAGAATCTATTAAAATTTAGAGACTAGTTTGTATTTTCTATTTTAGTGTGGTAGGAATATGATGGTCATGTGGAAGACATTCTCGATGCATCACCTTCTTTAGGTTAGGTTTAATTTATGAATTTTATAACTATTTTCCCCATAAATAAGATGTAGCTTAAGTGGGAAACATTGCACAACATATTCGGGGAGCTAGCCCTTAAACTTAGACACTCATTTTCAATATAGGTACACCCATAGACCTAAAAATATTCCCATGTTGCCCAAATCTAGAAGAAGCCTGATCAACCT
Organism: Torreya grandis; assembly: GCA_037957365.1. Taxonomy (NCBI): domain Eukaryota; kingdom Viridiplantae; phylum Streptophyta; class Pinopsida; order Cupressales; family Taxaceae; genus Torreya; species Torreya grandis. The sequence goes on along the minus strand of JARHVA010000987.1, from coordinate 1,474,158 downwards.
CTTCTAAGGGTGAAAGATTTGTTAAAAATAGTTTTAACATGCCCAATGGGACCCATTATCTTCAAGACAACTATGAAAGTGAATGTTGGTGTTGACAAACACCAAATGCAAATTGGTGTGCTACTCATCATTTAGTGACTCCTCAAAGTTAATCTAGTTTCAAACCATTATTTTGTTATAAACTTGATCTTATAATTCATGGTCCTCATTAGATCATCCTCTACTAGACCATTCAATTCTATTCATCCACTTATTTAGCTTGAGATCCCTCTTGCCATTTAGTATCCACAGCCTAATCTACCCTTTGAAGAATGAGTCGATTTTGCTAGAGAAGAAGAAGAGGAAGAGGCTAAAGAAGTTGAAGATATTGAAGAATAAGACATGGATAGACCTCATGCTTTCCCTAACTTCAACATTGATAATCTAATCCAACTTTATGCATATGATGCCATCCCTCCTAATGCCACAAAAGGTGTGTCCACATTCAATGGTGAGAGTCATATCGCACCTAGTGAGCACATTAGATATGTTTCTAATTTTTATAGTTTGCACAATATTATTTAAGAGAACATTGCTATTAGGTTCTTTGTCATGTACCTTAAATCGAGGGCTCTTTATTGGTATAGGATTCTATAAGGGGGATGCATCATGATATGGGATGAGTTTGGAGTTTTTATGACCTCCAAATTTGGAAATGAAAGTAACCATGTCTCTCTCATACATCAGCTCAATGTGTTAAAGAGGGGATTTAAATAAATAATGCATGACATCAATGAAAGGTTTCAAAGACTTGGCATAGGTTTTCTCCTCCTATAATACCACCTACTAGTTTCATGTTCCCTACTTACTTAAGAGCCATTAGGACTAAAATTGTTCTTATGCTTCAATCTATGGGAGGATCCACTGTCCTTGAAGTATATGAGCATTCTATCAAAGCTAAAAATAATATCATCCAAGATACAATATTTCCACCTAAATTATTTATGCCTCCTTTGTCTCATGATTCTACAAGTACTCCAGATGAAGCCCAAGTTCCTAATTCAAATACCAAAACTAAGGTGGCTCCTAGGCAAGTAGAAAATAATGTTGATTAGAAAGTAAAGTTCTTAGCCTTAGAGGCTCAAAATAGACAAGATAATATGAAGCAAGGTGCTTATCCGAACCCTTACCCCTATCAAAAATAGTATGGTTTAAAATATGGAAGAGGGAGATGCTAATGGAAACCTAATCTCAATAGGCCTGCTAATACATATAATCCTAACTCTACCACCAATGCAAAAGAGATGGTACTAGTTCATAGCAATTTAGTGTAGGGAGAAGATTGGCAGTAAGACCAATTATGGATACCAATAAAAATGGAGAGAAAGCTCTAGTGTCTCAAATGGTATTTACCCCATTCCTATCAAATGAATATGAGGTGATGATGTAAGTTAATGAGGGTTGGAAACCTCAAGGAGAGATCTTCACCAATTTTCTAATTAAAGACACTTTTGTGCTAAATCAAGGAGCCTCTATTAAAAAAAATACAAGGGCTAAGGTAAAGGCTCTAGGAGGTGGAATAAACATGCCTACATGCTCATCCAATCCTCCTAAAAGGCAACAAGACATAGCTATAAGTGTGATCATTCCAAAGGCTTATGAGTATGGATGGTGTACTATCTAGGAGGGATATCAATGGCGTGTTTTTGAGATGTATTGATAATGACCAATCTAGAGTGTTGCTTGAGAAATAACATGATGGGATAGTAAGAGGTCATTTCTCTCTAAAGACCACAACTACCAAGATCATGAGGGTAAGCTATTATTGGTCCAGCCTCTTCAAGGATTGCCATGCTTGGGTGAGAAGGTGTGGACAATGTGCCTTATTTGTAGGGAAATAGAAGATTGAATCTCTTCCTCTGAAGCCTATCCAAGTGGACCAACCTTTCATGCAATGGGGTCTTGATTTCATTAGCATGATAAACCCCCCATCAAGTACTAGTCACAAATGGATACTCATAGCAACTGACTATTTTACCAGATGGGTTGAGGTAGTAGCATTAAAGGAGGATAATGAGGGTGCCATCTTGGAGCTCTATGAGAGCATCATAACAAGTTTTTTTACCCATTATAATATCATTTTAGATAATTATCTTGATTTTATGGGTGCTAAAATAGTTGGTTAGGTAAGTAATAATGGCATATTCTTGAACACTTCATCCAACTATTACCCTCAAGGTAATGGGTTGGATAAATATACTATCAATAACCTGATCAAAATAATCAAGAGAACCCTAAAACACAACCAAAGAGGTTTGCACACCAAACTAAATATGACCTTATGGGATGATAGGATAACTCTTAAAAGGTCAATGGGGAATTCTCTTTTTGTTTTTGTCTATGGAAGGGAAGCCAAGTTACCCATTTCTCAATAGTTGCCTTCCTAATAATTAGAACACCAACTATATTTTATTGATAACACTCTAATGGAAGTGAGATTGAAAAAATTAATGGAGTTATAAGAGACTAGACGTAAAGCTCATTAGGCTATGGAGCATCACCAGGTACTAATGCAGAGGTCTTTTAACAAGAAGGCAAGTTCAAAATCATTTTAAGAATGTGACATAACCTTGAAATAGGATGACGATATAAATAATTTAGGGAGACATAATAAATTTGGTTCCTTATGGAGTGGATGGTATGTCATCACCAAGTGCAAACATAGCAAGTCCTTTCAGCTAATAAGTATGAATGGAGAAGAATTACCTATCTCTATGAATGGGATACATAAAAAACCCTATTATTGAGAGTTGAAGGTTTGTCTTGTAAATATTAGGGTAGGTGTGTGTTTCCTTTCTTAATCTATTGTGTTTCAATAAGTTCTTTTGAAGCATAGTGTGTTTTTCTTAGTTCCATGCTTTGTGTTTTGTTCATGTTTGTTTTCTATGCTTTGTGTGTTTTTTAAAGAAATTTATATATCTAGCCTATATACTAGTGACTCCATAGCCTAATGGATGGGATTAGGCAACTGGTCATGACATAACAAGCATGCCACCCTTGGGAAATTTCCAAAGATGTTGACCATTTTTCTCCATAGGCTAAAATGGATTAACCCCCTATAGTCAAAATCTCTTATAGGGGTTTTTATAATGTTATAGGGAATGTTACAACTCATTTTATGTCATTTCATATGCTATTCTAATTTTTGGTTATGGTCTAGCTTAGTCCTTGTGCCTTTTGATGTATTAAGGGTTTTTTTAATCATATATGCAAGTAGTAGATTTTCATGGTGTTGAGCAGTTGCAAGAACATGTCTAAAAAAGCCCAAGGTTACATTTTTTATGAAGGGTACTTTTCTTTGCCAAAGTGTCCTTTACAATTTTCTTGAAGGGTAATTTTCTCAAGAAAATGATCTGAAAGCAAAAGATCGAAGGATCATATGATAGGAAAGTGGCCTAAAGTAGAGTTTCTAAAGGGTAAATCTTTAATGAGGTGGACCAAATAGTAAGTCCCAAAGGACACTTTTCAAAGGGAAAAAGGGGATATTTAGAGAAAGATGAGACCCTATGGGATGCTAAGAATGATTGGAATGGCTTAGAAAATGCATGGGATCCTTATGGTTCTTTATTTTGTTCTTTGAGATAGTTGGGCCTAGTAACAAGAGTGTTGAGTAAGCAGTTTGTCAATGTTATATCCTACACACATGAGTGAGTAAAGAAGAATGGGTCAAAAGGGTTTGTTTAATTTTATGCCAAGATCATATGCACCAAGTTCTAGGTCCTCTACCAAAATGAATTAAAATTTATAAAGGCCCAAAGTTGGCTCCTCAGTCACTTTCTGCATGTTTTTCATACTTAACCATTTTTAAGAGGTTCTAGCAAAGTCAGGCAAGCATCTTCACAAATTCATATCTCACACATGCGATGGTTTTAGGGGAAATCATTCACATGGGTTTTTTCATCTTGGTCCTTAGTTGTTACACACCAAGTTACAAATCTTTCATTGAAGCATAAATGAAGTTATACATGAGAAAAGTTGGATCCTTGATCAGATTTCACTAAGTTTCCATACTTAGCCATTTTTAAGCCAAGACGTCATGCGGGATCAAATAGACTGACCAACTTGAATGTTTAATATCTTTACTTGGGAAGCTCTTAGGACTAGTATATCAAATGGTTTTTTTCCTTTTGGCCTCAATAACATATCATAAAATTTTGGTGCCTCCATGATTCTTGTACTTCAAGATATAAGCCTTAAAAGTTTGTTAAAAGCATAAGACATTCATGTGAATTTTAGAATAGAGCTCAGGAAAATACATATGTGATTAAATTTTATGCTCTATGGGACATCACTTGTATTCTATGGGATGACAAGTGATGGTTGGTAGAACGTCAAATTTAAAGATAGATTAAGTAAAATCCTATTGAGATTAAATTTGATAGTTGCATAACCATCAAGGATAGTCACATGAACATCATTTGATCAAAGTGAGGATGTCAATTTTAGGATCATAAGCTATCCATTGGTATTCAAATGGTGGGTCTTGATATATCAATGGTTGACATTTGATCGAGCATTTAAATCTAACAATGATCAGAGGTCAAAGGGTTAATGAATTTCAAGGGCAAATGTGTGCATGACAAGTGCCAAGGATGCATTCAACTGGTAGAGGATCAATGGTTCTCAAGCATTCATACTAATTTAAATCAATGGAGCAAGATGAGTTAGGAGGTCAAGGATCTGAGTCAATTCTTGATGACCAATCAGAACCAAGGAGAGCCCAAATGACCTAAACAGATGTCAAAAGGTTAGTTTTTGACTAAGGCAAATAGATATGAATAGAGTTGAGATTGAGCATGATCTATATTGGGCCATGAGTGAATATTTTAAGATAAAATGACACCATTAATAAACCATAGAGATAGACATGTAGGCTTTAACTACTTCATTTCTAAAGCCAGTTGCATGAAAATGAGCCTTCTCCCCACTTGGGCATGCATCAACAAACTAGTCATGAGTGGTTTCACATCAAGATAAAATGAAAATGACTTGGTCCCACTATATCATCTATCATGGAGCATCACAGAGAATATATTATAATGATGCAATGGATTAGAATGACCTAGATCAATCAAATGGTTTGAAGGAGCATAATTTATATAAGCAGTTGTAACTATGGTTCAAGCATTCAAACTAATTGATTACCCTTTTTATCACTAAGGATCCCTTTCCCTTGCTATCATTCTTATATAAATATAGCTCTTGAGCTATGGTAAAAAAACCACACCATGTATGGTGAAGCCCTACTAGATTGATGTTATATTCTGGTTTTCAAACATTCACATAAGTCTATTTTTGAGTTTTGAACAATTTCCTAAGTCTTCAAATGATGTATGGTGATGAGAAGTGATAATTATCTATCCTTCTTTCCATTGCCCTTTCATGTTTGAGCAAGAGTTCCTAGTCTAACATGTCATATAGAGTGTAGTCTAGTGTGTAAAGTATTTCAAGTGTATAATTGTCCTTTGAGTGTGCAATCTACCCTTTGGTTCATTTACCTTGTGTTGTTACTCACATCTCACCTGTATATTGAAATACTCATGTTAGAATCTATTAAAACTTAGAGACTAATCTATATTTTCTATTTTAGTGTGGTAGCAATATGATGGTCATGTGGAAGACATTATCAGTGCATCACCTTCTTTAGAATAGGTTTAATTTATGCATTTTATAACTCTTTTCCCCATAAATAAGTAGTAGCTTAAGTGGCAAACATTTTACTACATGTTCAGGGAGCTATCCCTTAAACTTATAGGCTCATTTTTGATATAGGTACACCCATAGACTTGAAAATTTTCTCATGTTTCCCAAATATGGAAGAAGCTTGAATAACCTCTTCTAATGGTACAAGATTTGGTGACAACATCTACAAAAGAGAAGAATTATGAAAGAGTCTTGATCTTCAAGGAAAAACTCCTCAAACTAAGCAAGGTATGTTATACTTTAGAGAAGCAAGCATTCATTGATTTGTGTAGAGAGTTTCATGACATCTTTGTTGGTGAGTATAAGGACCTAAAAGGATTTGATCTCAGCCTAGCACACTCTACTACTAAGTTACAACCTAGAGTTAAATTGGTTAGATAGAAACAAAGACCCATTAATCCCAAGGTTGAGCAACTCATGAGGTTAGAGATCACTAAACACCTTCAGTCTAAAATAATATTTCCCATCAAGCATTCAATGTGGGTAACTAATCTTGTGCTTGTTAGAAATAAGAATGAGGAGATAAGAATTTGTGTTGACTTCAGCTATCTTAATAGGGTGTCACTCAAAGATCACTATCCTTTACCTTCAATGGAGTAGATTTTGTAAACAATTTCAAGTTCTCAATGTTTCTCTCTTAGATGGATATTCATGCTATAATCAAATTCTTGTGAATGAATATTATCAGTTTAAGATAGCATTTACCACTAAATGGGGGACTTTTTATTATAGGAAGATGGCATTTAGTTTGTTAAATGATGGTGTTACCTTTAAAATAGAAATGAACATGGACTTCAAAGATTTGATTAATGAGATGTTGGTTTATCTAGATGATATAACAATTTTTTCTAAACATGCTAATAAACATATGCAACACTTAAGTGTTTTAAAGATGTAGGTAGTATGGAGTATCTCTTAATCCAAATAAATGCATCTTTTTTGTCCATGAAGGTAAGCTCTTGCGACACATTATTTCCAAAGAAGGTTTGGTTATTGATCCTAAAAGGATAAAGGTTATTCTTGGTCTATCATTGCTCTTGCATAAGAAACATATTCAAATTCTCTTAGTTAATATAAATTTTGTAAGGAGGTTCATGGATAGTTTTACATCTTTGTTGAAACCCATCACAATCATGCTCAACAAGATTCAAGCCTTTTCTTAGACTAAGGAGGGTAAGAGCAATTTTTAAGCCATTAAGAAAGAAATCACACAAGCTCCTACTCTTGTAAATCTTGAATTTACTAAATACTTCATGTTGTATTCATTTTATAACCTTGATACTATCTCATCCATGTTAATGCAAAAGAATGATGAGGGCATGGAACATCTTATTGCATTCTTTAGTCAAGGTTTAGAAGATTATGAAGTCAAGTACACCTTTATATAAAAACAAGTCCTTGTTATAAGAGGACTAAAAAAGTTTAGGCATATGGTTTCAAACAATAAAATTCATGTTATGGTTTCTCATCCTAGTACCAAGGAGTTTCTTTTGAGTAAACACCTTAGTGAGAAGAGAGTAGGTGGATCACTAAGGTAATGGAATATGATGTTGATATCAAAGTAACAAAATTGGTAAGAGGTAAAGGCCTTTGTGAACACTTATCTTTATATTTTTGTGAGTCAAAAAAAGAGGTTCTAGTCAATCATGATTGTTCCCAGCCAATTGGTTCCTTACATATACAGAGTTGGACACAAGATGTGATCAAATTTCTTCAAAATGGTGAGTATCCTAATAATATGAGTAGATCACAAAAGATATATTTTAGATTATAGTCTATTCCCTTTTGTCTTGTGGATGGTGTGTAGTTTAAAAGAGATATTAATTGTGTGATACTGAGATATATTGATAATGATCATTTTGTAGTGTTAATTGATAAGTTTCATGATGGGACAGTAGGAGGTCATTTCTCCCCAAGAACCACATCTACCAAGATCATGAGGGTAGGGTTTATTAGCCCAGCCTTTTCAAAGACTACCATTCTTGGGTAAGAAGGTGTGTACAATATGATTTCTTTATAGGAAAATAGAAGCTTGTAGCTCTTCCTTTGAAGGATATCCAAGTTTATCAACCTTTCATGCAATGGGGTCTTGATTTCATTGGCATGATAAATCACCCATCAAGTACTGGTCAAAAATAGATACTCACAACAACTGACTATTTTACAAGATGGGTTGTTGTAGTAGCATTGAAAGAAGATAATGAGAATGTTATCTTGGAGTTATATGAGAGTATCATAACAAGGTTTGTAACTCATACTATTATTTTAGATAACACTCTTATTTTTATGGGTGCTAAGATAGCTGATTGGGTGAATAGTAATGGCATATTCTTGAGTACTTCATTTAACTATTATCCTCAAGGTAATGGGTTGGTTGAATCTATTAATAAGAATCTATTTAGAATCATCAAAATAACCTTGGAGCATAATTAAAGATCTTGGCACACCAAACTAAAGACAACCTTATGGGATGATAGGATAACTCCCAAGAGGTCAATAGATAATTCTCTTTTTATGCTTGTATATGGAAGAGAGGCTACGTGTCTATTTCTCAAGAGCTACCTATCGTAGAATTGGCACATCAATTAGAGTTTTTCGAAAAAACTCCAATAGAGGTGAGATTTATAGAATCAATGGAGCTATAAGAGGCCAGAGATAAGGTTCATCAAGCTATGGAGCATCACCAGGTACTAATGAAGAGGTCTTTTGACAAGAAGGCAACTCCAAGATCATTTTAATAAGGTGACAGTATTGAAATGGGATGAAGATAGATCAAAACCAGGGAGACATACCAAATTTGATACCCTATGGAGTGGACCATATGTCATCATCAAGTGCAAGTAAAGCAACTCTTTTTAATTATTAAGGATTAATGGATAAGAGATACATATTCACATGAATGGGATCTATTTTAAACCTTACTATTGAGTGGTAAAGTTTAGTTTTACAAATAGTAGATTAGGTGTGTGTTTTGTTTATGTTATGTGTATTGTGTTTCTTAAATGTTCCAGTTGAACAAATGTTTGTTTTAATTTTGTGTTTTGTCCTTGTTATTTCTTGTTGTTTTGTGTTTTTAAGGCATTTATGTGTCAAACCTATTGTACATGTGACTCCATGGCCCAATGGATAGGATTAGGAAATTTGTCATGGCATAACAATCATACCACCCTTAGGAAATCACTAAGAATGTTGACCATTTTTACAAATTTTTTAAAATGGATCAACCCCCCTATAGACAAAATCTTAAATAGGGGATGATTATAATGTCATAAGGTGTGTTGTAGTTCATCTGATGTCATTTCATATGACATTCTAGTTTTGGTCATTGTCTAGTTTAGTTCTTGTATCATTTTATACCTTAGGGGTCATTTTAGAGTCAGATATAGGAGTGGTTGGTTTTTGAAAGTTCATTTTAGTCATATCATGGAACATGTTTACTTTTGCCTCAGGGAATCATTTGAGTTACACAGTCCTTAGAACTTCTTCAGAGCCTTCACAAGATCAAGCATCATTTACTAGAATAAGCCCATAATTCTTTTGATAAAACTATTTTGGGATTTTGGCTAAGTTTTAGGGACTCGTCAAACATTTTATCCATAAAAAAAATCTTGAAGACCTATTTATTTCAAGGAAAATGTCTAAAGCATGAAGCCAAAATTCTTTTGGACAAAGTGTCTAAGACAAAGTGACTGTGCAAAAAGGTTAAGTCTAATTTATTTCAAAAAAATTATCCAACACAAAATATGTATTCTTTCAAAAAAAAATTCAAAACATAAGTCCTGACAAAGGTCAAATTATTTCAAACAAAGTGTCCAAGGAAAAGTGTCTGAGACAAATATTCCAATGCAAAAATCCTAATGGTTTATTCCTTTTGGAAAAATTATCAATCGAAGCAAAAGAGACAAGTCTGATTTATTTTAGATAAATTATTCAATTTAAAAGGCTAACAACATATTCTTTTGGACAAAATGTCGAAGACATAAATCCCAATGAGCTATCATTATTTTAGGAAAATTGGTCAATGCAAAAACTATGAAGCCATATTCTTGTGGGGAATTTATCCAAAGGATAAAGAGCCAAAGAAATTACCCATAACAAAATTTCTAATGGAATTTAATTATTTTGGCAAAGTTGATATAGTAGAGCATGATGTTCATGTAAATGTCAAAATGAGCCCAAACAAAAAATCATTGATGTTTAAAAAGAGATGGTCACATAGACATCATTGATAGTCTCATATACATCATTGATGGTTGCATGGACATCAAATTTAAGTCATGAAAAATAAACTTTGGGATTTAAATATATCAATGATGGTTATGTAGACATAAAATATGGTTGCATAGATGTCAAATTTAATCCATGATAAATATCCATTTGAGTTCAAATAGTGGGTCCTAGTAGATCAATGGTAGGCATTTAAATATACATTTAGATCTAATGGTTCATGCTTGGGTCAAATAGATCAAAATATCCCTAGGTTAAAATCCCTTAAAATTTTATAAGTTAGACAAGATCCAACGGTGCAAGTTTGTTGAGTAAAGATCTGACAATGTAAGCTCAAATGACAAGAAGGTGGGTCCAATCTAGATCAATGATCAACACTCAATCATACCAATGATATGATAGTACATAAGAACTAATAATAAAGTGGGGCCAATGAGATTTATGGCTAGCATTCGGTCATCCATCTTGACCTAATGGTGTGAGAATAAGTCAACATGTCAAAGGATCTTTGTGGCAGCAAATTAAAGGCCAACGTGCCTTCGTACATATTAATCTTATGGTATACAAGAGGCTAAAAATTTAGGATCTGATAGCAATAATTTATGAGGCCAATAAGAATAAAAATATGTTGGAGCAATGTGATTTGTCTGAGTTGGTTTTCAGTGGACAAATGTCAAACCAATGAGCCATTTTTGATAAAAGTAAGTATTATAGACATAGTTTAGAACAAAATGAGAAATGTGGTAAGAAAAAACCACATGGGAAACTTAGGATCAAAGGACTTTTTATCAATTTATCTCTTTAAACTCATATCCCACCATGAAAACACAATCAAGGTCCAAGATAAATAGTGACTACCAAATGTAAAGAATCAGGGTGTAGAAGACTATTCAATGACTACATACGGTAAATACAAGAGTCCAAAAGATAGCTAGTAGCTGAGAAAACATCTATGACTATTATATCATACGTGTTGACTCTCTCTAATTTAGTTTCAAATACTCAATAGATCATCTATGATGAAAGGTCATTTCTTATGCATAAGCAAAGGGAACTTTGTGCCATATTTCAAGAGTTTTGTGCTTTGAGAGCCATTTGTCCCATTAGACCTTGCATGGTCTATTTATAAATTCATCCTCCTCTACGTGTAACTCCTATCAAATGGACATGTGTTCTAGTGACCTTTGAACTTCATTCTTTTCTTCTCTCTCTAAATTTCTATAAGAAACTACCATTTTGGCATTTGTAATCTAATACCACCCTAGGTATGGTGAAGCCCTACTGGTTTTGACATTATACTTTACCTTAGAAAAATAAATGAAATTTTGTTTGAGTTCATATATCAACTTGTCAAGTGTGTGAAGAGATATATAGTGAATGGTTAAGAGATATTCATCTATCCTTGCCTTCTCTCAATCCTTTCATGTTTGATACAAGTGATTCCAGCCTAACAAGTCCTATGAAGTGTTGTTAGGTATATGGATATGTTCTTAAGTGTATAATGAGCCTTAGTATATGGAACTGATCTATGGTTCACTTACCTTAGATAATCTTCATTCATGTCACCTTCATATTGAAACACTAATGTTAATGTGTTTTATGACTCTTAGGGTAGTGTTGTGGACATTGTCTCTTTGTGAAAGAGGTATAATAGTCTTATGAAAGACCTTGTAGCTCCTTTATATTAGGTTTAATTATTTAAATCTATAACTCTTTTCCCCATAAGTGATTAGTTTTCATAGATAATATCATTTTAAGATACATTCAGGGAGTTATTTCTTAAATCTGGAGGCTTATTTCTAATATAGGTATACCTACGTACCTAGAAATGTTCCCATGTTGCCCTAATCTAGAAGGGGCTTGAACATTCTCTTTTAGGGTGCAAGATTTGGTGACAACATTAACCACATTTGCTTGTAATTTTTAAGTGAAAATAATTTTAGAAGATTATGTGGAAATTAGCTGGCTAATGCATGCCAACATTATAAATAGGTAGAGAAAATTTCACCACCTCATTTTTTGGCATTTCAGTAGTCAACCACATTTAATTCATGTTCCAAATTATAAGATAAATGTCTCACAAATATTTTTGGTAACTCATAAAAATCTTATTGATCCCTTTGGAAGGTGCATGAACCACTCTAAAGCTTATCCAACCAAACTGTGGGGAAACAAGTAAAGAAGATACACAATGTTCTAAGTTACCTTTTTGAAAACAATGAATAACTCTTTTAGTTGCTCTCATGGATCACCCTTTCCTTTGTATTTATCAAATTTAGGCATCTCAAATTTATACAAGAAATGTATCTATCTGTAACTCATATCAAATGTATATGAACATACTTCATCCAATTTGAACTTCTTGGTTGGTTTTCCTATTTGTAACCCTTGAATAGCCTCTTTTATATGTTATCAATCTTGGAGAGGGAGTATTTGGGGATGTGGTAGGCATATTTAGTAAAGGTGTAATATCTTGATGAGAATACAGTAGATTATTTGGAATAGAATATGAAGGGACACCCTATTCTTGGTATAGTCAGGAATGTATACCCATTGATTCAGCTTATATTGATGTTGCAGTATATGTTGATAGGAATTAATAGGATGATTAGGAATATGGTTTGTATTTGTATTAAACTATTTTCTCTAAGGATGAATGTTTTGGGAGTGGAATGAAACCTATTGAGAAAGAATAGAGACCTATTGTGAATGAGCATGGATTTGTTGTATGTGAGCTAGAATTTATTGAGAATTATTCATAGATTATTGAGGTAGAATATTTATATCCAAATTAACTATCATTGTACAAAAAATAGGAGTATTTGTGACCTATTTTTTATTGGAAGAAGCCTATTGTGAAGGATTTTTCACTACTTATTGGGGTGGTGTATTTACAACTTTTTATTACATATTAATAGGGACTTTTTAGGTATTTGGATTATTTGATTGGGATTTTAATGGATGAACTTGCTGTGGATTAGGAAAATCACATTTTGTATTTTCAACAACCTATTGAGATGGATTCATTTGAGGATTTAAATCATAATTAGCTAATGGATCAATGTTAGATGTGGTACTGTTTAACGGATCTGCTCATGATGTATGATTATTTATTGTTTCATATTATGGTTTCTCAACTTATGATATGTTTTTCCCCACATGCATGGTATTGGGAAAATATATTGTATCTAAGGAGATGGTTAAGGTATCCAATACTTGACTATATTACTAGAATTGGGAAATAATGACTTAGTTTGGTGAGGATGGGTCAACAAGTTGACCTTTCCCTTTGCTAGATGAAGGAAGGGAATGATTTGGACCACATTATATAATAATTTGGATTTGAGTATGATATGACTTGAGAGGCATATATTAAATATGAACAAATCTATGCAATTTCTCAATGGGATAATTGGATGGGAATCTAGCTCCACACTCCAACAATTTAGCAAGGGCTTCATCTTTATTGTCAAACATATTACCTTCAAATGGGATCCTACTATCAGTTGTTCCAAATGGAACATTTGTATACTCAATTTGATGTATCTCTAATTTGGGGTTGTCATAAGCTAGATTATAATTACATTCATCATCATCAGAGATGGGATTATAAGAAGCCCCACTGTGTGTGAATCTTGGTATATTTAAATCAATGGTTTTTCCTTGGTACAAGATTAAATGTTTGAGAATTGGTCTTCATTTTTAATGTGTTTTAATCAAAAATTTATTATTTAGAATAGGCATGGTTTCAAAATAGAATTATTTGCTTTACTTTTGGAAATGTGACAATGTCAAAGTAAAATAATTTCAATTAAGTTTGCTAATGTAAAGTGTCCAAGGTATGTAAATCAAATTTGTTTTCAAGCTTTGAGATGTCAATAACTTTTAAGTGTTTACTTACAAAAAGAATGTAATTATCCAATGTTTTAATCTTAAAAGGTATTTTAAACATGTATTTGAATCTTAACTTGCTTGATTTTAGAATGTTTGTAATGTTTAACTTGAATTGATATTGGAATTGACTTACTTAAATGTTTAGTTTTAAATCAAACCTGATTTGGATGTTTGAATTAAGAATTTGGATTATGCTTTGATTGAACAAATTATATTTAATTTCAATCAAGCTTTACTTTCAATTTGATTATCAATTTGATTTTTAATTAAGTTTTGATTATAATTAAGAATTGGAATTTGGTTTTTGAAATTCTAAAATTTGGTTTGGGATTTGTAAATTGGAATCTATAATTGGTATTATTTTGAATTTATTTTGTTTGATTAAAAATGGGAAACATAATAGTGCAAATTAGATAAAATATTATTTCAATTAAATATAATAACACTTGGGAATGGATTTTTTTGACCCAAAAATAAAGCAAATTAATTCCTCCTTCATAGGTAAATATGGACTTTAAAAACTTTGGTTCATGTGTAAGGTTTCAAACAAGATGGGTATAACACAACATCCAGACAAGAATCACATATAGCAACCCTATAATTAGTGGTAGAATAGGTTTGCTTCACAATCACTAAGATATCAATAAACTTGACACAAGAGGAAAATTTTAATGATTAACTAAATAAATTTAAATATAGGTGAATGACCCACCCTCTCTCATGGTTTGTTTATGATAGGTAATCTTGGGGAGATATTCCCTTGCATCATTGCATCAGTGAAGATTTTTCAGCTAATAGGTCCTATGTTAAAATTTTACAATGGCTTATGTAGAGGTCTTGATATACCTTTTGGTATGTATACTCTAAGTTTGTCAATGAATAAATCCAAAATTAGGTTATTCACAAGAGTGTATAATCACTTCACAACTATATCAATGGTCACTTCTCAGTGATCATGCTATTAGATTCTTAGATTATTTAAGATACCATAAACAACCCTATGTATTAGATTAGGTTAGGCTCCTCATGTCACTATGTTCATAAAATACAACTATTTAGGCATTTATTATGATACACTCCTCAATTTGTAAACCTTATCAAATAAGCAGGGTTTGATATGAATTCTAGGTAATGAAGTCCCAGTCATCATGCCCTAAATACCTATGAGAAGGTTATGAAATCTCAATCATGTATCCTAAAATAAAAATGAAAAGGTATCACCATTTTTTATTCACAGGAATCCCACTAGGGGTAAGTGAAGAGCATACTTTGGCAAATCTTTCAAGATAAAAATAGGTGGTTACCTTCATGTTTCTGGGTCAGCCAAATAAGGGGAGAGTATGCATGTGTTGGAAATACATAAACACAAATAAGTAACAAGAAAAGAACTAAAGTAAAGGAATAAAAATGAAATAGTGTTTTAATGCACCAAATCAAAGCATGAATTCATTTTAAAACACTAAAATAAAAGTGATAAAATAAAATTTGTTTTCAATTGATCACCACATTATTTGGTAGTGGAACCTGTAGGAAAATAATATGTAGTTTATTAGTGGTCTTTGACATACATAAATATACAAATGATGGATTAGTAGTGTGCTTTGGAATGTCTTTTTAAAGTGAAACCTGCACCAAAAAGACCTATAATCTAAACCAAAAAAATAGCAAGAAAAAACATTAACAAATAAAAACTTGTAAAAAATAAAATATAAATTGTGATAAATATGTTTATTAATTTATAGAAAAAAATTTATGTAAAAAAATAAAATATACAAAGAACCCAAAAAATAATATAACATAAAATATGATAATAACATTTTATACTAAAATTATCAAAATAATTAAAATATTAATTCCAAGAAAACTGAAACTGTATTTACCAAAAAAATAGGTTTTCATAGAAAAACTAAAAATATAAATAACCCATAACTTAATTTAACTAAAATAATTATCTCAGTATTCTATGATGAATTTATAAAACATAATTTTAACTAATTTGATTTTAAGCCTAAGGATCAGTAGAATAGAAGAAAATTAGGTGAAATTAAGTTTAAAACCCCAATTAAGGGAATAATGGGAAAAATAATATACTTGACAAAATAAAAGGAGGTGTGAATCCTAATAGGCATGCCATTATGTAGATTAATAATCTGAGAGAAGTTTGCTCAATGTTGTTAGAGATATACAATCAAACAAATTAACAAGCATGCATCTCAAACTCAATACATATAATTGGTCAAAGGTCTAAGAAAACATAAAAAAATAGAAAATCATGATACAATAGTTATACATTTCCAATGGATTTACCTTCCAAACCAGATTGTAAGTGGAATAGGCCTAGATTTAAAGCTAAGAGTCTTCATCAATGTCTTTATATCCAAAATAGGTGCCACTTTTCCTTTTTCTATGAATGAATTGATTAATCAATTGATAATTGAAATAATAATAAACTCAAGATAATCAATCAATCAAGATTCTTGAGCTTCTAGATTGAAAGATGAATTTTGTATTTATAAATTGATCAAAATAATGAGAACTATCCATCTTGATTGAGATGAAGGTTTGAGAATGAGTCTTCACATCTCCTTGATTGAGCATGCAAGATTTCACATTAATTATGGCTTAGAATGTGTAAATGAATTTTGCATGTTATACTACTAAGTGTGTAAGTGAGAGTTAACATATTTTGAACTTGCAAACTTTATCTAGTAATAATATCAATGTGAGGCAATATTACATTTATTGATTTAATATAATAGATAATTTCAAAAGATCTAAAATTATTTTACTCAAAGAATAAATAGATTAATAAATTAGAAGAAAAGAAATAGAATAATTAATTAATTAAAAACTAATCAATAATTAGAAAAAATGTGAAATTTGTTTTTTTTTAAGTGAAATTTATAATATTATTTATCAAAGTAATATTTCATTTAATTGACTTTGGAATAACACTTATAAGTCATGGAAATGATTTTGGGTGTTGGAGAAGAAATAAATGATACGAAAGGGTATATTTCCCCAATTAGGGATGCACTAAAGTGATTCATAATATGCAAGTAAATTATACTATCAGTTTGGATTAAAATGACATTTTTGTGTGTTATTACGAAAAGTCATTTCCATTTGCAATTTTGACATGGAAGTGATGAAAATGAAGTGTCTACAATTTATTTATAAATGAATTTTAATTCACAAAATTTAATATTGATGTGTGTTTTGACTTCTAATGGTTATAAGCAAAAAAAATAGAAGGGGAAAATTAAACCCATTTTTAAAAGGGGCATAGGGTATCCATTGAGTACAACATATAATTTGGTTGAAATAAACTTTTGGGTCTATATAATATGGCCCATATATGTCCAATTGGAGGAATAAAAATATTTTATGAAGGGCACTTTAGGAATGTGTTAAAGGGATTTCATACTTTAAAATTTGACAAGAATATCAATATTACTCAATATAGATAAAATTAAATATACATAAACAAATGTATAAAACCAATATAAAATAAAACTCATTAAAACAATTTTAGAGCACTGCATTTGTAGAGTAAGTGAAATTCCTAATTAGATTAAAAATTAATTATAACATGATGAATTACTAATAAAATAAATAGATTTTTTGGTAAATTTATAAAATATACAACATGCAAAATGTATAGTTAACAAGTCATATAATGTTTAATAAATTGACTGAATTTGTTTTGAAGAGTTTCATAAATTGTTTCTACCATAGATTTTGGTTTTATTTTAATTAAATATTTTTAAATATATATTTAAATTTCAATGGTCAAGTGGATTGGATTTTCCCTTTCTCACTTGTGTAAAAAAATATAAGAAATATTTAAAAGTTATGTAATAAATTTGATAAAAACTTGAATTCTACTTGAATTAAGAAATAATGTACTAAAATTAGTGATAATGTGCTAAAATTGGTGATATGTTAAATTTAAATTTAAAAAATATATATCATTCATAATGTTGTCCCCGAAAAATGTCACTCATTTTTTGGGACAACATATGAACTATTTTGGCCCTACACAGACCAAATTGTCTCTTCCCTTTTCAAAATTTGTTATGAGCTTTCAAATTAATCATTTTTCAAAAAATTTTGCTAAGGGACTCAGCAGATACATTTCTATGGACTCCACGGGCTTAAAACTATAGACTCCATAGGAAAGAAGTGCCAAGCAACCAGTGACATCCCCATGGATGTCAAATTCAATTTTCTCCTAAGCTTCTCTCAAGATCCAGCGGATGCTGCCAAGTGTCATCTTCCAAGAAACAATTTCAAATAAAAGTTTCAAAGTAGCAAAACTAGCCACGTGCCCAATTGTAACTCAGTGGAGCATGACAAGTGTCGGTGTCTGCGTCTTAGGCTTCCCATGAGTTTCAAACCTTCTTTCGATAAGCTTCTCTCAAAGTCTCGTAGAAAGTGACAAGTGGCAGTTACAAAAGGTTTCAATGTCTTTTTCTCAAAATAGCAGAACATGCCATGTGTCAATTGCAGAGATCAATGGATGCCGACAAGTGTCATCATCCAAAGTTTCTTCTTTTTTTTCATAATGGGCTATGGTTGACCCTGGGTGAGTTACTAAGGTTTAGCAGAGTGTGACAAGTGTCATCATCTGCATGATTGCTAAAATGAGTCCCGAATGTTTCTATAAGTGTTTCTAGAGTTCAGTGGAAGCCACCACGTGTCATCTCCTGTGGGACTCTCAAAGGTTTCTAAGAGCTTTTATAAATTATATGGATGCTTCCACGTGTCCTCTCCTATTCTGATGGAAGATGTCATGTGTCACTTGTTAAAAATAGCAGAAGGTGCCACACATCAAAGATGGAACACTCTCCATATAGAGACATAGAGCCAAGGAAATAAAGAGATGATAGTCCTCCAAAATAATTAAAGCCCAAAGGCCACTTGGATGATCTTGAAGGATAGGTACCCTCGTGGAGGATAGTCGACACTCATAAAATGGACCTTTTTCAAGACCTCGACAGGCAAGTCCCCTTTGGGAAGGATCAAGCCTCAAAGTGTAGCAGAAGCTACCAAGTATCTACATCTGCGCTTCCAGTCTCTAACAAGGTTCAAAGTAGTGGAACTCACCATGTGTCCCATCCTAACTCAGTAGAATGTGCCAAGTGTATGCATCCATGCTTCCAGTCTCTAACAAGTTTCAAAGCTTATTCTAATAAGCTTATTTCAAAGCTACAGATGTCACCACATGTCCTCACCTGTGTCCTAATGAAAAGTGGCCATAGTAAGTGAGAAAGACACAAAGGAGTTGTTAAGGAGAATGATAGGCCCATAAATGTCAAATTCAGGACGACTGACTAGCCGTTAACCTTCAAAAGATGAAAGACCCACAGATGTCAAATTTGCTACAATGAAGTGTCTATTGATCTTTACAGGCTTAAAATGCAGACCCAAATGCATTTAAAGACCCTAAGGCTAGGGCCAAAAGGGAGAAGAGACAAAGAGGGAAACCCAGTAGGAGTTATTTCCAGTAGGTGGAACAGTCCACCAGGTAGGTATTTGGGGCTTGCAAGCATTGAAAGTGAAACCTATTTTTCCCCTTTTGCATAAAGGTAATATGGATAGCTACATGGGTAGTAGATGATAAAATTAGTGACTCAAGATCAGGAGAGGACATTGGAGATGAATCCACATGCCACAATTAAGGTAGTTGCCTTACTACAGTATGGCTCTCCCTAACAAAACTAAGAATGCATCCAAGGCATTAATGTGTAGCATGGGTCACTCCATGGGACAAAGTGCCAAGCTTCCCTTAGGCCTCTATATAATTTAATATCTTGTATCATTAAAGGGATATCTTCCCATTACTAGAAGAAAAACTTTGCCCAAATTGAAAGGGCATACTGTGACTTTGAGCTCAGATTGTTGTTCATATTATTTTATTTGAATGAGAAAGCAAGTGACTTGCAGACTATGTGTTGTTATAGCTTGTATCATTTTATGAGATTTTTATTATGTCTATCTTTTGAATGTGTTCTTGTTTATTTGATCTAACAAGTAGAACTAGTGGAAGTAATTAGGAAGGTGTTATGAAGCCAACTGTGGAGAAACTTTGTGCCTCCATAATTGCCTTTAGAGTGTTTTCTTTCTGTTCCTATGTAAAGGATCTTGGGATGACTTTATGCCCTCATTATCCTTCATATTCTTTTTCTATGTAAAAGACCTTGGGATGACTTTGTGCCTTTAGTGTCCTTTGTATATCACTCTTTAGGCAGCTGAAGTGGAGACTTTGTGCTACACTTCATTATGTTGGTTACTGCTCCCTGTTACCAATTACTTATCACTACCTAAAAGAACTCCTGTTGTCCCTTGCAAGAACACTTTTGAAAGAAGAGAAGTGCCTTCAATGTTTTCACCAAGATTTTATCCTTTATTTGTGAACATCATCTCTGAAAGAAGAGAGATGGATGGCTTATCCTACCCCTAAGTGTTATTTTCTGCTTATATTTATAGTATATATAGCTCTTACATATTTATAGGGAACCTCCCCTTGATGAGAGGAGAGATTTGTCCACCTTTGATGTAGTAAACCTGCACACTAGCTGACCAATCTCATTTGTTGTAGATGATAAGACCTATTTTGCTCAATTAGACAGCTGATTGACAAAATATTCACCCAACAGTCTTTTTGGCGACTCCACTGGGGAAGGACAAGCAGTTTGAAGCCTCAAGCTTCAAATTGAAGTAAGAACAATCATTTTCCATTTTTGTTTCACAATCTGGCAACTCCACACTATACCAAAAGCTAGAGAGCTTAAGGTGTTGTTGACCCTGTCTTTGAGTTGGCACAACAAGGAGATTTCAACTTACTTTCTCCCCAACTTCAAGTTTAATGATCCAAGAGTGTCCCTCCTACCCGTACCAAGACACCAACACAAGGCAAAGCTACTTTTCCTATTGTTAGTAGAGCTTTGCCTATCCAAATTCCACATAGATTTGTTATCCCTACTTTCAATAATCCAATAATGGTAGTTTGAGGCCCCTGGGGTGACTCTTTTGGCCCACTAAATTTGACTCCACCCCTAAATGAACTTCCATGCAGCTTAAGAAAGAATTTCCCCAAATTATTTGGTGATAGAAAAGTTAATCCTAATGAACACATTTCAGCCTTCAGTATAACCTGTGGCATGATAGGCATGGAATTTGAAGACATGGTAGTTAGGCTTTTCATGGAAATGCTACAAGGTGCTGCTGCAGACTAGTTTTACCATCTGCAAGCTAGATCAGTAACTGATTGGGACACACTCAAAGCCAAATTCAAAGCTAGATTCAAGCCTGTAGAAGATACACATGCCTTATTAGCCCAGCTCACACAAATGAAGAAGGAACCTCATGAACCTATGAGGGATTTCATAGAAAAGTTTGATAAGCTGAGGAACCAAATTCTTGCTATTACTCAGTTAACCCCTGAAAACCTCAAATGCTTCTTCATCAACTCACAACTGCCTGAAATGAGTTTTCTACTAAGACATGCTAGCCACATCAACCTTGAAGCTACTCAAGATTTAGCTACCGAAGTTGAAGATGACCTTATCTTGGCAAGAAAGATAAGGAGAGATCCAAACAGAGGTAAATCTTCTTCTTCCTCTGAATACTCCCCTTCAGCCACCACTGATCCAATGGTGCAAAAGCTAGCAAATGAATTTTTGGCCCTCAAAAAACAAATGGAATAAGAGATGTCATCTTCTCCTTCATATAGAGATGTACCAAGGAGGACATTCCCTAATTAGTCCTACCAAGGCCATGTTGCCAGGAACCAAGTGCAAATGAATTGTCTTCCTCCCTCTCAGAGGAATAACCTTGCCATTGAAACACCTCCAACTAACTCAGCAGTTAGATATCTTGAAGTTGAATCAGATTTCTCATTCCAGCCTGAGTTGAGTCTTGAAGATGATGCTAATCTCTTCACTGAGGAAGAAGAATTAGCTAGTGACTCTAATATCAATTTCCTGAATTATCAGGACAAAACCAGAAGTGAAGGCAATGTAGCTAAGGGGTCATATGTTGTATTCACCCAGTCCAAGAATCAATCAGCTCAATAAGCTGATAAAGAGAAGATAGAAGGGCAACCTCAACCATCAATTTCAATTGCTAAATGTGGGACCACTCTGCCCTTCCAACCAAAGGACCTGGTGACTGCTAGAAAGGTAAGTACCCCAAACGTTTCTACACCTTCAACTTCAAATTTGTAGTCCAGTTCTCCCCCTCCCAAAACTCAAAAGGATGAACTCCCATCCTCTGTGCCTAGTTCATTTCCAACATTTGATATCATTGACCATGTAAAGAAAACCAAAATTCAAATGTCTGAATTTGAATTTCTGTAGTCCCATCCTAAGTAATTGGACAAACTAGTTCAATGTGTTAAAAACTAGGTCATCCCTGTAAGACAAGCAATTCCCAAAGTGACACATGATTCCCCCAAGAATGCACCCACCAAGAATAATCCTGTCATTACCCCTCCTACTTCTCTTGGTAGGATTGAACCTTTCTATATCTCATTGCTGATAAACGGTCATCAACTGAATAATTACATCATTGATTCTGGAGCTTCAGACAATGTCATGCCTAGCAAAGTGGTTGAATCCCTTGGTATCACACTGACCAAGACATTTGGTAGATGCTTCTTCATGGAGAACAAGCAAGTACCTCTATCGGGACAAATTAAGGATGCCCAATTTGTGTTTACAGTGTTCTCAAATAAAAGAATCAAGATAATTTTCTTGGTAGCTGACATCCCAACATCATATGGCATCCTTCCTGGGTAGAATTTCTATAGGGATGTTGGTGGTGAATTGAGCATGGATTTATCAGAGGTGAGGATCCCAGTCAAAGGTGTTATGAAGAGGCTACTCCCTGAGAAGGAAGTAAAATATGTGGTTACCCAGACGTCGGCACCCAAAGCTCAAATTTTGTTTGAGTCTTCAGGCATGGGTAACTACTTTCTATCTATGGATGAAGTTCATGAAACATCTGATGAAGCTCTTACCAGTGACAACTTGGAAATGCATTTAGCTGAAATAGTAGAAGAATGGGCAGAGCGCAATGCAAGTGTGGAAGAATCTCCTCCTCTAGATGAAGAAGAATCCAAAGAAAAATTAGTATCAAATGAGGTATGGATTCTTGAATTTGATGGCAGCTACTCCTCTACTAGTTTAGGGGCTCGAGTTGTGTTAATATCTCCTCAAGGAGATATTTTTCCTTCATCCTATAAATTACAGTTCAACAATACTAATAACACAATTGAGTATGAATCTCTATTACTTGGATTAAAAGTTGCTAGGGACAAAGGCATCAAATCCTTCATGCTAAAGGAGACACTAAATTGGTGGTTTGTCAGGTGAGGAACCTGTATCAAACTAAGAATGAAATATTGTGCCACTACTGTAATCTAGTCGGGGACCAAATTGAAAACTTTGATGCTTTTAGCATCTCTACAGTTCCCAGAGAATTCAATGACTAGGCTAATGCACTGGCTATTTTAGCTACTCTCTTGGTCCCCCACCCAGACGTCAAAGGAGACAAGTACACTATTAAGCTAGTCTTTAGACCAAGTGTACCTGATAATGCTAGTCATTGGCATGTGTTTAACAATGACAACCAAATCATTGCCTTTCTAGAGCAAAAAGATAGCTTTGAATAGCTACATTTTGAAGGTAGTGAACCTCAGAAGTGTGAACCAGCTCCTGAATCAAATACAAACATAGGTGAGGAGTTCTTGCAACTTAAAGGGAATAAGATTCCTAGAGCCCTGGTTTCCCTTGAGAAACTATTTGACAAACATGATAGATTTATTAAATAGTAGAAAATGGATTCAAGCTCCTCCCAAGAGTTTGATTAGGTAAATCTGGGAACCAAGGAAGACCCCAAGATGGTAAACATTAGAAAATGCTATACTCCTGAGGAGAGGTTCAAGATCACCACTTTGCTCAACTAATACATGGATGTCCTAGTATACTCCTATGATGACCTGAAGTCACTCAAGCTTGATGAAATTTCACATGACATTCCTCTCAAGGCTAATTCGACACCTTACAGGCAAACTTCTAGGCAATATAATCTAAAAATATTAGTTACTATTCTGTTTGAGATACAAAAAATGTTAAATGCTAGGATCATTTTCCCAATCTATCATTCCATATGGATTGCAAACATAGTCCCTGTAAGGAAGAAGAATGATGAAATTTGCCTTTGTGTGGATTTTAGAAATTTGAATCAATCATCCTTGAAGGATAATTATCCTTTTCCAATCATGGATCAAGTGCTTCAGACAGTGACAAGTTTGGAGATGTTATCAATGCTAGATGGCTTCTCAAGATATAATCAAGTTGAAGTTGGTGAGGCAGACCAACATAAGACTGCTTTCACCACACCTTGGGGCATGTTTGCATATAGAAAGATGCCTTTTGGCTTGATAAATGTTGGCACCACTTTCCAAAGAGCAATGGACCTTGCCTTCAAAGATGAGATGGGTAAGTTCATCACAGTTTATCTTGATGACTTGACTGTCTTTTCTAAGCACTACCCAGATCATGTGCGCCATTTACAACAAGTGTTGGAATGCTACTGCTAGAATGGCATTTCTTTAAACCCCAAGAAGTTAGTTTTTGGAGTAATAGAGGGGAAACTTCTTGGACACATTGTGTCCAAAGGAGGCATAAAGATTGACTTGAATAGAGTCAAGTCTCTCCAAGAGCTTACCTTGCCCACAAGTAAGACTGTTGTTCACTCTTTCTTTGGAAAGGTGAATTTTTTAAGAAGGTTCATCCCTAAGTTTGTTGAGAAGACTAAGCACATTGTAAACATGATGAAGGGAAAGGCAACCTTCAGCTGGACTAAAAAAGGCAAGTCAGCATTTGAGGATATCAAGACTGCCATTGCCCATGCCCCAATCCTAGTTTGTCCAGACTATAACAAAAAGTTCACCATATACATTTATGCTTCAAATAAAGAAGGTATGGAATCCCTAATTTCCTTCATGAGCTATCCTCTCAAAGCTCATGAGCTAAATTACTTGAACATGGAGAAGCATGCTTATGCAGTAGAGAAGGCAGTGAAACATTTTTGCTTCTACATCTTGAATTCACACACTACCGCCTTAGTTCCTGACACCACGATCAAATCCATACTGACTCAGCAGGAGTTTGGGATGAAAAGAGGCAATTGGGTTGCAAAGATCTAGGATTTTGATCTAGTCATCAAGCCAATAAAGCTAGTGCATGGTAAGGGGCTATGCCAATTAATTATTGATAACAAGCCAGAAGGAATAGAGCATGAAGAATCAGAGGTGGAAGACACACCAATAGTCCTCTTTGTCTTCACCACGAATGAGTGGTATTCAAGTATTGCTCATTTCCTTACTTATGGTGAGTGTCCTACTCACCTATCTTACAAAGAAAGGAGGACTATCAAGTTGAAAGCTACCAATTTTATCCTTTGGGACAACGACCTGTATAAGAGGAGCCTTGATGGAGTGTTCCTCCATTGTGTAGAGGAGTAACAAAGCCAACTTCAAAAGTCCTTCCACAATTTGGCCTATGGAGGACATTTCTCTACCCCTATGACTACCTATAAGATCCTACGAGCTAAGTACTATTGGGCAACTCTCTTTCAAGATGCATATAAATGGGTTAGGGAGTGTGAACTATGCTAGCAGTTTGTCAATAGACCCAAGTTAGCTGCCCTACCTCTCAATATGGTGGTCATAGAGGAGCCATTCTAGTAATGAGGAATTGGTTTTATTGGAGCTGTAAACCCATCTTCAAGTGTTGAACATGATTATGTCCTCATAGCAATAGATTAAATTCACCAAATGGGTGGAAGCTGTTCTAACCAAACATGCTACTTCAGAAGTAGTATGCAATTTCCTCAAAGAGAACATCATTTCCAGGTTTGGGGTCCCAACCAAGATTGTCACTGACAATGCAACTTATTTCACTTCCCAAGAGATTACTCAATTCTATTTCCACTATGGGATTATGCTCTCCCACTCTTCTGATTACTTTACATAAGGGAATGGATAGGCTAAATCAAGCAATAAGAACCTAGTGACTATCATCAAGAAGCTAGTGGATGACAACCAAAGGATGTGGCATAAAGCATTGGTTGATGCTCTATGAGCAGACAGAATTACACCAAAGAGAGCGATCGGTATGTCTCCTTTCTAACTTCTTTATGGTGTTAATGCTAAGATACCAATCACCTTAGAATTGCCAGCATTGAAATTAGCTACGGAAATTGAAGACCAAACATACGAAGGCTCCCTTGATAAGAGGATCATGTGCCTTACTGAGCTGGATGAGTAGAGAACTGTAGTGGTAGACTGAATTGCTACCCATCAAGGTCTGGTGAAGAAGCTCTTTGACTAGAAAGCAAAGAACTATGATTTCCAAATTGGAGATCAAGTCCTGCTATGGGACGAAAGAAGAGAACAAAAGGGGATGCATGGAAAGTTTGATTCCCTATGGAGGGGCCTTTTTAATATTCATCAACTCAATGGTGAAAATAGTTTCCTATTAAAGTATCAAGATGGCACTCTCTTTTCTCTACCTCACAATGGGCAGCATCTGAAGCACTTCAACTCTTGAAGTATCAGATGAGTTCCCTTGTACATATGTATATTTGTATAGTCTTTTGTTTCTATTTTGTGCTTTTCATTTTCATTTTTTGGAGCCTTTCTTTTTGGGTAGCATGACTCCATAGCCCAATGGCATACTTCAAGGCACTAGAGATTCTAGTTTCTACTCCCCTCAGCTATGTTTCAAGTTTCCAACTGAAGGTAGTTTCCCAACTAGAGCCAGCTGTTGTCCCTAAAAAATGTCACTCATTTTTTGGGACAACGTATGAACTATTTTGGCCCTGCGCAGACCAAATTGTCTCTTCCCTTTTCAAAATTTATTCTGAGCTTTCATATTCATTATTTTTCAAATTTTTTCACTAAGGGACTCAGTAGATACATTTCTACAAACTCTGTGGGCTTAAAACTATAAACTCCATAGGAAAGAAGCACCAAGCAACTAGTGACATCCCCACAAACGTCAAATTCAAGTTTCTCCTAAGCTTCTCTCAAGATCTAATAGATGTTGCCAAGTGTCATCTTCTGAGGCACAGTTTCAAATAGAAGTTTCAAAGCAGTGAAGCTAGCCATATGCCCCATTGTAATTCAGCAGAGTGTGACAAGTGTCGATGTCTGTGTCTTAGGCTTCTCATCAGTTTTAAACCTTCTTTCGATAAGCTTCTCTCAGAGTCTCATAGAAAGTGATAAGTGGTAGCTACAGAAGGTTTCAATGTCTTTTTCTCAAAATAATAGAATGTACCATGTGTCAACTGCAGAGATCGGTGGATGCTGACAAGTGTCATCATCCATAGTTTCTTTCTTTGTTTCATAAGGGCTATGGCAGACTCTAGGCAGTTACTAAGGTTCAACAGAGTGCGACAAGTGTCATCATTTGCATGATTTCTAAAATGAGTCCCAAATGTTTCTATAAGTGTTTCTAGAGTTTAGTAGAAGCTACCACGTGTCATCTCCCATAAGACTCTCAAAGGTTTCTAAGAGCTCCTATAAATTAGGCAGATGCTTCCACATGTCCTCACCTGTTTCGATAGAAGATGCCATGTGTTGCTTGTTAAAAATAGTGGAAGGCACCATGTGTCAAAGATAGAACACTCTCCATACATAGACACAAAGCTAAGGAAATAAAGAGATGATAGTCCTCTGAAAGAATTAAAGCTTGAAGGCCACCTAGATGATCCCAAAGGATAGGTACCCTTGTAAAGGATAGTTGACACTCATATAATGGACCTTTTTCAAGACCCCGACGAGTAAGTCCCATTTGGGAAGGATCAAGCCTCAAAGTGCAACGAAAGCTACCAAGTGTCTACATCTGTGCTTCCAGTCTCTAAAAAGGTTTAAAGCAGTGGAACTCACCACGTGTCCCATCCCAACTTAGAAAAACATGCCAAGTGTCTGCATCCATGCTTTCAGTCTCTAACAAGTTTCAAAGCTTATTCCAATAAGCTTATTTCAAAGTTGTGGATGTTGCCATGTGTCCTCACCTGGGTCACAGTGAAAAGTGGCCATAACAAGAAAGAAAGACACAAAGGAGTTGCTAAAGAGAATGACAGGTCCGTAAATGTCAAATTTAGGATGACTGACTAGCCATTAACCTTTAAAAGATGAAAGACCTGTAGACATCAAATTTACTGCAATGAAGTGTTTGTTGATCTTTGTAGGCTTAAAACATAGACCCAAATACATTCGAAGACCCTAAGGATAGGGCCAAAAGGGAGAAGAGATAAAGAGGGAAACTTTGTAGGAGTTATTTATAGTAGATAGAACAATCCACCAAGTAAGTATTTCGGGCCTGCAAGCATTGAAAGCGCAGCATATTTGTCCCCTTTTGCGTAAAGGCAACATGGATAGCTATGCAGGTAGTAGATGATAAAATGTGTGACTCAAGCTCAGGAGAGGACATTGGAGATGAATCAACATGCCATAATTAAGGCAGTCACCTTGTTCCAGTATGGCCCTCCCTGACAGAACCAAGAATGCATTTGAGGCATTAATGCACAGCATGGATTGCTCCATGGGACAAAGTGCCAAGCTTTTTAGGCCTCTATATAATATAATCTCTTGTATCATTAAAGGGAGATCTTCCCGTTACCAGAAGAAAAACTCTACCCAAATTGAAAGGTGAATACTGAGAGTTTGAGCTTAGATTGTTATTCATATTATTTTATTTGAATGAGAAAGCAAGTGACTTGCAGACTTTGTGTTGTTATAGCTTGTATCATTTTAGAAGATTGTTCTTATGTCTATCTTTTGAATGTGTTGTTTATTTGATCTAGCAAGCAGAACTAGTGGAAGTAATCAGGAAGGTGTCCTAAAGCCAACTGTGGAGAGACTTTGTGCCCCCATAATTGCCTTTAGAGTGTTTTATTTCTGTTCCTATGTAAAGGATCTTGGGATGACTTTGTGCCCTCATTATCCTTCATATTCTATTTTTGTGTAAAGGACCTTGGGATGACTTTGTGCCCTCATTGTCCTGCGTATCTCACTCTTTGGGTAGCTGAAGTAGAGACTTTGTGCTACACTTCATTCTACTGGTTACCGCTACCTGTTACTAGTTACTTGTCACTACCTAAAAGAACTCCTGCTATCCTCTGTAAGAACACTTTGGAAAGAAGAGAAGTGCCTTTAGTGTTTTCACCAAGATTTTCTCCTTTGTTTGTGAACATCATCTCTAAAAGAAGAGAGATGGATGGCTTATCCTACCCCTGAGTGTTATTTTCTACTTATATTTATAGTATATATAGCTCCTTCATATTTATAGGGAACCTCCCCTTGATGAGAGGAGAGATTTTTTGACCTTTGATGTAGTAAACCTACACACTGGGCCAACCAATCTCCTTTGTTGTGGATGATAAGACCTATTTTGCTCAATTAGCCAGCTGATTGACAAAATATTCACCCAACACATAACATCTAGGTGACTTAAATATTTTGGTAGAGGCAATAATATTTAATGATAAAATACTTTATATTAGAAGAAAGTATGCATATATTTACTATTGGAACATGTTAATATAACTATTATTTATCCAATAATAATATTAATATAATGATGGTTGCAACAATAAAGTGATAAGCTAGAATGTATGGCCTAAACTCTACATTGATAAGAAAATATGATTTAAAATGAAAAACTATCAGCTACACATGGTAACCCAAAGTCCACGAGATTACATTTAAAGATACAAATAACATATATCCTTAGGCACAAGCCATAACCCCAAAAGGTGATGGAGGTGGATCATTCTTGGGAGACTTGGTGCTCCAATCAAAAGACTCAGTTGAAGGATAATCGAGCACCACCCAACCATCTTCAGTAGTTATAGGGGGAAAATAAATAGTGGTGCCCAAACCAGAAGATGGTTGAACATAACTAACAATTATATTATCCCCTTGTATAGGTGAGTCCCATCATGACAGACCAATAAAAAACTTCTTACACAAAAATGACATAATCTAACCACCCTATTGATTAAAAGGAGTGTAGAAGTAATTACAGTTGTAAGAGTTTCTCTACTAGAGCCTGGTTGTCAGAAGAGGGAAACTGTGAAGTGGTTGGTTGGGGAATATGACTCATAGTGTTTGGAGTACTCCCTCAGTGGTTGAGTAACTCTTGTAAATCTTGAAATTTTAACACTACCTTCTTATCTTGAGATTGGATTTACATAAGAGTCAAAGAGATAACAATCACCTTATCATGAATAGAAGATTATGAAGATGGCTTTTCATTGTTAAAAATAGTTGAATGCCTAAATTTTCATAACTAAAATAAAATTATATCTCTGAATAAGTTCAATATAAAATTAATATATTTCAGCCACTAAAATTTATCCCCATAAAATAACATGTGCCAAAATAAGGGATTGGGTTTGAAAGGTTGGAAAACATTATTGATCCATTACTAGTCAGATTGAGGTCTTAGACACATCTAGAAGATATGTTTGAAGAACTTGGGTCTAGAGTAGGCCAGACATTTGGGTTTAAATTCTAATGTGTAAGATGTTCTCCCTGAGAGGAAGGCCTTGATATACTAGACACCAAAGAAAATGTGTGAGCTTGGGCTTAAGCTAGGCATTCCACATTATGTAAAGTTTGGTGAGTCAAGTCTAGGGTGAATAACTTAAAATTCAAAGCCTATTTAGCTTATCCAAAGTGGAAGATAATGGTAGTGATTTGATCATGATTTTAAAAATATGAGATCCCTATGTAGCATGACATTAGGCATAAAATCTTAGATATGTAAAATGGAAGGTAAGTCCATATTAAACAATTTTTATTTGTCTTTTAATAGATGTCACGTGATCTAATATTAAGAGGTATTCAAATCCTTAATAGTTTATATTCAATTTTTAAATAGATGCAAAGATTTGATGATGCATTCACAACTAGGGATCTCAGTTAAGGGAAGTCTTCTTTCATGCACCCCACAATTATACAATATAAATTTATATAATAATAAAATAAATTTATTGCTTCAAAGAGAGATTACATAGCAGCAGATTGATTACCAATGTTACAACCTTATAATGATCAAACACACAATCATAAACATAGTCTAAAATATTATAAGCTTTATCCTAACACCACATAGTGGTTCCAAATGACTCAACCCCACTAATCCTTCTTAGATCTACATTCAAAACTATTTGTAGTACTCCTTACAACTGCACTTAGACTATTCTATCCAAATTTAGAATAAGATGTCTTTCCAAATTGTAGGGGATTTATTTATATAGACACATAATCCACCCATTTACATTCCTTACTTTCAACAACCCATGAAGGCCAAAAATATTAAATGCTCATAATGCATCAAGATAAACTATATTTATTTAAATTCTTAAGAGTCCCAATGGGAATATATACCAAGATAACACATCACATAAATGTTGTACCATAACACATCATGGACCCTTTATGTCATCACAAGCCCCATCTTGAACATATTACCACTTATCAATGCAAGGTGTCTAAAGGACTACCATTAAGTGTTAAAAAGTGCAAAAAAAACATATACAGAGTCAAAGTCCACAATTAAGTTCATTGAAACTACATAATTGAATGAAGATAAGCCCAAATAAATACTCATTGTAGATTACCATAGAGTAATAAACCAACTTACACAAGGAACCCATGAAACATAGATAACCCAAATCAAAAGTGGAAAGAAAACATAACATGTGGTGAGTAAAACATAAAATGGATGCTTGTGACCATACCATAGACCACCAAACAACTAAAGATGTCACTATATTTTATTAAAACTAGATACACATTTTTTTTGGTTGATTCAAGATTACATGTGGACCTATATGCCCCTGCATGATACACCCCATGTAGTAAAATGTGTGAGCATGGTGCTCACACACTTAGGATAATTATGAAACCCACTCTTTCAACCCTACCCTCATGTCTAGGCATGCCTTTTCACCTTGTAAGATGAATCTCACCCTATAGTTTGTTTAGCTAATTAATTAGGTCAAAAATCAACCTTATCCTTTTTAATTTCACTTCATTATTATACCAACTTCCTCTTCACTTATATTGACATCCTCTATTTGCATTACATAATCTAATTTCTCAATCCTCTATTTCCATACTACCCATTGAAATGATCATATGTTTGTGGTTTACACTCTCTTTCACCTTCTTTTGTGTGGAGTTATACTACATCTTCACAAACTCTATCTCTCAAAAATGGTCTTTTCTACTATGCATAAACAAATGATTTTGGTGCACATCTTCCTTATTCTATATATTTAATGGATTTAGGATATAGACTTGTCCATCCTTCCTCACTCATACTATGTTATGTCTCCCATAATATAATATCTCACAGTCATACTGCCACAACCTCCCCAAAAAAAATTGGCATGCATCCATCTCTATCACATCCCGCATAACCTTACCCATGTAGCTAATTGTCATCTCCATTTCACATTATTATTTCACAACATTTTCTTGACCTTTTATCAACCATGAAACTTTGTATGGTCTTAGATGCATCTTTTTCACCAATCCTAACTTCCTCACCATTAATTTGGTGAAGACACATAAAATTAGTCATTGAGTGCTTGACAATGTTTAATTTTGACATCCTTACCTTACTTGGTTCGTTTACCATTTTGCTAATTGGTAATCTACAAGATATTCTCTATTGTCTTAAAAATATATAAAATATTACATATACATCCCTATTTCAACCCTATTAATCCATATTCAACCTATAAGCTCCTGTGAAGACTTTTTTAAGAGTATTTATCCTTCTAGGACAAGTTTTTACTATGTCAGATAGGGCCACACTATGGCCTTGTCCATTAACATAGAATTATCCCCCACACTTTAATGGTTAATTTTTCATATTGATATGTTTCATAATGGTTCTTTTACACCTTCTATAAATTTAATTAGCAAAACTATTCTAAATAGTCCCCTATATATCACATAAAGGCTTCTTTGAAAACACCTAACAATCACTTGTAAAACTTATTGCACAGTGAGCAAAAGAGCATTATTTCTTCCAATTTCAATTCTAATACATTCTAATAGTCATAGCCCAAGTTTGATTATCTTTTATTACAAGTCAAGGTGATCTATTGTCAAACATTTCAATCAATATTCTAAAATCATATAGTTTCATAATCATAGATCATATAATCACCCTGGGAGGTAGAACTATAGTGGTTTGAAGCCCATTTAATCTATGTAGGTGACACTTATATTACATGGAGTTTTTTGAAGATATTTCAGTTGTTTCCCTTATCTATTGCACCCCTTTTACATTTGATCTCTATTATTTTTTTTAGGAGTAAGGGTTTGTCTTTTATAGGTCTTCCACTTAGCATATCAACACACATAATTAATTATCAAACTCTCATAGATAGTTACACATACCTAGATCATAAAATAAGGTGTATGTTCAACCAACATGTATCCATAGTCAGTAGATGAGGTTGTAGTGTGACTTTGTCCTCCTCCTGTGAGCTTGTCCCAACATAATTTAATCTATAGCATTTTATTAGGATATAGCACATGTGTCCTTTCAAGTTGTTTTTAGTTATAGTCAGCCTACACAATTAGCATAAAATCTATTTAAGATAGGTTTGCATATTTTTAGGCCTATTTACTATTTTTAGCTGATTTTCAATTCTGTAAAAATCTATAGTATATTGTATTTCACTATCAAATTTGTATATTCTTGTATTTCAATTTCAATAGTTTAATTCTATTAGTTTAGATTAATTTAATTTAAAATATATTAAACATTATGGTGAATCCATTTTTCTATAACATCACTTATTTGTTTTATTTTTGTAATAGGATTTCATACATATTTATGTAAATTCCTGACATTGAAAAAAAAATCCTTCAACCTTAGATAAAATTTGACATGTAACAAATCAACTTCTTCAACCTTAGATTTAATTTGGCACTAAAGAACTTAGTCTTATTAACTTGGATAAACTTGACATAGAAGCTCTTTGTTTCAAACTCAGGTTGAAACTTGTTGATATCTATACACAAAAATATTTTACTTTTGTTTTCTCTCTATTTTTTATTTGCTTGTGCTTGTTTTAGAAACTGTGTTCTGACAGTTTTAAAAATATTTAGTGACTATCATGAAGGGATATGCAGTGATTTATTTACATACATAGTGTGATGGATTCACCCCAATACTCATAACCATTAACAACAATAAACATAGACTTTAGTTTCCACATACCTCATGGTATATCAGAACCACATAGGATCCCTTTTTAATACTATATGAAGCTTTTTTCAATCATTTCATTTATGGTACACTTGATAAGAGTGTATCATCCAGGGAAGTTACTATAACCATACCCTTAAAAATGGGGCTAGTGGGAAATGGATATTATTTTACCTTTGTATTTATTTCTTTATAATATTGGGTTGTCACTAATCAATAAACAAGCAAGTAGATTTGAGAACCCACACAATCATTCAAACCCTTACCTACATCACCCTTTTACTTTGATCTTTGTTTTTATTGTATTCATATTCATTAGCATTATTTAATTCATATTTTATTTTATTCATAATGGGATCAATGATTGAATATTTATTTCAAATGATACATAAGATTATGCAATATATCATCACATCTTATATTTCTTTTCAACATGTTATTCATTATGTTTTTACATAGATTCAATGTCAAGTTAATCAAGAATATACACAAAATAATGTTCAATCTCAAGCTCTCCATATTACAAAAAAAATCACTACTATAGCATTTCATTATTCTTCTCCAATAGGTTTTTTTAAATATAAAATGACTTGAGAACAAGAGGAATCATATGTCATATATTGTCTCAAATATATAAGTTCACACGATTTACCATTGCATAATTCACACCATCTTTAAGGGTGCATCATGATTATCATTTTAAAACACAATATTCATTAACAATATGGTCCAACTGATGAAAATAATATGAAATATCTTTGTGAACATCTAAAAAGGTTGACTCATTATTATATGTTGCTAGAGATGAACAAAAGAAAGTATCCAAAGATAGTCTTTCTAATTTTTCTAATTATACCATTACATCCATTTTTATTTATACACATATATAATCATCCTTTGGTTTGGTAATATCACTTGGTCTCCAAAATATATATATACATATTCCTTCTCATGTTACTTACACTCCTCCAGTTACCTCTCCAAATGCTACTCTTGAGTAAGCACTTCTTTCCTTACAATCTAGACTAGTTAACATTGAGAAAACTATTTCTTATGCTATCCCCTCTATAGACTCATGTTCCTTATTTCATAACCCTTTAGCACCCAAAATTTCATCTTATGAATTAATTTTTTGCTTTGTTTCTAGGTAAAGGCAATCCTAAACAACATTTATGAGCATTTTATACAGTTTGTCTAGACTATGCAGATAATGAAAAGTTGTTGACAAATATCTTTCCAATAACTCTCAAATAATATGCCCTTAGATATTTATATTATATTATTCTCTAATAAATAAAGGCTTTCAATCCTTTGATAAATTAGTTATTAACACACTTTTCTATCAACATTGGTGAAAATATATCATATGCTCAAATTTCAAAGCTCAAACAATAGTCTAATGAAACAATCAATGAACATGTGATAAGATACAAGAATATGCTATAAAAATATATAAATAAAATGGTTGATAATGATATCCAATATATCTTTACTCAAATTTTGTTATCTTCCCTTCAAGAGTCAATTGTGTTTGATAAATTCAAATCTTTCGATGAATTATGCCATATAGTTAAAAAGTGTGAGGTCAAGTTGATTACTTTGAAAAATATTAAGTCTAATTAAAATTATCCTTTTAATTCAAATGTTAATTTTCAAAATAATCCAAATCATAAGAGTAAACTAAATAAAATCAAGAATGAAACTAAGGTTATAGTTAATGTTATCTCACAACCAACATAAAAGCTTTAATTTCAAGCCCAAGTAAAGAGTCAATTTTCAATGTCACCTTTAGATCCTCATGTATTATTACAAAAGCTATTGGAATTAAATTTAATAAATATTATTCCACTAATGGAAGTGGACATGTCTAGATCACAATGTAATTTTTTTTATATCAATGCATATTGTGACTACCATAGATGTTTCAAGATTAAGCACAATATTCAAGATATTATTGATGAGAAAATTATTGATATTAGAACACCTAATAAAGAGGCTAAGCCACAAGTAAATGGACATTTAAATCTCAAAATGTACAAAGATCCTTTTCCAAATCATGAATCCAATAATAAGGATATATTTGAAGTATATTATGCATATAATGTTCATCCTTCTCCTTCTACATATGGGCATCCATTTGATAGTATAATTGGTATAATTACAAGTAAACAAACATCATGGCTTATGATCATATTTTATGATAGTGAAGTTGTTTATGTTTGTTCAAATAGACATGCACTCTTTATTAAAGCATATGTTGATAAATAATCGATAAATAGTATTATGATAGACAATGGATCTAATGAAAAATTGTGTACCATAACACTCCTTTACTCTCTTGGATATATATAAAAATATTTATAGAATAATTCTAGAGTTTTCAAAGCATTTAATGGCCATATAAATGATACTCTTGAGCATATAATACTACCTTTACAAGTGGTTCATATCATAGTGACCACTCGATTATTAGTTATACCAATCATAAGGGTCTTTGATATGTTATTAAGATGCCCTTGGATACAAAATAATAGATTAGTACCTTCAAAAATGAATAAATATCTCAAATATATTCATGATAATCAAGTAGTCAAAATTTTGGGAATTCAATATTAATATCCTTTAGCACCAATGATGTTTAATTATACTATAGAATAACTTCATGACACAATAATTAAGTAACATGGTAATGAAATATCTTACAAAACTATTCAAGAGCATGATCTACATATTCCAAAACACATTACAACTTCTTCATCTATTATTGAACATGAGCATATAAGAGAATTAGTTTCTTCTATTCATGAGCATGAAAATATTATAGAATTAGTTTCTCCATCTAATTTTGATCATGATACAATTACACATGAGCATATTTAGTTAGTTTCAAAGAGCTTGGAAAATTCTCCTAAGCAAAAAGTGGCACATAAAAAGAGGTCTTCATCTCCTAAAGAATAATAGGTTATTTAAATAAATTCGTCACAAGTAAAAGAAGTTACATCTTCTCTTATTTCACATGAAGATATAGGTTTAAAGGGGAATATGAGTAGTGATTAAAAGGCTTCTTTTACAATATGTGATATGTATTCATATTCAAAATCATCTATAGTTGATGCTTCTTCTTTACAAGAAGTCACTCCTTCATAAAATGTAATTGGGTATACATATGTGCATCCTCTTGATGATATCTTTGGCTACAAAGAGCCTTCTACTTCCTCCTATTATACCAATTGCGTTGAATCTATTGATTATAAATATACATGTTTCCATTTGTACATAACTTATTTTAATTTTACTTCCTTGCTAATGTTTCTATCCCTTATCTAAAAATTCATCTAGTCTTTGGCTTTATTTTACACTTTGGGCACCTACCCCCTTGATTTTTAGACTAATTCAAACAATCTAAAATAATTATCTCTATGAAATTTTCTTTATTATTGCATCATACTATAGCTTTCATTCCACTTGTGTCATCATATCTCTCTCTTACCTATGAATATCATGTACATTATTATCCATATTAATCATTCAAGTTATATTTTTATGACTCATTTACACATATTTTGGCACATAGCTTGACATATTATGATTTTGCCCTTTATTAAGGATTATTCAAATTGCTCCCTATTCTTCTATTTTTAAATCATATATGGCAAATGTACAAAACATGGTATAAAAATCCCAAAAAAATATGGTAAAAATCCCAAAAAAATCATATATATCAAAAATTCCAAAAAGTCAAAATAATTTCAACATTTTAAAATCAAGACCTAAAAGCATTTTAAACTATTTATATCTTACTTATTTCTAGATGGTATTTATTTTATGTTAGATAGATAACATGTTTTATTTTTTAATACACATTAATTTTCGTGAGGTATTTGACTATGATACAAGACATAATTTTACATGGTTTTGATATTGGGCTTCCTTATTACCCAACAACTTTGCTAAGTTAGACGTGTCTCTTAATTTTTTGTGAATAATTTGATAAGTTGTATTTACCCACAACCCTTCAACCATGTTGAGCTAAATATTATATAATTTTTTGTTTATCACTCATATTTTACATGTGTTTCATTAATATTTTACTTACTAATAATGACATGGACACATATGGTTGGTATAAACTAGTTCATTTGATCTATGATTCTTTCTTACTTTATTGCATGATAGTATATAACTTACTTGTTTATTGTGGGTGGTACTTGGCCTTGTATGTACAACTCTTGATTTTATGGCACCATCATGCCATTTTTGTGTGGACATTAGCCTTGTGTGCTTATGCAACATTTACATTTCCCCTGTTTGAGGTGTTTAGGCCCAATATGTGACATATAATAAAAATTACGTGACATCATATGACATTGCTTGAATGTCCATTGTTTGTTACCATGGCCATGATTTATATCATGCATTATTTATAATATTACTCTATACTTTGGTTCCATGATAAATATCATGTACATGATACTTATGTGTTTCAAAGATATACATACATACATGTATGTATGTATGTATAACACATGCAAATTAAATTTTATATTCAAATATTATGATATAATACATTCAAATTTTCAAGTGATACTACATGATTACAACTTTCACATATTGCATAACTCTTTTTTGAGCTAAGTGACTTGTAGGCTATGTCCCTCATCTCAAATGAGGGGCATAATAATGGACTTTTTGAGAATACAAGTCCTCATGAGAAATTTCAAATTTATGACATTATATAATTTTAAAAATTATAGCATAATTCAAAATTTTCAATTATGGAGGTATGTGACATACATGTACACTCATTTATAAAATTACAAGTGGCAAGTTTCAAATAATTACAAGTTTTAATAGTTTTAAAATTAAAACAACATTCATTACAAAGGGCATGATATTGATTCATATTTAAGTTACTGTGTGGAAATTTAAAATTTTCTCAAGTGAAAGGGTCTGAAAGTTGTAAATTTTCAAATATAATCTAGATCCATCTGTAATGGTGTGATTCATCTTCATATTTAAAGTGAATCATATAAGACTCTAGTGGCATTCAACATCTATGATTGGACTTTTTATATATA
This sequence comes from Torreya grandis, assembly GCA_037957365.1. Lineage (NCBI taxonomy): Eukaryota > Viridiplantae > Streptophyta > Pinopsida > Cupressales > Taxaceae > Torreya > Torreya grandis. Next base: position 1,434,899 of record JARHVA010000987.1, on the reverse strand, counting down.
GTGAGCCACAGTTTGTGGTTTCCCCTTTCAAATATTTTATAGATTAATCTACATATTCAAGTGAGAGTTAGAGTTAGAGCATATAACACTTCCAACTCAAGAGCATTCAAAGTTTTTCAAATTGATATTTGATCACTCTCAATTTGTCATAGGTTTAACATTTCTCCAAATTCCTTAATAAAGGAGTAAGCACTTCTTCACTTTCAAGTTAGAGGGCAATTAAATTACATGCTCTTTCAAAATTATGGTTTCCTTACTTTATTTTAAAAATTCAAATTTCATGTTTTAGATTTTCAACTTTCAAATATGGATAATAACTACTTTCAATGGAATTGATGCAAGTTTTGCATTAAGACATATTACACAATCAAGCTTCACATCAAAAGACAAAGTGTGTTTACACACTCAAGTTTGCATCTAATTTAATCTAATACTTTCACTTTGTTTCATCACTAGAATGAAGTGGGTGAAAATATAGACATATAAAATTAATCATTAAGTGCTTGACAATGTTTAATCCTTACATCCTTACTTTACTTAGTAAATTAACCATTTTATTAACTCATAATTTATAAAAGAGCCTTTATTTTATTAAAAACATAAAAAATATCATAAAAACATCTACATTTTAACCCTATTCATTCCTATTCAACCTATAGGTTCCTATCAACCATTTTTCATCAATCTTTATCCTTTTAGGACAACTCCACCCTAAGTCAAATAGGATTTCACTATGGCCTTGTCCACTAATGAGGTCTTATCCCCTGTGCTCTAATGGTTACTTTTCAAATTAAGATATTTCAAAATGGTTCTTCCATATCTTTTATAAATTTAGTTATCAAAAATATTCCAAATATTACCCTATATAAGAATATTAAGGCTTCTCAAAACACACCTAGCAGTCATTTGGAAAACTTACTCCACACTAAGCAAAAGAGCACTATTTCTTCTGATTTTAATTCTATTGCATTATAATAGTCATAGGTCAATTCTAAATATCTTTTATTGGAAGTCAATGGCATCTATTGTAAACATTTCAATAAATATTCTATCTAAAATCATATAGTTTCATAATCACATATCACACAATCACCCTATGAGGAAGAACTACATTAGCCTAAGGTCCATTTAGGCTATGTAAGGAACACTCAAGTTACATGAGGTTTTATGAGGATAGCTTAGTTATTCCCCTTACTTGTTTCCCCCTTTATTATTTGATCTTGTTTAACCTTAAAATTTGATGTCGGGTATCTAGGTTAAGAATATAGAAATAGTTCTAACATAAGGGTGATAAACTACTCTATAGCAAGCTAATTAATAGAAAACTTAGATAAATAGCATTTTTAATTTATATAGCTTAGATTGATAAAAATAGTAAAGTACAACTATTAAAAGATATTATAATAAATAATGGTAATTAGTTGGTTTACTATGTATACGCATATCTAGACTAGAAACAAGTGTAAAATATGTAAGATCAGTATTCTAAATCAGTCATCAAATTCAAAAAAACTACACTTATGTGGTTGTAGATGCTACCATTAGATCTAAACATTACTATTAAGGCTAGTGTTTTAATATGATGTAGGTGTTTAGTATGGAATAATGACTAGATCTAGAAATGACCAACTTCATTATTTTGGGTTTTATGTCATCTTTATGCTCATATATTTAGATCTAGGATATAGGTTATCAATCTTCACTGATTGATAATCTACTAAAAAAATGGGTTAGTGGGTGCATGGTGTCAAGTTACCCCAAATATCCCTCTATCAATATGTGCTACCTATGTATTCCATACACCAAGGATGACCTCATGCTTATGTAGTTATCCTCTATGTTAAAAAGTGTGTGCACAAGGGTGTAATATGATATATAAAGATGCATGTAGTGATCTAGCTTGTAATTTAAAAAATATCACTTATGGCCTATTCTTTGAATGCTTCAAATTTATGATATGATTATTCTTATGATTGATATGAAAATAGGGAGGAATAACACAAAATAGAGTGTTTATGTAGTTGATTGATTTAGCTTTAGTAAGCGTTTTCTTGGTATTTACTAGATGATGAATGAGAAGGCTTAAACTTGTATTTATACCACACCTTTTGAAAATATCTTACAATAGGTTTTAATAAGACAAATAGGACAACCCATAGGTTTTAAATTATTTGAAATTTGGATGAATTTTTGCAACTAGACACTACTATCAATAGTAGTGTCCCTCTGTGGTCGATAATGTCTAGAGGGATAGAAAGCAAGTATGGATCTAAAATTAATAGTGAAGGATGTTTATCAAGTTTTAAGATTTTTGTGTAGTATAAGAGACTCAGGTCACCAAAATGATATGGATTGAACTAAGAGAAAAGCATTTAGGTATAATGAGATGGTGAATGTGATCATTTCGATAGCAGGGAAGTCTAGAAATGAAAGGTAGAGCCCTGATTGATATTTGTCAAATATACAAGACTAACATGCTATAAATATTCAGTGTTAGTATCTACAAAACTCTATTATATTTTTTGTAAAGTATCAAGGGTTTTTTATAGGTATTCTACATGATATATTGACATATAAAATTAACTATTAAACCCTCATAGATAGTCCCATAATATCATATTATAAAATTAGACACATAGTCAACTAGGATGTAGCCTTAGTCAACATACAAGGCCATAGTGTGGCATTGTCTTCCTCTTAGGGACTTGTCCTAACATAATTTAATTTCCAACATTTAGTCACAATATAGTATAAAGGTCCTTTCAAGTAGTTTTCAATTATATCCATTTTGCACAATCAATATAAAATATATTTTGAGGTTTATATATCTATAGGCCTATTTAATATTTTTAGCTAAATTTCAATTTTATAAAAAATTGTAGCATACTATATTTCACTATCAAATTCGTATATTCCTACATTTCAATTTCAATAGTTTAATTCTTTTTTTTTGGATTGATGCTCAAGAATTAAAGGGTCTTAGGCCCTTAAACCATATATAGCATATGACAAAGAGGTGGTCTAACTTAACATTAAAGAATGTTAAGGAAAATTTAACCAATCAAAAACTAGATAGAATAATTTTTAAGAGAACCATTAGGCCTTTAAAAACAAAAATTGATCAATTGATGTCATACAACCATCATCAAAAATAGTAACAAAAAAGACCATGAAAAATTACTAACTACATTCATACATGAAGAAGCAAAAAGAATGATTTAGTACACTATCATTCTATGATCACCAACTCAATAAATTTTCCATTATAGAGAATACCATTTTGAAGGAATCCATAAGGTTATCCCACCTACACATGAGCCATGAGGGCTCCATCCAAAATAGCCAATAAATAATTAGAATTTACTCCCTTTGCTTCTGCCAACTGAGGATAAACCAAACTACATTGAAAACACATAACATTCTTAAAAAATAGAGATTTTCCATGCCACCAAGAAGGAGCTTAAAGAGTCCCCCACACCACCCCTTTTTCAATCCATTTAATGGCCTTGATGCAGTTAGGATTTCTCTAAATATCTTGCTAATCCTTTATACCAAAGATGGGATGAAAAATCTCATCTAAATCAAGCATCATAATTCCCCTATTGCCAACTGCTTCAAGATTTTGAGCACAAATAGCATCCACTTCCTTCAAAAAATGAACTAGAGCCATAAACTAGGATTTTAACACATGTAAAGTTGTCAAAGGTATGAAATCCAGTGAGTCCCAACCAGGGCCAAGGGGGAGAAAAGCAATTTTAGACATTAGCCCTAGTCAAAACTATGGTAAAACAAAGAACTCCACAATATTTTAAACCTATTTAGATTTTGAGACCAAAAGGCAAATATTTTCAAAGAAAAGAGAGGCCAAGTCAGAGTTAACATATATCATATTGCAATCTGTCAAAATATCCATGCCCATAACTAATTCAATTTCCTTCACAACTTCTAATGAAGGGATCCAAAATACATTATACAAGTGAGTCTTGGATACCGAGCCATAAAAACCCATTTCCTTTATCTTCACCTTGACAAATACAAGAGACCAACTAGTTGATTCAGTCCATAACTTATCCATCACCAAAATATGTAAGCCAAAACTAATAACTAGCCTCAAACTCGATCTAATAAAAGGATCCACCCTACAATCATTTTGAAGTGTGAGCCAATCTTAAACATAAATACCCCTACTACAGATCCAATAGATCTATACTTTTTAATAATTATGAGTCATATCACATGGGAGGGAATTACTTCACCATCATAACACACTGATTATATAGTATGCGAGCCCAACCAAGTTCTCAATGGAAATCATGAATCACCAAATAATATAAATTATTTTATTTATGAAAATAAAATAATAGGCTATTGATTATCCTTGTTAATTTTTTAAACAATTTGATTAAAATTGCTATAATCATCCCAACAAGAACTGGCATTGTTCATTCTAATTTCCATAAGTTGGTCTATAGTGACATTGGCTAGAAAGTCTACCACTGAGTTACTTTCCCTAAATCAATGTGAAATTGTCCATTTACTGAAGAAATACATTTTTGACCAAATGATATCTAGGATATTTGCTAATTTCCATGATTTTTTTCTTTGATTAGACATTGCTTGAATTATAACTTATGAATCTCCTTCAACCTCAAGCATAGTTATTCCACAATCAATAACCATTTGAATTATAGCTACCAATGCTTGAGCATTTGCTTCATTATTAGTCCCATCAAGGAGTTTCAAATATAAAGCTCTGATTAAAGAGTCACTACAATCTTTAATCATGCATCTTGCTCTAGATGCTCTTGTATTACCTCTATAAACCCCATCAAAATTTAATTTAAACTAGCCAATATTGGGTGGAATCCAGATTACTTCTTTCATATTTCTCTTATTTTGCATATTTACTATTGACCCTTAAACAGGAGGTTGTTTGAGATATTTCTAGGTTGCACACATTTTCATGTCCCATTGAGAAAGCATTCCTTTTTTCCTTTGAAAGTGTGATGATACCACTTCCAAAATGGAGAGTTCTATTTCTTTTAATACTTCATGCAAAAGATGAAATTTATTCCCAAAAACCCATGTATTTATTTATTTCTAGATTGATTAAATTAGAATATCAAGGTTACTTCTCCAAAAGGAGAATAGACAATCCTTAACATTTCCCACTAGCCATGAAGAGAAATATTATATAAGAGTTTGTCACCAAGCCCATGACCAATCAAATCTATTGCACAACCAAACCTAGCACCAATTAGTAAATTGACAATTAAATATCAAATGATCCATAGTTTTTTCTTATTTTTCACACAAACAACATCTAGAGGGCCCCATAAAACCAATTTTATTCAATCGACCTTGATTGAGAATATAGCCTTGTATTGCCAACCAGGTGAAGGTTCCTGCTTTTTAAAATCCTTCATTATTCCAACATAAATAATTCTCCCATCTGAGAGAATCATCTTTAGCTTCAGCCATTTGGTATCCCAGGCAAATTGAGTAAATACTTGTTTTGGCCCCAATCCAATACAGCTGATGTTCTTTGTTATTCAAAAAAATCTTCCTATGTATAAGATAATCTTCCAAATCTTGAGATTCTTTTGATGAAATAGGAAGGTCCTAAATACATTTCCAACTATAGACCACTTTTTTAGAGAGACTATCTAAAAATATATAATCACTCACTTGAGTTCCCCAATGGTCTTCTATAAATGGTTTTATTTGAGTGTCTATAAAAAAATCAATTAGAGGGTGATGGCCATTCCAGGAGTTATTCCAAAAATTTACCTTTCTACCATTATTGATGGTCCAAGAAACATGTCAAGAGATGATCAGCCTATATTTTAACATAAATTTCCAAACATGGGACCTATAAGGAGGGTTAAAAATAGATATCATCCTTTCTAAGGCATTTCAATCCAAATACTTAACTCAGAGAAGCTTGTACCATAAACTATTTGGCTCATAAACCATTTTCCAAACTAGTTTGGCTCCTTGCATAATGTTTTGAAGATGAACTTTGATGCCAACACCACCTTTCTACTTTATTTTGCACACCCATTCCTATTTCATTAGAGGAATTTTTCTATCTTTGCCACATCCTTTCCAAAGAAAATATTTCATAATTTTATTCATGGAATTGACAATCTTTGTAGGTGGGCTAAGCACTGAGAAGTAGTAAGTTGACAAATCACTAAGAACAACTTTGATCAAAGTAAATCTTCTTTCTATAGAAAGCCATCTTCCCTTCTAAGAATTTAAATAGGATTTGAATCTTTCTAATAGATCATGCCAAATGCTAGAAGATCCCAACCCTTTAAAAAGGGGAACTCCCAAATATTTACCTAGGAGCTTACCAATTTTGAAACCTAAAAGATTACTTATATTCCTTTCAATCATATGACAATAATTCACAAAAAAAAAAAAAAGACTTACCTTCATTCACTTTTTTCCCAGATGCCTCTTCATAATTATTCAAAATTATTTTTAATTCCTTAGCTTCTACGATCATTGCTTTACCAAAGAGACAAGTATCATCTGCAAATTCATGATGAGTTAGAATATCAAAATTATTAACAATTTGTAAACCTTGGAGTTGATCTCTTGCCTGAGCATCATGGACTGCTCTACCCAAAGCTTTAGCCATGATGATAAAAATGAAAGGAATAAAGGATCCCCTTTCCTTGAGCCTCTATAAATTGAGAATAAACCATAAAGGATACCATTTACTAAAACTAAACACTTTTGGTAAAAAACATAGCTAAAAACCCATTCACACCAATCATTACTAAAGCCAAACTTTAGCAAAATTTTAAAGAGAAATCTCTAATTGACTCACTCATATGATTTGCTAATATCTAATTTTATCAACATACTTTTATGATGATTATGATTCAAGGAATGTAGTATTTCATATGCCATAATAATACCGTCTTGAATACTTCTACCTAGAATAAAGCTAGCTTGTTCCCATGAAATTAATTTGTTTAACAAAGGTTTAATTATTTCTACAATTTCTTTTGAGATGATCTTATAGATAGTATTGCACAAATAAATGGTTAGAAAATCAAGAGAAGAAGATTGCACTTCTCCTTTTATAAATAAAGATATGAAAGTCATATTTTGCTATGTTTTTACTTTTTTCTTATTTATGGATTCTTCAACCATTTCCCACACATCTATTCCAACAACTTCCCAAAAGTGTTGAAAAAATTAGTAGGAAAACCATCTAGACTAGGAGCTTTGTCATGAGCCATAGAAAAAACTACCCTTCTAATTTCATCCAAAAAAAATGGAGCCATCAATCTTTCATTCATTTCTTGTGATATGACTCCCAAAATTAAATGGAGGAAATCATTTTGTGCTTTCAAATGAGAGCAAGTTTCATCATTTAACAAATTTTGAAAGAATAAGATTGATTCATGTCTAATTTCTTCTAGCTTTTCAAGATCCACCCCTTGACTAGAGTGAATATGAGCTATTCTAACCACCTTCTTGTGAGTTTTGACTAATTGATGAAAAAAGGTTGAATTTCTATCACCTTATTTAAGCCAATTTTCTCTAGATTTATGCTTCCAAAAGATTTCTTCCCTACAAATAATTTCTTCATAATCCTTCATCAAAGATTTCTCATGTTGATAGGCAACCACATCCATCCCTTTCTCAAATATGACATCATTCAACTTCTTCAATTCTTGATTTTTCTTGAAAAATATTTTTGAAATGTTCTCTATTATAAACTTTCAATTTTTCTTTTACGAATATTAATTTTTTAAATGTCTAAACCATCTTTTCTCCTTGAATTGAAGAACATATCCACCAACAATATTTTACAAGGTTAAAAAGAAAGGGATATCTTAACCACGTTAGTTCAAATTTAAAAGACATCTTTTAGGGGGTGAGTCAAAATCATTTTTTAGAATAATACGCTGATGATCAGATCCCACAAACTGAGAAACCCAACAATATAATTTTCTATTACTCAGATCCCAATTAGATATGGTCAAAAACTAATCTAAGCATTCCAAGATGTTGTCTCTTCCAAAACATTTGTTATTCCAGGTGAACCATCCTAAATTTGAGGAAACATATTCAAGAGAATTTTAGTCCATGAACTTGCCAAAATCATGACTCACCTGTGAGTCAAAAAACACTCCTTTCTTATCATTGGGACTATATATGGCATTAAAATCTCCTCCTAAAACACATTTTTCAAACTGGTGATCTTTAATAATAGAAAATATTTTAGTCCATAAGGAATATTTGAGTTGGATACTTTGAGTCTTGTAGATATTGATCAACACAAATTGCAGATCATAATTAAAACTAAAAATTTTACCTACTTGCCAATTCTGCCCAGAATCAATTATTTCAACTTTAGAAGTGAAGGATGACCACATTACTACTAAACCCCCTGACACACCAAGAGCCTCCATAAAATTACCATTCCAAAATTTTCCAATCAAACTTAATAAGATTAAACTTTCCTCCTTATCTAGCTTGGTTTCTTGAAGCATGATGATATATGGATTTTCAATTTTTATTAGACACTTAACTAAGCATCTTTTGTTTGGAGAATTCAGGCCCCTAACATTCCATGAAAGTAGTTTCATGACTCTTTTAGGTGGATTTCCACCCCCCACTTCACAACATCTATAAAGTTCTCCACATTTCCCTACCTACCTATAATAATTTTGCCTTCAGTATAAACTTTATTCGATTTTCTTCCTCGAGCTTGATGCAGACTCCAATTCAGATTCAAATTAGAACTATGAGACTTTGAAATAGTTATAAATTATTTATATTTGATATATCCTTCAAAATATTTCTTTGATTCCTATTCTTCAGTTGATACTTCCTAAACTACACCATTAATTACTTGGGCTTTTGCCTCTGAATTAATCAGAACCTTATTAGTGAAAGTCCATTTATTCTTCTTGACTAACTATTTAATTGAATGAGATTCTTTTTCAATAAAGTCACAACTTTTTATCATTGAGGTTGGGGAGATAACCTTCATGGAACCAATTTTTACTAACAAAGCCTCAATAACCTTAATTTGTTATGCCTAAAGAAGTCAAGGATCCTTGTCTAAAATTATCTGCATAGTCTACTAACTTGTTTCACCTGATCTGGTTCCTTATTTGAGGGAATGTTTTTGGTTTCCATTATGACTTTAAATTAACCAAATTGTTTTGAAGTGATATCATCTTATTTTTTCAAAAAATTTGGATATGCCCTGGTTGATGACAATTATAACATCTGAAAGGAATCTTTTCCACATCAATTCTCTGATGCCAAAGCCTATTTTCTTATCATAATAATCAAAAACTTAGGTATCTCCTGATCCATATCCAAAGCCACCCTAACTCTTACATATGTTGCTTTATCCCCTAAGAGAGAAACTGCATCGACTTCCACTACTACTCCCACCAAACTACCTAGGGCTCTCAAATAATCTTCACTCCATTATTCTAAGGGAAGGCCATACAATCTAATCCAAACTTGATAACTACCCTTTCTATATTCTAGTAGATAAAAATTAGGGCTCCAAAATTGAATCCATAGACCTAAACCATTTACAGACCAATTTTTAACCACAAAAACTTTTCTCTAGCTTCAAAAGATTTGAAAATTGCAATAAAAAAACCTTTGGGTCAAAAACTTACCTTGACTTCCAACCCCAATTCTCTTTAATCCATAATTCTATAACACCCACCACTAGCCATTTCTCAACACATTTTAAAATTAGGGCACACTCTAACAAAAGTTGAAGCTTCATCAAAAATAGCTCAGAGGCCCATTTCAGGGTTTTAGATTCTCCTATTCTTATGTTGGCTCCTAAGAAAGCCCCTTTTTGAGCCTCCTAACTCACTTGCAAGTGGACCTCCTCTGATCTTTTCTAAAAAACTTCTATCAATCTAGGCCTCTCCTTTTCTTTGATACCATTTGAAATTTGATTAGTCCCTTCATCTTGGTTTTGCAAAAGTTTTTTCCCTTCAATTAGCTTGCCTTTCTAACTAACCCTGAGCTTACTTAAACTTGCTTCTTCATCCCACCAATCTTTATCTTCTTCAATCATTTCTTTTAGAACCTTCTTGTGATCTTTCTTACCATGATTACCTCTAGATTTTCCTTTATCCTAAGTACTTGAAATCAATTATTGTGCCTTGCTTCACTCTACTTTTGTTTCCCTAGGTTTTGTTCACTAACTTCCTTTCTTTGATTCTTTCACCTTTGCTCCTTCCTTCTCCTATGCACCAAGTTTATCCATCTCCTCCTCACATATTCCATAGGAAAAATATATTAATTACAAATAAATTTTGTCATATTTGTCACTTTTAATATGATTATTTAATTATTTAATTAATATAAATGGAATTAAAATTTAATCTACAACTGAAGCTTAATGGGTGTAGGCCTGGGTCCATAATGTCCATTGAATGATCTAAAGCTGAATCATCTCATTGTGATTTGTGTGGAACACATGGAAAATTTCAAATCCTACCTCAAGGTATCCCCATGGCCACTTTATATTATAGGCTAGCATTTACCCCTTAGCCATGATACATCACAGGGTGTCTGATAGGAATTGAACTCGAGACCTAGGTGAAAAAAGACATTGATCTTATCCACTTGAGCTAACCCTTGGGGCTCAATAGTTAAATTTTGTTTATTTAGATTAATTTAATTTAAAATAGAATAAATGTTTGGATACCAAATTTTACATGATTCTACTATTTACTAAAATTATGCAATAATTACTTCTTGTCTTGTACTTGGTCCTAAAAATTATTAGTTTAGGATTTTTTTCACTTCCAATTTTACTTACACAATTGTTATTCAACTTGATTAGTTTGTTAAGGTCATTAGGGAAAATATACTTAATGTGTTTTCTAAAAGTTATTTTATTTTTTACCTTTTTGGTGACCTAATCTCTCACTATATAATGTACCTCATTTGTACTTTTTGGCTAATCAACTAATGGACTAATATGAAACTCACTTTTGTTTTGCATCTTGCTCTCACATACTCCTAGGGTTTCATGTAATTTATGACATTTAGTGATCTTGAATTAATCTGACATGGTATTAGAGCTTTGATCTAATGATCACTTTACCATTTTTGAAATCCTTGGTGAGATCTTTCTTGCATGCATTCTTGTTAGCTTTCATGATTTTCAATGTTTTTAAGGGTTTGATGGGATTTTATGAAAATATAGGTAAACTATTTTGATGGAATCTCAAATCACAAAATAAAATGTTCCATTATATTCATAATGTGCCAAACCCTAATATTAGTTTTAAACACAACTTAGTTATGTGACAATAAATTTTAGCCATTTGGAGGGTTTTAGGGCATTTTCATTAATTTCACACAATTTATATAGTCAAGTTCTCCAAAGAAAAATTATTTTCTATGTTTTTATTAATTTTTAGAGATCATTAGAGGGTCTTTGGCATATTTTATATTAGAATTATAGATATGGAGTTTTTACACTTGGTGATAATTTTTTACTTGCACAAATCAGAGTTTTGGGCTTTTTTTGCACCTACAAGAACTTTAGAGTGCACACACAGTCAATAACCCTAACATCATAACTTCAATATGCATGCATAGTCAACAACCTTAACATCAGAACTTCAACCTACATTCATAGTAAATAACCTTGACATTAAGACTCTAAGCTACATATGCAGTCTAAAACCCCAACATCAAAACTTTTGACTATCAGTGCAATCTAAAATTTGATGTCAACTTTTGATTGTCATTATAGTCTGAAACACTAACAATTGCAGGAGGTAACTACATCCTTGACACGAAACTTCATTATGAGATCTCTTCAAAAATTTGACACTATAGGAACTATCTAAACTCCCAACACTACGAGAACACTCTAAACTCCTGACACTATTAGAACTCTTAAAACCTTTGATAGTCACAAAAGGTCTTAACCCCTTGGTCATACGGTGTGGTCACATGAAGGAGGCTTAAATATTTATTCTTACAAATGGGGCTTAACTCTAGCACCCAAACTAAATATCCAATCAACCCAAACATTTTCAATTTTTTTTGGTGTCTCAAATGAACCCAAACATTTTTTAAATTTATGATGGGTAGAGATTTTTCATGCAAGATCATATTTTCAAATGACCATAACTTTTGATCAGTGACTCCTTTTTTAATGTTGTATTCTTAAAAAATGCTTATTTTTTCTTGCTCTACACATTGCTGACCTTTTTAGGCCCTATATAGATATCTTTTCTTTAAAAAATGATCTCTTAGATACATTATCGATAAAGCCTAATGTCCTTTCAATTCTTTCATACTTACACACAAATTGCTCAAAATGCATCATCGGTTATGTCCAATACCTATATAAGTGTGCTTGTATTTCAATTATTATGAGGGTCATTACTGATAGTTCTGAGGGGGTATTATGTGGTGATGTGTATTATTTGGTGTCTCTTCTACACATTCTCTTTTTCTGCGTTGTCTTAATTCCTACACTTACTACTCATTGAGATGCATTCTCATTTGTACCTGATATCCTCTTCATGAGTATGCATTATTATTATAACTAAGATTCATCACCATTATTTTACATATTTTTGCACTTATTTGGTGTCTTTTCTTAGTAATTTTGACTTCATTTGAGAGATACCTATGGAGGAAAGTTGATTTTACATTAGTGGTTCTTCTTATAAATCATAACTATGCTTCTTGATGTACTTACATGGAACACTTGTTCAAAAAAAGGGAAAGAAACATATTTGATTTCTATATGAATAGATGCATACTCCCACTAATTTTGATAAGTAAATTAAGTGGGATAAAACTTGTGATAAGGTTCGTGGTACCTTACTATTGCACATTTTATGGGACTTACATTACCATATGCAGTTCACCATGTGTCTTAGTATTATTTAGAGCATCTTTCAATCTCTTTTCAAATATCCTACTAAGATTTATATCACTCATACTCCTCCTCTTCCTATCTTCTCTTTTGATACTATTGTGCTCTCTCCTCCTATTCCTATTTCCTATGGTGACACATCCATGGTGGATAGTGTTCATCCTTGTATTAAGACACCACTACTAGATGATGTTATGACATACCTTTGTTTTCCCATTGTAGATTCTAATTCTATTCTTGTGAATGATGTTCTTATTCAATATCCATCATAGATTGGTACTTTAAAGGACTTTATGATTTCCAGTGAGAATACATATTGTGATAACATCAATGACTCTTCTCTTCTTGTCAATATTCAATCTATGGATCCATGTGATTCATCTACAGTCTCTTCTTCAGCTTCAAGGGTTTTTGAGCCATGCTCTCCACTTTATATGGACATTCCTTTAGTAAATGATTTATTCCATTATTTTTCATCAGACTCACTTGTAATTGATGACACTTTTGATCCTAACATTTATCTGATATTGATGACTCTTCTTATTGCACAAATGACCATAGTAGTGATGGGGACACACCTCCACCATCTTCTTGTCACATTTCATATATTAAGGAGTTAATTCTTGATCCACCTACCTTTGGTCCACTTTTAACATAAAAATTTATAGGTATATTGATCCAAGACTCATCAAACATTAGATAATCTATTCCATAATTACATGGCATTCTATAGTTTGTTTAAAAATATGATTCCATTTTGTTGTCATTGCATAGAGTAGTTAGCCCTCTTAATATTCATAAGGACAAAAATTCCTTGGTTGGAGATCCATTAGGAACTTGGTGGACACAATCATTATTCTAGGTTGATCCACTCTTCACTGCATCTACTTCTAATAGGTTCACTTTAGTGGTATTATATTTAGTTCTTGTGCATGATCTTACTGGACTTATGCCACACTTCTATTTTGGACCCTACTCAAAATTCTTCATACTATTGCCTTCATCTTCTATTATGGAATGGGTAAACTTTCAGTACACCATTTTTGTTATTCCTTTGGCAAAGGAATAAAATTTACTTAATGAAGATGGAGCTTCTTCAGTCTTCAAGGAGAGGATATCATCAGTGACGTTTTCATTCTAGGAGATCTATTATAGGTAGCTTCAACAATATTCTATGGCAACTTCTTAGTTCTCCATTATATGGGTTTTATTACTCTCACTTGTGGATACATTTTTGGTTGTGCTTGAAATACTTAGAGTATGTATTATTTCTCACTTTGGTCTCTTTTTAGAGAGGATTTTGTCCTATGATTTTTCTCATTTTCTTTTCCTTATGTGAGTTGTATTTTATTTGGGTACCTCATCATGCCTCGTAGTCGGGACACAATTCTTCTTACCCACCTAAGTTACATTTTAGGGTTGTGTTAGTATAAGATTTTTCCCATTTTTTTTACCCTACATGATTATTATTCAACTTACTTAGGGTTGTTAAGGTCATTAGGGGAAATACACTTATTGTGTTTTCTAATAGTTAGTTGAGTTGTTTCCATTTTGGTGACCTAATCTCTCACTATATAATGTACTTCCTTTGTAGTTTTTGGCTAATCAACTAATGGACTAATATGGATCTCACTTTTACTTTGCATCTTGTTCTCACCTACTCCTAGAGTTTCATACATGTCTTCATTGCCTCATATATTCTCTCATTCTTGTGACCTTCAATACTCTCCTCACTACCAATAAAATTTCTCCTTGATCAAGTTCATATATATGATATACATGAATTTATTTAAATTATACAATTATTTGTAAGACTTGTGTACCACCACTTCCTTTTTTAACACTATCCAAATACACAATTTCTTATCTCCTCACTTCTAAAACATGTTCCTATGAATCTTCCACCTCTAATTTTTCCTCTCCCACTTATAGCATAAGATTTTTTTCCCTTTATTATGGCACTTACTTAGTGCTTATGTCTTCATCACTCTTGTTTGTTGGCTATTTTTTATTACAGCTGACCTTTTATTTTGATATCATAGTACTTTATATGTGTGATAACTTTAATTATACTTTTAACACATACTAATACACTTTCTTCATTGTATAAAATAACACTATTTTTATCTCATCTTGGATGACCCATTGCAGTTCATTAATGTATCATGAAACCTTATCTTAGTCCATCTTGTTATGACTAACCCAATTAGTTATCTTATAAAATTCCTATATATACTCTTTCATACTTAACTCATTTTTTCACATATCTACAACTTATTCAATAGATTGAACTAATAGTCTCTAGGTAAAAAAATGGCTTTTAATTTCACATCCATCTTTTCCCAACAAGTGATTTTATCTTTACCCTTATGATTCTACTCAAATTGTACCTTATTCCACTACAAAATTATGTGCCCCTTCAAATTTATCTATGTGACCTTTATTATGGGCTCATTTTCTAATTCATCAAATTCAAATTATTCTTTCATCTTTATTAACCAATCTATCAACTCTTTTGTGTTCAATGTTCTATTAAAACATGAAACCTTCATTTGTGTTCATCTTCTTATCATAGATATGGATTTAATAGGCATCTATCATCCTTCATCTAATCACTCTCACATTGTAATTTCTTTATCCTCCTCACCCTCTTATGATTCATCATCTACATCACTCACATCATCCCTTAGGATGAATCCTCTTCTTATATCTTTCTCTAATGCAACCACCTTGTCTATATAATTTGTAACATGTATGTGATCTCATCAAGTTTTTGATTCATATTCACAACCATTGAGAATGCTTTCCCTATTTTTATTGGTGGCATATTGGATTTTCATAGCCATTAGATTAATTTTTACACTTTTTATAAACCTAAGTAAAACACACTAATTTCATACTCTAATATCCATTATTATGCCACTCACAATCCTACGTAGATCTCTCTTGTACATTTTTCTTATTCTCTACCTTCCTTCACAAATAATGGAGAGAAAAAACCATGATCTCTCAACCCTGTAGTTTTTTTCCTTGTTATGATACCAAATGATGCGTCTAAAAATTAGAGTTCTCAGTTAAGAGATGTCTTCTACTACACATCACAAAATTTATAATGAAAATTCACATAATAATATAAATTTATTGATTCAAAGAGAGATTACATAACATCTTATTGATCACTAATGATACAACATTAAAATTATAAAACACATAATCATAAACATAACTTATAGGTTTACAAGCATCAACTCAATACCACAAGTTCCAAATGCTCAACCCCACTAGTCCTTCTCATATCTGTACTCAAAATTAATTGCACTACTCCTAACTAAACTTATAATCTTTTATCCAATCTATAATTTAATGCATTTCTAAATTGTAGGGGATGTTTTTATATAAACACGTAATCCACCCATTTATATTAATTTATTTCAACAACCCACTATGGCCACACATATTGAATGCTTGTAACACATCAAGATGCACTACAATTATTTAAATGCACACAAGTCTCAATGGTAATACATCCAAACATAACACATCACATAATCAATTCACCATAACACATAATAGACTCCTTGTGTCATTGTAATCCCCATCCTAAATGTATTACCACTTATCAATGCAAGTTGTTCAAAGGACCAACTTTAAGCTTTAAGAAATGTGAAAGAAATATATCCAAAATTAAGTTCAATGAAACTACACAACTAACTGAAGCTAACCCTAAATAAAGACTCATTGAATATTATCTTAGAGCATTTTTAGTAAGAAACCAACCTACACAAAGAACCCCTAAAACATGGATAACCTAGAGCAAAAGTGGAAAGAAAATAGAACATGTGCTAACTAAAACAAAAAATTGGTGTGTGTGACCATAACACATACCACCAAATAGCTAAATATGTTAACATATTAAATTAAAGCTAAATACACATGTTTTTGGTTGATGCAATATTACATGTGGTCTCATATGCTCCTACATCATTTTATACCTAGCATTTCTACTAATAAACTAGTATTAGTCACTATAGGGGGTCACCTTATATTATAATTGTTAAAGGAAATACCAATTTGATATCCATCTCCAACCAGTTTTATAAAAGGCTTGGAAAATTAAAAATCTTTCCAAATTCTCTTGGCTACAAAAGAAATTTTTATCCTAATAAAGGAAATGGCAATCAAGAGAGTGTGTAAATCAATGTTTTTCCAATTATTTTTTCCATAGGAGGAACCTATAGAAATGCAGTGGCTTAGAAGGATTTTTCAAGCCTCATTACCTTTAATTTTTCTAACTACCCACTTTGTAAAAATTTCAATACTTTTTTTGTATACATTAATGATGCACATTCCTCGTATGTCATGAGGAATGTAACAGATGTTTCAAACAACCCTATAATAACCGCTAGTTTGCTTAACATTGAACCAAATAAATTCTCTATGAACCTTTGTTAATTTTCCATACAAGGATTTTGGTACAAACCTAAAACTTACTAACTAAAGAGAGAGGCTTGGAAATTTAATATGGAACCTTATTTTTCATTCTATCAATAACATGTTATCACAAATATGAAGGAGAGATATCAAAATTAAAAATAATGTTGAGGAATTTTTTGATTGAATAATGCACTTTCATTAATAAAAAAAGATATATTACATATATAATCATATAAAAAAGATGTGCAGAAAAGTCACACCCTAAAATAACAACCACACTAAGCTAAAACAAGCCTTGGAAAGAGAGTGTAGTCTATAAAAGGCCATAAATACCAAGGTTAAACTAAATCAAGTGCATATCAACCAAAAAATATTAAAAAAATCACTAATAACAAGGGACCCACTAAGTAACAACAATGAATATGGTAGCAAGCAGAGGTAAAGGATCCTAAGAATTCCCTCCCCACCCCCTTGAGCAGGGGGTCTTCATCAACTGGTAAGGGATCCAAACCATCAATATTTTGGTTATTTTCAGTATCATCCTAATTTTTAATTGTAGAATCATGGCTGGAAAGTGAAATGGTAATAGCTAGTTGAGGGAACTTGACTATCTCTATCAACCATGTCAAATATGTGATATGGAGATGGCAAGTGAGATAAAGGAGAGGATATCCTCCAACTTCAAGACCATTGGATGTGATATCATTGGTTCCTACCACATTCCCATGCCCCTATGGTGGATTTGTGGTGATGGGTATTTGGAGGTTCTCAACTAACCACACAAGGAGCATTCCCCTAGTGCAAAAAAGAAATTTCAAATGGTGAAATTCAAGCCAAACTTTATCTGTTTGACTCTAGATCTAGAGGGTAACATGAATGCCAAGGAATTTAAATCTCTCTCTTTTATGTAACCACCTTCACTAATAGTGATGGATCCACTCTAGTAAAGGCATCATGTTTTTTCTATAACACTTGGTCTTGGCACATTGTAGATTATACACTAAATCTTTGAAAAAAATGGTAAGGCATTGAAATGCCTTTTTGAAAGAAGCTTCTTGTTCATCAAAAGTGAGTAAGGTATCAAATGTAAAATTCTAATTGATGATCTAAAAAGAGTGATTAGGAAGAACAATATCCCTAAAAATCCTTAATATGATCTATGAGTAAGAAGATAACCAAATGCCTTGGAGGCCAAAATATATAAAGTATGGGATAGATGGAAACCCTATCTAATGGATTAAAAAAATTCAAAGATATTGGACTTGTGCCCATAGATGGTGAGGTATTTCGATGCATCAGAACATAAACTTTTCACTACCAATATAAATATTTGATGAAAACCTAGAGTGTTAAGCATAGTGAGAATAAAGGGCCATTATATATAATCATAAGCTTTTTCATAATCAAATTTGAGAAAGATGGTCCTCTATCAAAAGGCCTAAGCCCATTCCATTCCTTCCCAAATTGAAATTAAATTATTTAGTATATGTCTATTTTAGATGAAGCTCATTTGTTGAGTTTTGATGATCATAGGTATAATATGGAGGAGGTGATTTGATAAGGAATTGGCAATGATTTTATAAGAAACATTCAAAAGGGTGAGGCACCAATTGGTAATAAGCTTCAAGTCACTAGACTTGGGGAGGAATTTAATATTACCTTTGTTGATGATATCTCCTAACAAATTATTTTTCAATGCTTCTTTGAAAACTTCCAACAATTTAGGCCCTAAAATTTTCAAAGTAACTTTATATCATTTAAAAGGAAATACATCAATCCCTAGTGTTTTGTCATTGGCCATGCATTGCACTATGTGAAAGAACTCATCAAGAGAAAGAGGAGCACCATATAATTTTTGGTTATAAATTTTTAACTTGATGGAACCACATCCAATCATTATTTTACTGTTTGTGTTCTCTCTGTTGAATCTTTTTGAGCTTGGAACACCAATTTGTAATGGTCCAAGAAGCCTGAAGAAATTTCTAGTAGATTGATGAGGCACTTATAAGTCTGATGGATTTTTTTTTTTAATCAAATTTTTTATCCCTAAGATAATTGAATAAATCCTTCAAGGAATAATTCCCAATATTATTCCAATACAAATGGGACTTAATTTGTACCAATCCAAGTAACATTCCAGGCTATAATTTGAGTGACAGTTTTACCCCAATTAGTGTCAGAACTTTTGGGAGCCATAACTTTTGCACCATAGCTCCATTTGACTCCCTGTTTGAACCATTGGAAAGATAATAATAAAGAGAAAATTATGAGATGGAATTATTCTATGATAAATAATTTTTGACACCTAAAATCCCAATAGAAGTGTCCTAAATTTTAATTTTAATACTGCAGTCTAAAAATAGTAATTTCTTGAATTCTATAATGTTGTAAATCATGGAAGTAGAACCACTTCATATCCCTCAATATTGGTGACCTTACACTTCCCCCTCCTAACTTAAAATTATGTATAAAAATAGATTTATCCTAAAAAGGCAATCAAACATCTCTTCTCAGAGATAGGCATATGTTTAGATCTGCAAATTTGATCAATAAAACATCTCTTCTTAGAGATAGCATTATTACAATTGTGTTATTATTTTTTATTGAATTATATTTCAACCAAAGATCTTTTGGATCATGTGCCCATTGGTCATATGACTATCAATATTTTTAATCTTGTGCTTGAGAGAAATAGCCATGACTTGAAGCCACGAGTCAAAATTATTTTGGTGAAGGATTGAGAAAATACTTTGGTATTAATTAATGATAATGCCATTGACCCACTTTATAAATCACACAATATATTTGCCATAGTGTTTGAGGAAGGTGGAAGTATGTTTGATTACCTCATTCCACCACTCAATCCAACTAGTAGCATATGGTTGATGAAAAGTCAAATTCCACACTCTAGTAATGAATTAGATGGTGCCCTCATGGTTGAGAAAGGATGTGTTCATGAAACATTTATTGTGTGGGACTTTAATATGGTTTCATGTTAAGAAATATTAGCCCTCACATTGATTTGTGAATATTTTAATGTGCATTATTACATGAGTAATAATTCTCTAGGTATTATAATGGGTTGTATTAAAATAAAATTTGTTATTATATTATATTTATTTATATCAAGTATAACAAACACATGACTCTAATAGAGAATTGTGTTGTTGGTTCCCTATTAATAGGCTATATTTTGCCTATTTATTTGTAGATTCCTACCTACAAGGCTAGGTGTGTGGTATAATATAATATATCTAAGATATTATGATTTGAAAAATGTAATCCTAAATTTTTTATTTCATATTATCTAATTATATTTTATATTTGATTTTAGAGTAGATTGCATCCATGCATTCATAATGAGAGTCCAACTGTCACTATCATCATAGTGTTAGGTGCCTACCATAGTTTCATTAAATTTGATGTGTTGTATGCAGTTATATGAACATCTACAATTTAGTCATTATGTATAATTTTGATAGCATACACTACAACTATAAGACAAATTGATCTATGGATAATATTAGTTGTGCAGCCTTTTACATTATTGTTAAGACCTTGTGCAACATGTGGACTTGTGTGAAGCTTTTAACTAGAGCATGAAGCCTGTTCCACCATTTATAGGCATGATGCTCTATTCATAACTCATTATCAAATTGACTATATTACATTTTTCTCAATTCATATTGAGATCAAAGACTTGCATGCATCCACACTCTACCATCAAATTTCCATTGATTATAATCCTTGGGAATGCAATTAGAATGTGTGAAAGGTATGGAAATGATGTGTTTAAAACTATTATGTCTAGTTGTCAATGATCTAACTTGATTTTTAAGTTAGTTCCTTAGGATTATTCATCTAAGCATTTTATGATTCTATTTGAGAATAATGGATGAGACCATTGTCAAAGTCTTAATTTCATCCAAGTATCCATAGGTTATTAGAGTACTATAAAACTAATGCAAGTCATAAAATCTTCTAACTCAAAATCACATTTTGACTATCACCATTCATGTGCATCCAGTCATTATGGTTAGATTTCTTAGTTAATAGTGGTGTCATTTTTTTAATTTTATTTATTTAGTTTTTTTTTAAATGGGAGGGAACATGACTATCAAACTTGTTTTATGCATTTATATGTGAAGGTTTTATGCATTTGTCATTAGTTTCTTTATTAAACCTTTAGTCTATAGGTTTATATTTGGTCTAGAGGAATGAGATGTAAAGTGTTTAAATCACTTTTGAGTATGTATAAAGAGTTTGTCATTCTTTATTTCTCCACGTCAAGTCAAAGAGTCATTGTATAAAATAATTTTCAAAAATTATTTTTTAATGGGCACATTCTTGGTTAAAATTGGCGTCCTTAGTCAATCAAAATTGTGAGTGAGTCATAATGGAAAATAATTAGTCATGTTAAAAAAATTGAGGTAAAATACTTCCACACATGGAAATTAAGAACCAAGTTATTTATATTCAACAAATACTTGTGGAATATTGGTGATGAAAAAGTAAAGAAACCAAAAGATGTAGATGAAGCAGCAAAATGGGAGAGTAAAGATCGAAAAGCTAAAACAATCATTAGATTGGGACTATTTGATGCTTATTTGCATCATATAGACTTGTATAAATCCTCTTATACAATTCAAGATACATTAGAACAAATTGTTTGGTTCATAAGCTAGAAGCGCAATGGTAACATTGAAGTAAAGATTGTTTAGTCTTAAGATGGAAGAGGGTGACAGCATGGTGTAACACATTAGTAATTTTTGATCCATCTCAAATTAGTTAGCTAGAATTAAAATTGATGTTCCTTCTGATGATAAAAAATCTATTTTATTGAATAGCATGACAGTTGGCTATCCTAATATGGTTTTTACATTGAGTAAAATTAATCCTAGTTTAGAAGATCTTATTTCTTCTCTCCTTGAAGAAGAAAAAATAACTATGATTATTGAACCAGAGGAAAATGCAATGTATCGTAAAAAAAAATATATATAAGTCATATGATAAAATAAGATCTAAATATTCTTTCAAACAAGGATCAAAATCTAAGGATTCAAATAAATTATCTATTTTTTACTACTATAAACAACCTAGCCATTTGGTTATAAGCTACAAAAAGATAGCTTAGGAGTTGTTTGATGGGAAACTACAAGAAAACACCATAACTATTGATGAAGAAAAGGAAAATGATGAAGAACCAATGAATGATGACATTGGTTATAAGTTTGAAGACTTTTTATATTGAATAAGTAAAATCCTAAAGGAGGTTGGAGGCATTGGAGGATGGAGACCATTTAAGCCTCTCATTATCCATTAATGATGGGCCCAATTTTGATTTAGTGGTGCATATATATTTTTTATTTTCATCACTTGTTTGTATATGTGATAAATAAGAGGTGTATTTCCTAATTTTCCACGTAGTGTATTGCATAAAAAAAGTGTTACAGAGATGCGGGAGTGAAATTTGAACAAATGGTTCATGCTTGTAGTTCCCACATTGTATAGTTTTATGAAGTTACCTCAATGAATGGTGGATGGTAGATGGTTCTTGTTCAAAGTTTCTACACTAATTTGATAGATGTGTTCTTGATAGTGAATGGTTGATGAATTTTCTGTGTTCCTTCTCTATTTTCATTAAGTACTGTGAAACACAAATTACCATCTAAGGCTTAAGGGAGGGATGTTAGGAAATGTTAGTCCTCACATTGATTTATAAATATTGTAATGTGCATTACTACATGAGTAATAATTCACTAGGTGTTATATTGGGTTGTATTAGAATATAATGTGTTATTATATTCTATTTATTTATATTGATTATAACAACCACACAATTATATGAGATAATAATGGGTAGTTGGTTCCCTAATCATAGGCTATATTTTGCCTATTTATTTTTAGTTTCCTACCTACAGGGTTAGGTGTGTGGTGAAATATAATATACCTAAAATATTATAATTTGCTTAGTGTAATCCTACATTTTTGCTTTGTATTCTCTAAATATATTTTATATTACCAACCCATTCCACTCTACAATTGATGGAACTATGATCAAAAAGGATAATTTATAGATGGATTATGACATCTTGCCCATAATAAATTGAAAAGGATAATGATTTAACAATTTTGGGAATATTAGTGTATTATTCCTAATTTAGTTTAAGGGTCTAAGTAGTAAAATCATTAAATAAATAGACAATAATTAAGTTACTAATTTATGTATATTTATTACAATTCAAACTTTTCTAAAAAATAGTAATAAAGAGAAGAAAACAAAACTTAGCTAGAAACTGATTGATTCGACTAAGACAAAGGCTAGAATTCATTGTACAAGACTGAGACACTATCATAAACTAAGATGTGACTTTCATTATGATTGGATAAGAGCATTAAAATTGGATAGTAGTGGCACTGATGCTATAGTCTACCTCTACCACTATTATCCTAAGGATTTGAGCTTTCTAGGTTTTGTTCACAATGTCTGTGTGACCCTGTCCATGAAGTTTCAGTAGCTAGAAGTTTGTATAGCTCCTTGTAGAGTAGATTATTTCTTCAAACCCTATCTTTCATTGTGATTTGACTAATTTTAAGCAATAAGGGGGGATTATCATGTGTAAGATGCATTGGATGTGCTTCATACCCTGTGTGTGGGCATGTTGCCTATATACCAATACTTTGAAGAGGGATCAAGCCATATGTAGTTCTCCCACTTGATGTGCTTTGTGAAATTATGTATATGAAGATGTAGAATGCTAAAATAGATGTGATTGAGGTGGTTAGGAACTAGTGTAATGACTTTAATAAGCTTTTAAGTGTGTTGGTTAGTTTTATGCAGAGAATAGGGAAGATTTTTTGAGTAGTCTTGCTTGTATTCTTGCTTTTTATTGATATTTCCAACCCTTTCAAAATGATCTTTAAATGGGAATTTATAGGGATTCATTGGTCATGGGTTGGATGAGTTCATGTTAGGTCGATAAGGATAAGGATGGGGAACTAGAAGGAATTGACCATTGGGTCCAAAAATAAGCTTGGACAATAGTGTCAAAAGCAGATAGAAGTGGCATTAGTGTTATAGTCAAAGTGCGATACTATTATCCTAAGTAGATAGGACTTGGGGGGATTGATTTATCTTAGAAAGAGTAGCCTGGGTGAGTTGGGACCAATTTTGGAAGGCTATAGATGATTAGGAATTAGTGAAAATAAGCCTAAGAGGATCATGAAAGCAAGCATTAGGGACCTAAGGATTAGGTGTCATTAGCCACACTCAAGTTACCAATTTTCATATTTTATATGACTACATTTACCCCCATATATTCTAGTGATGGAGAAAAGCAAAACTCTAGGATAAAGGAAAAATAGAAAGCATACTTGAACTTACCTATGAGGGAGAAGCTCATGAAGATATTATGATGTTGTGTGTAAATAGAGAGAGCATGATATGAATTATGAATCTGCAAGATAAAATAGAAAGTAGATCAATTCTTACTAGATATGTTATATCTAAAATAAAAAAATACAAAGCTAGGTAATAGAGAGGAAGAGAAAGGAATAAATACACCTCATTGAGTATGCAAATTAATACAAAACCTATTGTGATGATAAGTGATTTTGATTAATGTTGTATGTGTGCTAAATCAAGAGTAATATCATGAATGGAGCTAAGTGCTCAATTCCTCAGAAGTGGCTCAATAATGCAGAGGGTAGCTCTTTTGCTCCATAATCACACACTAAGTGAATCTAGGTTATCATGCATGTGTTGATCAATGTTTAGACTATGTGTTTAATCCCTCTAAATAGGTGGCTTAATAATACAAAGGATAATTAGTCCTTTGGATCTATCATTGCCCTATGAAGTTAAGTTATGAACTGATACTAGTATGAAATGTATGTCATATGAGATAGATCCTAAATCCCATGAATGTACTATGATCTGATAATGTTGGCATGGATATCTGAATGTATGTTGAAAACTAGGCTACTCTTAGCCATTTTGAAAGAAGGAGGTTAGGCTTGTATGAAATCCACTTTGAACTAGTGAACTAGGATTGTATGAAAGCCACTTGGGAACTTGAGAACTCAGGAACTAAAGAAGTTAGGCTTGTATTAAAGCCACACCAAAATGATGCCAACCACCTGTAGATGGAATAAGGAAAGCAACCACTAAGAGTGCTTGGGTAATGCTAAACTTGGAAAGAAAAGAATGAAATGCGTCGCACACATTGCCTCCAATCACTGGTGTCTAGAACATGGATTTTAATCTGGAAGTTATACCAACTGATCTATCTAAAATTGGAAGTGAGATCTATCATTATGTGCATGATTCTCCCTATATCTAGATTCTCTAAGAAAAAATATACTAAACTTGTTGATTCTGGTCTGAACTATAGTTGTACAAAACTATAGTTGAACCTACTTTTCTGCCTGCTTCTGGAAAAATTAGCTTATTTATTTTTTAGATAGGAGCACTAAAAATGGAAAATAGTGGCATTGATGCTATTTTCCATGTTGGGTGTTATTTTTTAGGGCCAAATCTAGTAATTGTTCTAGATTATTGACTATCTTCCTAGTCTATTCTAACTATTTTGATGTCTGGTTATTATTCTAGGTGTGTTGAATGCTAGATTTTTTAATGTTAGGCGATCTGATCTCTATGACAAAATCCCTATTTATTGCCCCCTCTTTTGAGGGTAGTAATTCAAACCTTATAATGACTTCCCTCAAAATAAAGAGCCCTATAATTGTGTTATGTTGCCAAGATACATGATATAGTAATTATAATGAATAAAATATCTCAAGATATAGCATGATTTGTATTGAGAGATTGTTAGATCAACAGTGGTATGCCTAAATGGATATAGAAATGTAAGAACATGTGCAATATACTAAAATAGAAATGAAAGTCTGGTTAGTTATTAGTTGGAGGGATAGATCATGATGTCCATCATGGTGTCTAAGAAAGCAAGATATATGCATGATATGAATCATGGCATTACAAGAAATTAGAAATAAACAAGAAACAAGCACACAAGTAAAGAAGCAAGAAGCAGACAAGGGTGGTAGAGGGGCCAATCAAATAAGAGACATGCACACATGCCACTCAAATTGGTAAGCAAGCATACAAGGCATGTTCAAATTCCACATACACATATAATTAAAATGAGCAAAATTGGCATGGAAGCCACAATCATATAAATTAGTAAAGGCAAAAGACATTGGAAATTTTTGTAAGGTACACACATGAATAGCATCAAAAGACATTGGAAATTTTCTTAAGGAACATACAAGAGATGAATAAGAACTAAGAAATGTAAATAATCTAGCTACGCTAAGCAAGAGAGGAAAGCATGTAAGGAACTAGAAGTACAATCACATCTAACTAATCGAAGAAAAAGAGAAGTATGCAAGATATGTTAGTACAAGACTAGGTATATGCTAAGAGATACACAAGTGCTATATACTAGTGAGTGTCAATAGAGTAATCTATGTAAGCTAGTAAGTAATGTACATCAACATGATAACTAGAGTGTGTGGTGTAGGAATGACATAACCTAGATGGTGTAGTCATATAGAATATGCCCCCTATGGACATGTATATCGATGTGTGTCTTGATGTAGAAGTAGTATGCCCCCTCAATGGGTAGAGTGAAGCAATCAAAGAGCTGGATGTCACTACACATACCCAAAAGAAGATTAAGTGAATCATGGTAATGTAGATAAATTGATAAACAATAGCATAAAATAACAAATGTAAGTCTAGCATTGTAGTATAATTGTAAAACATGGATGATGCATATAATAGAAATGTTTTTATTTATTTTTACCTATTTGCATGTTTTTGTATTTTCTTAAATGTTGTATTATTTTTGAATTTTTGATATTTTGAGTTATTTACAATCAATCAAAAGAAGACTATGTACAAGAAGTTGAAAAGATCTATGTATAGTCACGTATAGGAGACTATGTACAGGTAGTACTGGGAAAGGATGATACTTACCAATGAGTCTCATGGGAAACTCCTTATCATGGTGTCTTGTATCAAGAAGAGGAATCATGTGTGATCATGAAGTACAATGGAGATGCTAAAATTGTGGCTCTAAAAGCTATATATGTTGTAAATGCTCTAAAATCTTTAAAATAAAAACTAAATGTGGGGTCCCCCTATAAATCTAAGAAGTGAATGTAATTTTAGGGTTCTTTATCCATTTAGTGGTAGGAGAAGTCCTCTAAGCATGTGCTCTATGAGTAGATAGATTAGATCTCAATGATACTACCCTAGGTGTGAACATTGTAGTTGGAAGTTGTCTAGAATATTGAAGCTGTGGAGGTGTATGAACTCTTTGTCCTAGTGATGGATTCCTCAACTATGCCTAAATTGAAACTAGAGAAGGAACTATGACTAGTGGCAAAACTAGAATTGGTGACTATAAAGTAGAAAATGGCTCTGAAGTGGGGAGTGGTAACTCATATAGAACTCCACCAATTATAATAATTTGATTAGTATGAATGAATTTCATGTATTTATAAATTGTAGAAGGTGCTTCTCAAAAATTTTGGATCCATGGTCAACAAAGTAATATATCAAAAACTCCTACATTGGGAATTATAGTGAATGATGTGGCCATGTGTGTTGGGCTAACTTGTAAATAAAGTATGATCTCACCCAATGAATTATGTATGTGTGCACTAAATGCACTAATAACTATGTCTGTCAGTATAATATCCAGCTTTGAATATCCCAAATGTTGTAATAAAATCATAGTGCATATGTTCACATTGAATCCATTGTCTATGAGAACACTATGAATATGATGATTATGAATGTGAGCTCTGATAAAGAGTGCATGATAATTTGTATCTCCTCAATGACCTCTTGCTCTAAGAAGATAGAAGTTCTAGCTAGAATTATGGAATTGTATACACAAATCATGTTTCTCAAAGGATGTGTCTCAACTGAAGGTGCCCTGTATGTATCTAGTGGGGGATGTGCATGATATGCATAGTGAACCCCTTATGTGTCCCCTTCCTCTTATTTGGAATGTTATGGACAAGGATCTAAAAATATTTTCAATGTTGTATCTTGTGTTGGCTTAGCCTAAGGAGGCTCAACTAAAGTGTTAAGATCAATATGATTACCATCTATTAAATCTTGCATCTTGTGTCTCAAATTGATGCATCTATTTTTTGTATGGCTTGATGCTCTATGAAACTCAAAAAATACATGCTGATCATATCCCCATGGCAAAGGCTTTGTTGGATCAACTTTATAAATATGAGGGAGATATACGATGTTACATTCAAATAACTACTTTAAAACTCTGACTGGAGAAATTGGTAGATTGGTAAAGGTGCACCAAAGATGTGTTAATAAAACCACCCATTGAGGGGGTTATAAAGCTACATTAATTATATCATTGACCTTTACTTTGTAATTAACTTTATTGTTACTCTTGTTTATTGTGTCTGAGATACTTGTGTACTTGAGTTTGCCCATTGAAATTAACTTGACTTCTCTTTCTATTAGTGTGTGACACAATTTAGTGAAGAAAGAGAATCTTTTGAACATAATTGATTCATGCAATATTGGTAGAAGAATCTATTTGAAGAGATCCTATAACTCTTGATCGATCATGGGGCTAGTCATCTTAACCAAGATAGTCTTATATCAAAGAATATTCTATGAGATGCTCATTTGACCTTTTTTTCTATTATGTAACTTAAGCGTATGAAACCGTATCACCAATGTTAATACTGAAATGAGTGAGGAACATGTTGGCTAAAGGATTGAATGCATTGATCGACTGATTTGGTAGACTGTAGAACCATTGTAAAGCATAATCCTTTAGGCTTCATGGAAATAGCTTGGTAAGTATCCAATCATTAGGTACATAGTCCAAGCATTTTATGTGAAAGGATCTCAAATGTGTCTCTAGACCACCCTTGCCATCATATAGAGTAAGCTTGGGTTGAACAAAACCTTATGGCAAGGGTGTAGAAGCAATGGTGTGTGCTAATGGTGTATGCAAAAGAGCAAAAGAATCTAAAATGTGTGTAGGTCTAGAGGCACCTTTCTCAAGATGTAGCACCTTGGATCGAATATATTTTATCTCTAGCATAAGGGTTTTGACATCAGGGGACAAATATGAACTAGTTGTAGATGGTGGCATTGAGGCAGGTTCGGTTGCTATAGGGGTTTGTTGAGACATAGTTGGCCTGTAGTGTCATGTGCAATTGGTTGCTCTATCATTTGAGAATATTGACCACTATTCACTCTTTGATCTTCCTCTTGTATTATTTTAATAATGTCATATTACATATTAGGGTGTGTAGTTAAAAGTTCTTGAAGTTCTCTTTTATAAGTTTCATCACAATTGGTATATTGGGCTATTAGTAAAGTAGGAAAATAATTTAAAATTTGATTGAAGTTTTTGCAATAATTTATAATAAATAAAGTGCTATAAAATGAAAGTACTAAATAGAGGAAATATACAATCCTAAAAATAGCTAACTAGAAATTGCATAAAAAGGATACGAGATACACAATCATGTAAGGTGATACCTCAAGAAGTAAATAGGAACTAGTACATACAACTAGGGTTTGAAATATGATTATTTGAGAAATTTTACTATAAAAATTTGAAATTAAAAGTGAATTTATGAGTTAGATATGCAAGTAAAAAATCATAAATTTATTGGAAAATTAGTGATTTAATAGGACCTAGTAAAAGCAGCTAGGGTTTTGAAGAAAAATAAATGTTCTTAACAATTACTATTGAATTTTGAAATTTAAATGGATTTTTTGATTTAAATATACTAGTAAAAATTTAGAAAATGATTGGAAAATTATTAGGCCTAGTATCGGAAACTAAGGTTTGAAAAAAAAATTGAAATTACTACAAATTTTAAAATTTAATGCTAAATTATAATTTTACTATGCAAGTAAAAAAATCAAAAAAAAAATGAAAAATTAGTAGGAAATTTACCCAAGGGTTTCTAGGGTTTTTATGCATGGTTGAAGTAACTCAGGTTCACCAAATGATTTAACAATTTTGGGAATATTGGCGTATTATTCCTAATTTAGTTAAAGGGTCTGAGTAGTAAAATCAATAAATAAATAGACAATAATTAAGCTACTAATTTGTGTAAATTAATTTTAATTTGAACTTTTTAAAAAAATAGTAATAAGGAGAAGAAAACAAAACTTAATTGGAAACTGATTTATATGACTAAGATAAAGGCTGAAATTCACTGTGCAAGAATAAGACACTCTTGCAAACTAAGATCTGATATTCATTTTGTGATTAGACAAGAGCATCAAAATTGGATAGTAGTGGCACTAGTGTTATATTCCACCTCTATTATTATTGTTTGAAGGATCTAAGATTTCTATGTTTTGTTCATTATGTTTGTGTGACCTTATCCATGAAGTTTTAGTACATGGAAGTCTATATATCTCCCTATAGATTAGATTCTTCTTCAAACCCTATCTTCTATTGAGATTTAACTAATTTTGAGCAAGAAGGGTGGGTTACTTTGTGTAAGATACATTAGACATGCTTCACACCCCATGTGTGGGCACACTACTTACATACCAATAATCTAAAGAGGGATCAAACCATATGCAGTTCTCCTACTTGATGTGCTTTGTTTAATTATGTATAAGAAGATGTAGAATGTTAAACTAGATGTGTGTGATGTTGATAGGGATTGGTGCAAGGACTTGAATGAGCTTTTAAGTGTGTTTCTTAGTTGTATGCAAAGAATAGGGAAGATTTCTTGAGTAGTCTTGCTTATATTTTTGCTTGCTTAGTGATATTTACCAACCATTTCTAAATGATCTTTGAATAGCCTTTTTATAGGGATCTATTGATCATAGGTTGGATGAGCTCACATTAGGTTGACAAGGATAAGGATGGGGAATTGTAAGGAATTGACCATTAGGGCCAAAAATGGGCTTGGACAATAGCATCAAAAGTGGACAGGAGTAGCACAAACACTATAGTCCAAGTATGGTGCTACTATCTTGAGTAGACAGATTCTAGGGGGATTGATTTGTCTTGGAAATAGCATTTTGGGTGAGTTGGGACCAAGTTTGGAAGGCTACAGATGACTAAGAATAAATAAAAATAATCCTAAGAGGGTCATGAAAGCAAGCACGAGAGACCTAAGGATTGGGTTTCATTAGCCATGCTCAAGTTACCAATTTTCACATTTTATATGACTACAAATAACATGTTCTACTCATAAATCATGACATTATCCAACTACTTGAGAACCCTATCAATGTCAGCAAAAAAATTTGATAAAGTAAACCTTGGTTTTTAAATTAATAGCACACTTCACATTCTCTGACACACCATCTCACCATAAGGGCACCAATTTTTTCCTTAGGTTCTAGTCTTATTAAATTTTCCACAAATCAACCAAATGGAAAGGGGCATATATTTAGTTATCCATCTTCATAACATCATTTTTTTAAATCCATTATTTGGGGTATAAACATTGATAACCACTAAATAATGACCATCAATTTTAAGTAATACCCAAATAACTCAATGTGACATATCTTCACAAAGATAATTATTAAGGGGTACATTTTTGTGAAGCCAAAATATTCACATTACCACATCTATCTTTATGTGAAGTGAAAATTGAGATTCATCAGACTAAATAATCCTCAAGGATGGTTGCATAACAAATCCTAAAATCTTAACTTATTTCAAACATGTTAAAACCCCACTGGGATAAATAAAAGTTACATAATTTTTAATTTTTTTTAAAACATCCATAAAGATTACTTATAACATCATCTATAATTATATATATAATTCATTGTTAGACTAATAAATGTATCTAAGGTATTAAATGCATAAATTTATTAACCCACTAGTTAAAAATATGATCCATTTAGTTTTTAAATAGTCTCTATCAAAATACAAGATGAATATTTCTCATAAAATGAATAGTGGAAAGAGATAAGTACATCACAACACTAGAATAATCCACAAATATTGATATAAATAAATATACAACTAATATTGTTATAATATTTAAAATTATCTACAAATCTCATAGCTATTGGTGTGTTAAATAATCATCAATAATAATGTACTTCGTATTACATTTTAATACAAGGTCAAATATATAAGGTAACATGTGCATCAGTAAAATTAAGCCTCATAAGTAGCTCAATAATCCATACAAATAGCCATAAGTGTGATTCCCAAATGGTTGAATAGTTTAAGAGAGGGAGAGAATCATTGGGGTTTTTTCCTTCAACCACATACCATCAGTCTCTCGTACACCTCCCCACTAGGAGTGGTAGATAAAAATAATGTTGATATCAAGAAATCAACTGGAACCCATATGTGTACAATCACTAATACATGCAGTAGTCACATAGACCATGAAAAATAATCCTCCATCTAATATGACATCAATATACACATGTAAACTAGAAGGTACAGTTGAATGACAATGTCTTAACTATAACATTACTTTGGCCAAAGTTTTCCTTATAATAATCATATCTCTCATGGATCTAAGTCATTTCCAATCACAAAAAATCTTTGTTAATGACTCACAATATATCATATGATATTAGGGAGTAGATTAATGAGTTACAAATTATATCCCTCATATATTTATCACCTTCTATCAAATGACTCATATCTAATGATCTCTCAAAAGTAAATCAGGGCATAATAAAATACAAATTGCATCATACATCAAATCTAAACAATTAGGCAATGCAGGGTATAAGAGATCATCATTTAAAAATCTCATTGTTTCCTATAACTCAAACTCAACAATGTTATGTATAGGTTCTTTTTTAAAACTACATTCAAATCAAACATGCATATAGGTCTAACAAAACAAGAATCCAAGATTAAAAACACTATATCAATCTCATAACATATCTCTTTTTTTTAAACACAAATCATATAAGATCTTATAATATTTAAATAAGTTAACAATATAACCCAAATAAGTCTTAAGATAGCTCATAAACACAAGTCATTTTTCTTAAGTTTATTCTATACTTTTTTAACAACTTATTCCATCATTTCCTTATTACATTAAAAATATCATATTTTAATTAATATATGAGTACAACATATATATATTTTATATGAAAGATTTGTCATACTAATTATATTTATCAAAGAATCATTATAAATGATATAACTTCTGGGGTATATATATATATATATATAATCCCTTCACTAATTTTATTTATTCAAATTAATTTTTACTAATCGTATAATCAATGCACAAATTTTCCACTTCAAACAAATATAATCACTTATAACTATGCTCATAATTCCCATTATATCCTACAGTTGTACTAAATAATCCTAATGGGTACAAGTATATATCCAACTTAGATATCACAGTGTGTTTTTTAACCATGAATTTGCATACATAGTTAAATGTATTCATATTTATATGTATGTCAATAAATAAGTTCCCAAGGAACCATTATTATCAATTATGCACTCAGGTTTCATTATTCTAATTGATAATAAATAGGTCTACTAAATCAATACACACACACACACACACACACACACACACACACACACACACACACACACACACACACACACACACACACACACACACACACACACACACACACACAAATATACATGAATAAATATATGTATATTTTTTCATGTGTGTGTATATCTAATCACTCAAAATTAGTTTGCATTGAAGCTCGAATATCCCAACCTAAGTCCCTATAACTAAAAGAATATAGCTATAGATCTTTATTTTTATTTTATTTTATTTATTTTTATTTTTATTTATTTATTTATTTATTTATTTTTGTGTGTGTGTGTGTGTGTGTGTTTGTGTGTTTGTGTGTGTGTGTGTGTGTGTGTGTGTGGGGTTATCAAAAGAAAAGGTTTAATTGGAGGAAAGCTAATAAAAGAAGTTTGTAACAGCCTTTGCAAAATAGTTGTGTAGGATTCTAGCAAAGGTGTTGTAGGTAAGTGTCATCCAATTATTCTAGTATGTATGTTCCAAGAAAAAAAAAATTATTCTACCTCCCTTCTAAAACTTCATGACAACCATCACAAATGCCAAGACAATCGCCATTAAAATGAACTTAGAACTAGTTTATTATAACTCACATATATCAATTCTTAGCTTGTGTGAGGTTTAATCATAGAATGAATATGAATGATCCAAAACTCAGAAGTTTTGAATCATAAATATTTCAAGAATACAAAAATAACATAGTAATAATGAATTCTTGGAGAAGAGATGTTTTATTACTCAAGATCGCAATACAACTATATGCTTATCTCTAGGAAGAGATGTTTGATTTCCATTTTGGGTTACATATTCATTTATACACATTTTTAAATTAGGGGGAGTATGTATAAGGTCACCGATCTTGAGGGAGATTAAGTGGTTTGACTTCCATGATTTAAACCAATACAAAATTTGAGGAATTACTATTTTTAGAAACTTACTATTTTTAGACTGCACTACCAAAATTAAAATTTGGGGCACTTCCATTGGGTTTTTTGGGGTAAAAAACCATTTAAAAAATATCTATGCCATATCACCACATTCTCCTCATTCTTATCTTTCCAATGGTTTAAACAGTGAGTCAATTGGAGCTACAGTGCAAAAGTTATGGCTCCCAGAAGTTCTATCATCAATTAGGGTAGAATCATCACCCGAATTGTCACCTAAAGTATTGCCCAAATCATTCCTCCCTCCTTGAGAATAAATGGTCCCTATTATATCAATGTCCCTCATCACATGTGGTAGTTTTGTCTTGATTTTATTCTCTATGAGCCACTCACCTTGGTGGCTGAGTTCACCCCTTTTAACCACCCGATAAAGCGGAATAGAGCATCCTCTTATTGTCTTCATCCAAGTGTCCACAATATGATACTCCTCCACTGGAGAAAAAATCTATGGATCAAGCTTGTCAATGTTTACTTGTTCTTCTATGACTAGAGTGTCCAATATAGGTGGATGATATGGTCAGAGGAAATCCATGTTGAATAATAGATGCAGACCAAGGTAGGCTAGTAGGTTCAACTCAAAAGCATTTTCTCCAACTTTTATAGTGATGGTGTAGGGACCATATCACAGAGGCCAAATTTTTATGTGTGGGCTTATAATTCATTCTTTCTGAATCCACAACCAAACCTTGTCACCCATAACAAAATGGTGTGTAATACTATGTTTGTCATGGTGTTGCTTATACTTCTAATTCATCTTCCCCAAGATGTCATGAACTTGCTACTGGATGTGTTGCATTTGTTCAATGAACTTTATTGCTTTTGATACCTCAGATCTTCTGTGAGGTGTGTATTATATGGTGGAGAATGGAATGACTATATCAATTTGTGTCATGGGTTGGGATCCAAAGCATACTTAGAATGGACTATCCCTGGTCAAGTTGTGCAGGGTTTGATTGTATCCATGTTGTATGAAAATAAGCATCTCATCCCATGTGCATGGATGTTTGGAGTGATACATCTAAATCATGTGAAAAATCAAGTGGTTCACCACCTCTTTTTGACCATTAGTCTGTAGATGGAATGCTATGGACTTCATCAACTTGGTATCCATCATCTTCCATAGAGTGGACTAGAAGATGCTCAGGAACCTGCTATCTTGATCTGAGACAATGGACTTGGGGAGATAAAAATGGAGCCATACATGACTAAAATATAGTTGAGTAGTTTCTTCAGTAGTTATATTTTTCTTACAAGAAATCATGATAGCCATTTTTGAAAAATGATCAACTACAACAAAAATACAGTCCTTACCATGTTTTGAAGTGGACAAACTTGAGAGAAAATCCATTGAGACAGATTCCCAAGGCCTAGTTGGTTTTGTCAATGGCATGTACAATCCTTAATTCTTATTTGTTGTCTTGGATAGCACACATGGGGTGTAATATTTGAGATACCTTTCCACATCCTTTCACATATGGGGCCAGTAGAAGTGTTTTTGAAGAACTGCCAATGTCTTTCTATACCAAAGTATCCAATTGTCCTACTGAAATGTGTTTCCCATATCATCTTCTATTGCTCTACAACTAGAACATAGATGTGTCCCATATGATAGAGGACATTATCTTTCAAATAAAAATTAGAAACATGTTTACCTTTTTGAAGCACTTGATATGTATCAGCAAAGGTAGGATCTACTTCATACAAAGCACCCCAAGTGGCAGTCTCATGTCCACATAGGTCAAGAACTATTGTAAATATAGGTAATCGGTGGGTGGCTCAAACAATCTATAGTAATGTTTGAGCTCTCCTTTTTGAATTTTATTACAAGATGGAATTACTAAAGATATGTGGCCCACTTTTGGTGCCTCTCATTTCATAGTTTGCTTAATGTCTAGATGAATTCCAATGGTCTGTGATCAGTGTGGATGACCGTCTCTTTCCCTAAGATGTGTTTCCATTATTTTTAGGCTTGCACAATGGCATAGAGCTCCTTATCATATGTTAGATATTTCCTAACTATATCAATTAAATTTTCACTATGATATGCAATAGGATGGCTATGTTACATGATGACAGCTCCTATGGCATATTTAGATGCATTTGTCATCAACTCAAAAGGTTGATGCAAATCTAGCAAGGTAAGAACAAGGGCTGAGTAAAGTCTATTCTTCAAATTCTCAAATGCCCTTTGTTTTATTTCACCCCACTAAAATGTAGCTTTAGCTCCTCCTTTAGTCACTTGGGTTAGTGACCAAGTAACATGTGAAAATCCAAGAACAAACCTGTGATATAAATTTGCAAGACCTAAGAAGATGTAAAATACTATGAGGGTATATAGTGTAGGCCATTCTCAAATAACTTCAATATTTTTTGTATCAACATGGACCCCTTCCTCATTCACAACATACCTAAAGTACTGACTTATTTTCTCTCCAAATGTGCATTTATCAAGATTTACATACAACTTGTGCTCTTGAAGAGTTTGAAGCACCTTATAAACATGTTGTAGATGTTCCTCCCATGTTCTATTGTAGATGAGTATGTCATCCAGGTAGACAACCATGAATTAATTGGTGAAGGGTCATAGGATGTCATCCATCATCCTCATGAAGGTTGTAAGTGCATTAGTTAAACTAAAAGGCATAACCAACCATTCAAAGAGCCCCTCCTTAGATTTGAATGTAGTCTTTTATAAATCGGTGGGATTGATGGGAATTTGGTGATAGCCAAATTTGAGATCAATTTTGGTAAATAACTTTGCATCATGGAGTTGGTCCAGTAGGTCATCAATCTTAGGGAGAGGGTAGTGATTCTTCATAGATATTTTATTTAGGGCTCAATAGTCAATGCAAAGCCTCCATATTCCATCTTCTTTGGTGTCAGGATAATTGGGTTGCCATAGGGTGAAGAGCTTGTCTTGATGTGACCCTTTTGGATCAATTCTTGAATCTATTTTTTTATCTCATCATTCTCCAAAACTGATATGTGATACATAAGACTATTAGGTAAAGGTGATCCTAGGATCAAATTGATAGAATGTTTTACCTAGAAATGCAATGGAACTCCTGTGGGTGACTTGAATAAGTCATCATATTCTCTTGTGATTTGTCCCTTCTACTTTTATTATTGTGTTGATTATGTAGTTAGGACTTTAACATCAGCCTTCTTGGATTTTTATTATTTGACCACCATGAGAATGAATTGTTTTATCTTTTCCACCAATATCTTACATTTCTTAGCATTGATCAAGGAACAAATGTGGGAGGTGGTACCTCTGGTAACCTATAGCACAACATTCCAAGAGTGAGGGTGATTCTTCAAGTTTGTGATTCATAGATTCCATGTTGATCATACATGAATGGCTGACCAAGGAGTACATCACAAACATCTAGATTGAACACATCACATAAGACTTCATCTTGGAAAGGTTTTATTGAATATGAAAGAAGACACTGATGGGTGACATAGAGATCTCTCCCTAGACTCAACCATCCAATACTGTATGGCTTTAGGTGAGGCTTCATGAATAGATTTAGACCTTTCACAACTTTAGTAGAGATTAAATTCTTTTGACTCCCACTATCAAGAATGAAATGTAGAGGCTTACATTTTACCCATAATTTGGAGTGAAACAATATTTCCTTGTCATCTAGCCTTTCCTCACGAGTCTATGATGAAGTGATGATGGTGTCAGGCTTATCATCTATAATCTCTTCTTTATCCTCTTCAATTATAGTTTGTGTATGAGACAAAGTAGTAGATGTCAAGTATTATGACTCAGAAAGCAGTGACTTGATGGCTCAACATTCTTCTTTGGAGTGAGTTCTAGTTTTATGGTAATCACACCATTTTTTAGCTTCCCCTTCTGGGGTTTCTTATCTTAAAACTCCTTTTACTTCTAATTTTAGCCTCATGTTCGACCTTCCTTGTCACTTTTCCATTTTGAAGGCTAACTCTTCGTATTCTTTCTATCATGTTTCTACTCAATATTCACTACGAACTTGTATGCCTCATCGAGCATTTCCAAATTGAAGAGTTCCATTTCCCCCCATATGCACCATTCTAAGCCACCATGATATTTGAGAGTCTTATGTTTCTCAATTTCTTTGATGCCCAATCTTGTATAAAAAGAATGAAAAATATTTGTGTAATCTTGAACAGATTGGTCTTTACCTTGGTGAAGTTGTTGCCACTGTATGTATAGATCATCATTTGCTCCAATGGGATAGTATTCTTCCTTTACCACTTCCACAAAATCATCCTAGGTAGGTTCCACCTCAAGCCTAATATCATCTATATTAAACCTCTTTTTTTACACTTCCCACCAATTTTTCATGGGCAATGATGCTTTCAAAAGAGTAAAACTGATCTTTTCTCCATCAGTGAATTTATTTACAGATAAGTAGGAAGATAATTGATCCAACTAATTTTTTACTGCATTAGAATTGATTTTTCCTTCAAATGTAGGAATATCAATATTCACCTAAACCTTGAAGGGTGTTAGGGCACTAAAAGGATGTTCCATAGATGAGGAGCCAGGAAGTGCAGATAAGGAACCAAAATTTCCCATCAAAAGTTGTTGGAGAATTTGGGAAAATTGTTATATCATTAGTGATTATTACCATTAGAGGTCTTCATTCACCATTTCCTTAAAATGATTAGATGTTTCAGTATCATCCACCATTTGAAGTCATTTGGAGCGAATAGGTGGATAGTTTGGAAGCTCTGTTATTTTCCACCCAAGCTTCTTGTAGCCTAACCTCATCCTTGGGATCATACACTCTCAAGACAAACTGATTTGATACCACTAATCTAAAACTCAAAATTTTTGATTGATATATATTTCAATAACACAGTAATAATGAATTCTCTGAGAATAGATGTTTTATTACTCAAGATCATAATACAACTATATGCTTATCTCTGGGAAGAGATGTCTAATTTCCATTTTGGGTTACATATTTATTTATACATATTTTTAAAGTATGGGGAGGATGTGTAAGTTCAAAAATATCAAGGGATATTAAGTGTTTTAACTTCCATGATTTAAAACAATACATAATTTGAGGAATTACTATTTTTAAAAACTTACTATTTTTAGACTACACTACTAAAATTCAAATTTGGGGCACTTTTATTGGGATTTTTGGGGTTAAAAACCATCAAGTGAATATCAATTCCATCTCACCACTTTATCCTAATTCTTATCTTTCCAATGGTTCAAATGGTGAGTCAATTGGAGCTACGGTGCAAAAGTTATGGCTCTCGAAAGTTCTGTCATCAATTGGGGTAGAACCGTCACCCAAATTATTGCCTGAATTGTTGCCCATATCAATGACTTAAGTTCCCAACAAGATAATATGCATGCTCAATCTATATGTAATCTAATTTATTATATTATAATTAATCTCACCCCAAAATTCTAATTTACAAGATTAGGGTTTATCCCCCTTAATAATTTCAAGAAAGGCTTATACTAAATAACACTACATAACTTTTATCTACTTATCTTTCAGGCTCATATATCTTTAAAATATCTATTTTTCTTTTAGAAAAAGGCTCAACCTCATCTTTATAGGCATGTGGATGGAACTGAGTTTGATCCCCAATTCTATAGACATGAAGCCCTTAATTCCATTGAAGAAGTTTACCAACCAAAACATTCAATTTTTCTTTACACAGGGCTTGGCATCATGTTTATAGGCTTGTGGATTGAACCAAGTTCCATCCTTAGGTATATAGGCATGAACCATGGGTTCTATCTAATAAAAAAATATACCATTACACACATTCAAATGAAGTACATTTGGTAACCTAAATCAATGAACCATATATTATTTTGTTTTCTTATTAAACTAAGTCTGTAATCAAACCCAAAATTACAAACTCAAAGTTTAATCGACCTAATTCTACAATGGTTTCCACTTAATGTAGGAAATGGTAGTTTTTTCCTTCTTGTCGAGCTCTTTTCCCCTTTATTCTATGTTACATCTCCTTTCATATTCTTCTTTTTATCATATTTCCACTCCACATCAATGTTTTGCATGGCCCTTCCACTCTCCTACTAAACTACTTGTTATCCATTATGAACTCACCTTTAATTTATGCCTAAAATACATATTTGGCCTAATTATTCATAGCCATTACCCTAGTTTTTTAGCATGGCTGCCATATGCAACTCCTCCATCATAGCCAATGACAAAGTCAAAAACAAACACAACCACTAAAAAACTAATTTTGTTTTGACTTAATTTCATTCCACTCTAAAAAGTACGTGTTTACTAAACTATTAAAACTTTTACAAATTCAAACTCATTTAATATCATTTCCTTGGGTAATTTTTACCCTACTAATCCCCCCTGTCACCAAAAAGGGGCATAAAGTAAAAAACTTATACCAAATCAATAAAAACCCAACATTCTTCTAAGAGTTAAAAGGTGTAAATGGTTTACCTTGTATAATTTAGCATAATCTAATTCATATTGAGTTATTAATGGAAATACGATAGCCAATACATAATCTACACATATTATGCTAATCAAAATCATCATGACAACTAACAAACTCAAAACAAATGAAAACATACCTTATTATCTATAAGGACAAACAATGCAAGGAACACTCAACATTTTGATAGAATACTTATTTCCATTCATTTCATCTAATTCTCAATCCCCAATGCTAATATCTACACCATTCTCCCCTATGATACTCTCCCTCTGGTCCACTATATGAAGGTAGGATAGTCCTGCAACTACCTCAATCAAACATAAGGTAGTTAATTTGAGCTTATATCAAAATCAAGTACTTATAATATATAATTATCAATGAACTAATGTAATGCAAATCAAGTTGTAAATGAAATCACAATCAAACATGATCATAGAACATAGTACATTCATAAACATATGCAATGTCCTCCAACATAATTGATCACAAAAACAAATAATATGATTGCCAATCATACAACATAAATACCCATATATAATATGAAAATCAAAAACTACAAATCATTAGTTCCATATACCTTACTAATACTTAATTAATTTTTGAAGAGTGGGATAGGATGTAAAAAAATAAATGAAATCTATAACACCTAATCATTGACAAGTGATGCACATAAATAATTTTCAAGAAGACTTTTTGAGATTTTTAACATTTCATGAGAGAAAATACATTGGAAGGAATCCTCCATGTCCATCTTCTATATCTTCTTTTGAACCAAGCACTGAAAAATGATTGTTATATTGAAAAAATAAAATCCACAAATGAAATAGAGTCATATTTAGCCCCATTTACTTCCTAAGAAGAGTATTCAATTCTATGAGGTAGACTACTTGACCACTGTGAGGTAAGACCACTTGCAGAAAATGTCCCAACATGAGAAGAACTTAATGGTAAGTGAT
Source organism: Torreya grandis (assembly GCA_037957365.1). Taxonomy (NCBI): domain Eukaryota; kingdom Viridiplantae; phylum Streptophyta; class Pinopsida; order Cupressales; family Taxaceae; genus Torreya; species Torreya grandis. The sequence continues at coordinate 1,392,645 of JARHVA010000987.1, read as the reverse complement.
TAAATTGAGAAATAGGGCTCTAAGAGGCTACAAGATCATTATGAGATTGGGGAGGACTACTAAGAGGGGGATAAACTTTTTTCATCTTTCCCTCTTGGTGAGGTTTTATAATGGAGGGAATGGGGTTGCATTAAGATTCTTGTTCCTAGTGACTTTTTTGATTAGCCACCGTATTCCAACCATCATTCTTTTCAACCACTTTTTGATTTTTAGATTGTGCCTACTCAACAAATAGCTTTGAGTGAATGATAAGGGAAAAATAATGAATCATATGATTAAAGGCCTAACATCTAAGAGATGTGTTTAAGATATTGAAGTAGATGACCTTTTGTTAGAAACATTTTGTTCTAGCTTGAATATCAAAGGACTCCATCAAATCGACCTTGACAAAAACATGCTTAGTAGGGCATGTAGAATATAATTTATCAGCCTCATAAAAAAGCACCTATTGTATGGGTTTGAAAATCTCATCAAGGAATGCCCTTAAAGGAAAAAAAATACTTGGAATCTTAACCTAGACAAGCACCTTAAGGGATGTCTACTAAGACACTTTGAAATTATGGGTCTAAGGGGATAAAATCATGAGGGTATTCCTTAAGAACCAATAGGTCAAAATTTTGAACTAGAAATGAGGGCTCAGACTTAAGAGGACTCCTTTAAGGAGAATAAAAAAATCCCTTAGTAAAGTTATGGACAATAATAACCTAAAAATCTAAGGGTTCTCAGTGGTGTCAAATCTAGGCATTAAGGGAGTCCTTAGAGGGCATACAACCAACATATTAAGTAATAAGACAATTATTTTCATACCATCTATATGTTATCAACAACATATACTTGTAAATAAATATTAGACTAAAAAATATTACCAAAATCTATAACTCATTGTAAACTTTCATTACAAACTTCTGAGCATATTTTGGGACCATTTTTCCTAATGTTTACCACAATAGTTGCAATATATTATTTGAAAAAAATTTAAAGCAAAATAATTTACCCAAAGGGTAAAGAATAAAGTGTAATAAATATGAGCTTAGTCTTAGAAGTCCAATAGAGATAATATAACAACGAGGTAAAACAAGTTAACACAACACAATATCGATATGTCAACTCTAGCAAAGAAAGTTTCTCAAATTTTCTACTATCATGCATTACCTTCATGGTTATTGATTAAGTTTATATAGATTTAAAAGACATAGTATATATAAACTTAATGATAAAATGTACTTCCATGTGTGAATGTCACATTTTGACTATATAAAATAATAATTAAAAAATGCTGAATAAAAATAATAATAATAATAATAATAATAATAATATGCATGTGAATTTGATGGTGAAAATGTCTTCAAATGTGTTATATTTTATTCACTTTTTTTTAATAAAATGTTTGTAAATAGTTTATTATTATAACTTTTTTTGAAATAATGCTAATTACTTTTCACTAATAAAATATGGGTGAGTTGGTAAAGTGGTTTGGTTATTTCAAGTTCCACCTAGGTTCAAATTCCATTATGGTATCTAAGGTTAGATATGATTGATATTATTTTTAAGCTGGTTGTGACTATTCATTAGTATTTTTGGGCTAATTATGGTCATTGTTAATATTTTCAAGATAGTTATGACCTCTGATTGTGTCTCAAAATGATGCGTAGCTCCAGTTAAAAGCAAATACCTATCATAAAAATATATTAATTATTTTTCTATTTTAAAATATAATCGTATTATAATATATGATAGATACATTATTCAAATAAAAGACACATAATTATAAAGGAATTTGTTTTTATTAAAATTTAAAAAAAACTAAAATTAAGATATAAAAAAGCTCCATCACATTTATTATTAAATTTTTAATATTATATAATATAAATTTATAAGCATTGAATTTAAAAAATAAAAAGGTACTAATATTTCCTTATTCTAATATTCTTAGCAAAAAAAGTAATAGTAATAATAAAAAATAAACTAATAAGATATAACTTGAAAACCTTAGTAAAATGCCCTCAAGAATAAAATGGCATCAACTCCCCATGATGCCTCAAATGAAAAACAATCAATTAATGACATTGACCATATACATTGAAAGCTCATAGAAACCTATGGGGTTTATAAAAGTCATTTTTATTATATTATACTATTTATTTAATATTTTTTTGGTATTTATTTTTATAATATTTATGTCAAATCCCTTGTAAAATATTTTTGAGTCTTTAATGGACCGTAGTAATTAAGACAAGAAAATTTATAATCTCAATGGCATTAATATTAGATTTCCCTATTACTTTGCTTCTAATAATAATTGTAACTATTCAATTAAAGGATGTATATGATCATAATTTTTCACATAAATTGTTTGAGGTACATTCCTAACAACTTAGATATTGTACATACTTAAAAATATTCCTTACAAATCGATTACTTGTTCGTATTAGTCTTTATTGATAGGAAATTTTCTTATGATTGTTCTCTATAATATTCCCATCTTCTTCTATCTCTTACCTTCTCTCTCTTCCTTCCTTATTTCCTTGTGTTTCTAGAGACATTTCAAGAAATGTATAATGTGTGTGTTTGGGGTTGGGCCTTTCTCACCTATCTTTAGGTCCTAAAGTGTTTTAAGCCTGATTTATCAACTTTTTATCTTATTACGTGTTGAGTTGTGTGCCAATACATGGTCCTAATTTGAATTTAAGAAAGCTATAAATACATAAAAGTATTAGTGCATTTAGGACATATAGTGAATGAGACAAGAAATCAATGCAAGTATTTAGATAAGGTATTCAAGAATTTAAAAAATGTGAATAACATATAGAATTTACTATTACATTCTATAAGTGATAAAATATTCATTATAGTGTTGAAATTCATATTAAATTAGACATTGTATTACATTGGACTGCCACTACTACACAAAGTACAATTAGTGTCACAAATAGAGCAAACTTTAGTAAATAAATTAAATATTTTTTATATTTTTTCATGGTGAAACTTTGACGAATTTTCATCAATTTATATGGTATAAAATGAAACAACTAAATATTTTTAGTTGCATAACCTTTGCACCATATTTGTGTGACTTTTGTGCCACCATGAACACTTTTTTGTGTGACTTTTACAATGTCTAAAAATATTTTTTACGTGACTTTTGTGTCATTCTTATGTGACTTTTTCAATGTTTAAAAATATTTTTTTTAGATTGAGGCATTGAATTTTCCTTCCTTACCATTCCTAGAATATTTGATAAAAATACTCAGAATTTGAATTACATTTAGAGGTGCATAGTTAGAAATTTCCCAGAGCAAGCTTGATCTACTTACTAAATTGTCTTTTCAAACTTAGAACCACTACCCAATCCAAGAAAATCCAAGCTCTTAAGAAGAGACAGCTTTGCCTCTGATTCAAATTGATTGTGCTCATGAATACCATGAAGCACACCTGAAAATACATCATATACAAAAACAAAACCAAAAATTACATGCTCAAAAACTTTCAAATCCACATTCCAACTGAGCTTAGCAGTGAATGATCAAAATGAATAATGAAAACATAAATCACATGACTAGAAAAATGTAATAGAAATGTAAAACCTATTATGATGTTGGATAAATAGTCAAGCCATAAAATGACTAAAAAACCTAGAGTAGTGGATAAAGAGTTAAGCTTCAAAACCATTGCTCAAAAATATACATCCTTGGAAAGCATTGAATATATGACAATGGAGATGAGTGTGTAGAGGAATTTATTTTGTAGTGGGGGCAATCCATTAGAAGGAAGGAGCAGTTGAATGTGGGGTAGTCCCTAGAAGAAGTAAGTTGTTGATTTCACTGCCATCATTGTCACTGAAGGATCCATCATCCACTACCATTTATGGGGTGGGAGGGATCACTTCATTATAATATATCACCCACATCTTAGCAAAATGTAAAAAATGATAAATTAAACCTTAAAAAGACCGCCTAAGTAAACTCTAAATTGACCACCTAAAATAACATTAACCGCCCAAATTTTAATAACAAGGCATCAATATTTCACATGGAAATCAATTTTTTGTATGGTATTAGTGGAAAATTTAACACCACATTTTTGCCACATTTTGATCTAAAAAATAAAAAATACTTCATGTAATGACAAAAATTTGATTTAATTTGTCGCATTAATTGCATTCCATGTAATAGTTTGTCTAGTTGAATAACATTTAATGTGGCATGTTGTTGTTGATATTATATATTATTAAGGGGACTAATAAGTAGTCAGTGCTTAAATACTTTATAGACCCTAAGCACATACCTTAAAATAAATTTATTCCTTATCCTCTATAGGTTTTGTTTCCCTATCAAAGTCAGAAGAAGATGATCAATTTCCCAAGGATCTTTGTGTATTTTAGAAAGGTGAGTGATATTTTTTGGAGCATCAAACATGACAAACAAATTCTTTAAATCAGTTTATGTGTCTATTATTTGTGATAAATGTGCAATGTATAATTTTTGGTACTAGAAAACATAATTATGCAGTGCTAATGAAGTGTTCAAATCATTGCAAATTTTTTTGGATTCTCATTATTTTGCCCTAAAATCCCTGATTCCACTATCAGAGACTATAAAAACTACTACCAAATTTTCCCAAAAATTAAAATGCATTCCTAAATCTTCTCCTTGTCAATTACTATGTTGTAAATTAAATTAATAATTAAGTTTGATATTACTATTTAGATTTGACTAGGTTTGATTACCATATTTTTGAGTAGATGTGATGCAATTTGATTTCAATCCATTTTGTTATATACAATCCCAAGTTCTCACACATTTAGGATTTAAGATTTATTTTAAATAATTTACTTAAATTAATTATTATCTTGTATATGTTTAGCCCTAAATTGATTGTATAAGGTACACATGGTTGAGAATATAGAAATAAATAAGCATAAGGGTGATAAATAGTTCTATAGTAGGCCAATTAATTTATAAATTCAAATAAACAATATTGTAAATTTATAATACTAAGATATGCCAAAAATAAAAAGTAAAACTATCGGTTGATATTGTAATAAATTAAAAACAAGAGTACTTAGCTAGTTTACTGTGTGCATGCAAATCTAGGTTGAAATAAGATGGAAGTGGACTAGATAAGGATTTTACAACAGTCATCAAATTCTATAATTTTTCATTATGTGGCCTCAAATCCTTGCATTAAAGATAGAGAGTTGGGTTAAAGTTGGTGTCTGAGTTAGATGCAAATGTCTGGTATGGAATAGTGATCAGATCTAGATGCGACCACCTAAAGGTTTTTTTTTATTTTATGTTGCCTTCCTTCTATGTATAGAAATCACGTTCATAGGTTATCTCTCTTTGTCAAATGATCAAACCCTATATTCTTCACCCTTGGAGTGACTATGGAAAAAATAGGTTAGTGAGCACACAGTGTTAAGCTGCCCCAAGACCCCTTTGTCAATGGGCATTGTCTACATAGTTAATACTCTAAAGAGGGCCTCTAACAGATGTGGTTCACCCCTACGTGTTGCTTTGTGTGTGCACAAGGATGAAATGTGTGATAATAAAGTTCATAGATTGACATAACTTGTAACTTAGAAAATATGGTTCATGGGATGCTCCTTTAGTACTTCAGACCTATGAGGATATTGATCCTATGCCTAAATTAAAAGTAAAGACAAATAAGGTAGATTTTCTCATTTAAATGCTTGATTGAGTGTTTTTGGTAGGTTATATTTTGATCTTTTGGTATTTTCTAAGTCACTAGGTGAGGAATGAATGAGGATTAATCTTATATATATACCAATCCCTTTTAAAAATATATTACACTAAAGCACTTAGGTTGACCTTTAAGGTACATTTCATTTTAAATTAGATGAATTTTGGGCATTGAACACTTTGTTGGAAAAGGGACACATGAGTTGAAGTATGCATCTAGATGGGAAATAAGTGTTAAGGAAGACATAAAATATGTATAAGTCCAAACCTGGCAAAAATAAGGATAATGATCAAGTATATAGCATTTTGTGTAGTATAAAAGGCCTAGTCATCAGAAAAATAGTGGTTAGACTAAGAAATAAGCAATTTTGCATAAAGAGATAGTGAACACAAGCCTTTCCATAGTGGGAAGGTCTTAGAACTGAAGGGTACATCCATGATAGGTATTTTACAAGTATACAAGACTAGGGGGCATATAATTTAGATTTAGTGTCTACATTTACCCCACTTTAATCTAGTAATAAAATTTATAGTTTAAAGGAAAATAAATGTGTACTTGGGTGTGTGTAACACATCTTGCTTTTATGTGAGTCTAACTGAAGTGATTTTCTAGTGACTAGCCTATAATCAAGAGCATATTATAGTATATAATCAATGTATATGATCTAGAATTGAAATAATTTGAAATGTTTGAAAGTAAAGAGAGAGAGGTTAGGAATACACTTGTGTATCAATGTAACCATCTTGCATTTTTTGCAATTTAATTTGAAGAGATGTTTCATTATGAAGTATTGGAGTTGAGATTAGGATAATTTGGAAACTTGAAAGTGCATACATATAGAGAGAAATTGGAGGACACCATACCCCCAACCTTGGTGAAAGGGTGAGTTATCAAACTGTCATTGAGCTTATCTCATTTATGCAACCCAATGATATTTATAACCTAGCAAGTGTGAATGACCCAATCAAATCACAGTATATATCTGGTTAGGGTAGATGATTTAAATACTCCATCTTATAAAAATCATGAAATTAGATGATTTAATCAAATCTAACTTATAAACTTGGTAATATTGAGTGATTTAATCACCTCAACCTTGCCAAAATGTGAACCAACATTATAGTAGATTCGCTCAATAAAAGTATATAAAATTCCATGTTAGGTATGATAACAATCTATAATAGTATTTGAAATCTGAAAGTTGATTTTATTTTTCAATTTAAGGTCCTCTTTTGTATGGCATATGCAACTCATATATGTCTTAAGTAAATATATGGATATAATAATGGTACTAATGTATAGAAGGCTACTACAAATATGAATTTGAATCATATAACTATGAAATTTGGCCAATTTGATATTTTCAAGTGTGGAAGGCATGTTCCCATGGCATGCCCCCATTGAATCTAGAGAATCTGAGAGTTGGTGTATTATGGAGAACATGTTTCCATAACATTCAACCACTATAATTTGAACCAACTATTGCAGTAGATTGGCTAAATAAAAGAATATAAAAATCCATCCTAGGTATGATAATAGTCCATAGTAGTATTTGAAATCTAAAAGTTGATTTTTTTTTAATTTAAGGTGCTCTTTTTCATGTCATAAACACCTCATATATGTCCTAGGTTGAAATCTAAGTATAATAATGGGACTAATGTATAAAAGGCTACCACAAATATGTATCTAAATCATATAATTTTAAAATATGGCCAATTTTATATTTTCAAGTGTGGAAGGCATGTTCCCATGACATGCCCCCATTGAATCTGGAGAACCTAAGAATTGGTGTAATTATGGAGAACATGTTTCCATAGCATGCACCCACTATAATCTAAAACTATAAAAAGGTGGATGACCATGCCTCTATGACATGCCCCCACTAGTATGGCCCTCCCTTTTGAGGTGAGAAGAACTATAATTTGGTAGTTACCTTACCTCAAAATAGTAATATAATTGTATAATCTGTGTATGGATCATGTAACATATAGGAGTAGCATGTATAGGAAGATATAGCAATAAGGTACATAGTATGTGATCACATCGAGTCCTAAGATGCATGATGTAAATCATGGAAATGTTTAGAGTAATAATACAAGCTCAGAAAATAGTCAAACACACATATGAGAGCACTCAAAATCAAAACAAAAGGCAATGGTCTAAGGAGACTGCATACAAAGGGCATGTTTAAACGTCACACAATCAAAGGGATGTGACTTAGTCAAATCTCTATAAAGTATAGAAAGACATGTTTAAATTTCCACATACAACAAACTATGGAATATGCAAATGTCACAATAGACAAATAAAGGCACGAGGGCAGCAAGAAATGGATCATATTCAAATTTTCTAATAATCAATACAATGTAGGACAATAGAAAGCATGGAACACACTCAAGAAAGTGCAAAAAGGAAAGTGTGGATTCATAAGGATATCATAATAGTCCCTGGATATATATGTTACCAAAAAATGTTAAGTACCTAGCATATCAAGTACACTACAAAACATATAAGTATGGATAAATGCATGTGTAAGTACATAATCTCAAACATGATAATGGAAATGATCATATAATAATGAAATCTGGGTATTGTTGACCAAATTTGACTTTTGGGTCAAATTGGGATCCCTATAGGTAAAAATTTGATTTTTAGGTGTTTTGGGGGTCTAATACATATGTCAAAAGGTGTTTTATAGGTTAATTAATGTCATTTAATGTTATACTAGCCTTGGTCCTTAGTCATTTTAGTCATTTTGAGTCATTTCAAGGTCAAAAAGGGGGCATTTAATGATTGGTATAGATTCCTTGGGAAGTGTGAAGGTTAAAAAAGGTTATGTAATTTTCCATGTGTCTTCACATGCAAGGTTACAAAAGGTTATGTAATTTTCCATGTGTCTTCACATGTCTTAATTAACTATTGGTAACTAAAATTGGTAGGTACTTCAGAAGAAAGAGCAGTTTTATTGGAAAAAAGGTGATTTTGTCACTTAAGGTATTTTTAGATTCCTTAAGCTTAGTTCCATGTTTTAAATGCTCTGTAATTTTTATTTTAGGCCCAAAACCATTCTGCTCTTTTTTCACCCTTTTTGGCAAGTAAAAGCAATCTCTAGGTTCATGCTTAGTACGGAAAACTAAAGAGGTCTCAAATAAAACACCTTGGGGAGGTGAAATTAAATTATAGACCTTAATTTACATTAAAATATTTTTAATAATTATGGCCTGTGATTCATGAAGTTGACTATGTTTTTCTGTCTGCTAATTTGTGCACCCTATAGGTTTTGCTTTAGTTTGAGAGTTTTCATACAATCCAACCAGTCATATTGGTTCCAAATTATGTTTTATTCCTCATAATATTCTCTCTATTATTTTTTAAAAAAATTATGATGTTTTTATGAGCAAAGTAGCTTAGGTTGCAGGAGGAAGCATTTTTGTGTAACAGGGAATTTTTCACCATGTTCAAGATTTTCATGCTTTTTAAATGGATTTAGGGGGTTGTGATAGGTTATTTATTATGTTTAAAATTTTATTTTTCTCCCATGTCCTTTTAGTCTCATTCTCCAAGTAGCATTCCATGAGTTGCAATAATAAAGCTCCATACAACTAATTGATTATAGGATTGTCATGCACAACCAACTTGGTGAACTGAGTTAGGGTCTTCAACATGTCCATGGGGGTAATGGTTATGGTATTTAAAGGTTTAACACATTATCATGGAAAAATAAATCAATCTAATCTCTTTCATTGGCATTATGAGGATTGTAACAACTAATCATCAACAACCTTGGTTAGGTCTATACCATGAAATTGCACATACAAGTACCTAATGATGGTGTCATGATAGATGAGAGGATTAATGGTGTTTAAAAACCTTTGAGATGTGAAAAGTAAATTTGGATACATTGGAATGGATTAATATTCATTAAAGGGTCAAGACAATGCTTATTGCCCATACTCCTCTTCACTACCTACATATATGCATGATGACCTATAGTTGCCATGAAGTTTTTGATGTTGGAAGGGAAGTGTGAGACCTTATGTTGAGCCTTGAAACATATTGATATGTCCATTTTAACATTTTGTAAATATTTTTATGTTATTACCAACATGTTTTCTGCTCACTTTCCAAAGTTAAACCATTGTATATATTTTCAAATAGTCACCTATAGGGGGCCTAAATAGGGGACTGAGGTACTCAAAAAAGTGTTAAGGTATATGGTGGAGCCCTACTTGGATTTTTTTAATATTTAAAGGACAATTTTAGACCCATATAAAGTTATATATGGATAAATAAGGTTGAAAATCACCCTCAAACACAAAATGACTGTATGCAGGCCCAGTTTCCCTAAACTATGAAAACAAAGGTCTAACTCCTTTTTGTCAAGATCATATAATATAGTCAACAGAGGTTTGATGCATCATATTGTACTTATTTTTTATTCCCTATCAAGGAAAATAACTTGGAAAATTTTGGGGTCAAGAGGAATGGTGGAAGTTAATTGTTATAAGTTCTAAAGATGCCTCTAAAACCACTCAAACTACATAGTAATATCTACATGTTTGAATCCTTACGTGGCCATTGGTATACTAAAGAGAAAATAGGGAATATTATTATATTTTAATGGCCTCATAGAGTGAAAGGTATAGAAAATTTACATGAATATCATCAATGTGATGTGGACATATAGTGTTTCAAGCCTCATTTGCACCTACAAGGGTCTTTCCACTAGGAAAACATCACGTACAGTAGACTATGATCTCTACATCATCCATGGCAAGGTTTAAAGTATGAAATATACATCAATTATGGTTAGTAGGAGATGATTTAAAATCCATATGAGGACTTTAAATTGATATGAATCCTTTTCTAAGTGTAATTTATACCTATAGGCCTTCACAAAGTCAACTTTAGTTGACTGTGAGGGGCAGAGAGTAAGGAAGTCAGGATCCCTAATGTGAATTTGACCTAGGTATGTAGTGAATAAGTTAAAATTAATTATAAATAACCATGTAAATATCTAGTGGGGATTGTGTAATGTTTCAAGGCCTAAAACTATGCAAGATCATCTATAAGTAACCCCTATAAAGCAAAAATATAGTTTGTTGTAATTGGGTAGACAATCAACTAGTTTATTGATAAGGAGTGTGAAGGACCTAAACATGAAGTAAAGGGTCCAAAAAATATCAAATGACCCTATGGGTTTATTTTATTTCATTCAAGGTTGTATTCATTCCCAAATAGGTAGTGAATACCAACAGGTGTAATACATCAAGCAAAGATATAGTCAGAACCTGTGCATTCAACCTTGACCAGTCAAGGTGTGAGAAGAACATATAAAATGATGGATTGATGAATATTATATGAGATAACCTCTATAAATATCATCAAAATTTCCATAGGCTTTGATAGTAGGAATCAAGATAAGAGATAAAGCTCCAAGGTAATAGTACAAAGTACAAACCCTAAACACAGTATTTTTATATAGTTTATTTTGGGTTTTAGGAAGTTTGGAGGGACAAATGACCTAGTAGAGGTCTGAAATGTTTTTTAGGGGGTATTCATAAATTTTATAACCCTCTTTAATATCCACCATTTTTTTAGGAAGTAGGAAAGTACCCTTTGTTTTGTCTCAGACAGAGAGCACTCCCTTATGAGGTCAAACTAGTAGATTTGGAGAAGGATAGTAAATGGATGGTCTTAGGAGATGTTTTAACCTTGGAATGATATGTAAGAGGTTTAAACACATCTAAGGAAACATGTAAAAATAATAATATAAATTAGAAACCTTATAGGGTTTTAAAAACTCCAAGATTGCAGCCAAGCCTAAAAGGCAAGGTTTAGGCCTAGTGCCAAATGAGGAGGTCATTTTCACTTATAGTCATATATATGATTTATATCATATTGTATAATTATTATGTGATCAATATATAATTTTATAATCCGTTGGTATGTAGAGAAACCATCAAAAAACTCATATTGGGCTTTAAGAGTAAACATGCCTACTAATCATGACTAGGCGTAGCATACAAAAAGGGGGTCAACTTCATATTTGGCTTTAGATGATCACTCAAACATATTTTATCATGAATATTGGAGTGCATAATATGTGTTCAAGTTTTGGAAGGCAAAAAAAAACCCTGAGGAAGCCATTTTTGGATCAGAGACAACACTAGACCTATAACAAATGGAAAGAAGAGCTTAATAGGAGAAGTTTGATTGTTCACATCTTTCATGATACTATTAATGAATTAAAAATGAGTTTAATTATGTTGATAAAGGTCTTTAACTTTTATTTTTTGAAATTATTTTGAGATTCCAATGTCAGGTTTTTATGAACAATGCTTAATAGGTCAAACTACTCAAAACTCTTGTAAAGACTAATTTGAGGAAATGAGATAGATAATGCATAATAATAGACAAAAATGACATGAATTATGATTTGATGTTAAATATGACTCAATAATTATCCATACCATCAAAATTAGTTGTACGTTATCTATATGAACATGGTAGAAATAGGGTTTTCTTGACTATTTTGTGTGTTTTTCATGCTATAAGAGGTTTCTATAAATGTAATTAAGATTGATTGAAATATTATGAATTTTAATAACTCAATATGGACATTTCATGCCTTGTAATAAATTATATGTGTGCAAATAATAGCTCTCATCTCAGCCAGTCAAAATTGGCATAGTGAACACAATGGTGAGAAGGGTGAAAACTTCAAGTGTGAGCCTTTTTAAGGTGTCCCTAATGCTTCTAAGGCCATGGAGGGTATTAAAAATTATAATTCACTCCATTAAATATATTTTCATTATAAATTTATGCCTTTTTGGAGGCCAAGTGTGCAAGGTGCATGAAAGAAGAGTTATTTAGGTTGTAGATGATGATGGCTCATTCCTAGATGATTCCAGATAATCAAGCCTACAACTAATGCATGGAGAGGCATGATTAAAACCCCTCCCTTTAATTCTAATAATTATACATATCCCTAATTATTTTTGGTACATTCAAATAGGTCTAAATCATGAAGGTAGTTTTTTGAACCAAAATGAGGAGTTTCTTGCCACTTTTCATGAGTTTTATGACTTGGATGGACACTTGTGCTTCCTAACCTTGCATGGTTCATCCCAAATATTTTTCTCATGAATAAGTAACTAATTTTATCAGATTTACAAGTTTTCTTGTGACCCTTGGACTTCTCTATTCTCCTCTCTCTCTCAAGTTTTATAAGAACTATCCATTTTGGCCATTATAACTCATGCTCCACCTAAGTATGGCAAAAACCTAATCATTTTCATACATTTTGATCAATATCAGACCTATCATGAAGTGTAAAATCTCCAACATGAAGTTTTTTATCCCATTAATGAAGTGTATTAGTCCTACAATCAGCCTTCTCCATATCTTGCTCCTAGTCAACCTAGTCACTTCTCAAGTCAATCCATTTCCAACTTCAAAAAACTCTTTTCGGCTATGAGAGGTATATTTTAGATCTTGATACTCTAATTGGATGTGTTCAATAGGTTCATAGTTATCTTATTTATAATATGAGAGATGCATTAGATTTGGTCAAACGAGAGTGGGTACCTATTGAGAGAGCCAATTGGCAAAGGCTCACAAGTGAGATGTTTGATGTGAGTGGCCTAGTTTCTTCCTTAGAGGATAGACTAAGAGTTCATGAAAGGCAACCTAAAAAAACCTATTATAAAGGTACAATCCACTAAGAGGGGGGTGAATTAGTGGTTATCAATCTTTACTCCAATCCTTTGTTATCTTTCAAACCTCTTAAACAATCTTATCAACACATATAAGAAGCACAAGATAGATATACCAATGAGTAAAAAATCATGAGAGATCAAGAAATTAAGACACAATATATACAGTGGGAAACCTGCATGGGGTAAAAAACCCACTCTCAATCTTGAAAAAATAATGGACTACTTTCTTATAAAGATTGAGCAAACAAGAGATCCTTTTGTGAAGCACCAACTCCACAAGGAGCACCAACCCCTTAGGTGACAAGCAATAACTTGTCTTGATGATGAGCACCAACACACCACCAATATGAACTATCCATATATGATGAATACTCTAGCTTTAATGTATTATACACCTGATCATGAAATTATCTTGTTGCAATACCCTCAAATATGCCTCTCATATAGGCATATAACTCCTCTTCTTCTTTGCTTACTCAAACACTTCTCATACCTAGCAATATCATCAAATCATCATGGAGACAAAATCTTTCAGACTATCACACATACTTTTAGACCTTAAAAAATACATTTCTATGTCTTGCATGGTCTCACACCTCTCTACACTCATTCTATTCACCTCACCCCTCACTTACACTCACTCCACAAGTTTATCTTTCAAGTCTCCAAATGCCTTGTATATATACATTAATCATTCATATACTCATATAGGTCGACAAAGACTCATACCATACCTTGATTAACTTTTAATAAAACCCTTTATACACTTAGGAAAGATCAATTCATTAAAATAAGTCATCCACAATAATCATATGAACACTCCACTAAGTCCCAAATAGGTCTCAAAAAGATCTTTTCAATTTTAAAACTTCATTATGCATAAACGAACCATATGGCCATATATATATATATATATATATATATATATATATATATATATATATATATATATATATATACTCCAAAATATCCATGGAACACTCCCAAACCATCACATACATTAATAACCACCTCTATAATTCCAAAACTTATCATATGTTTCCAATATGCACCAAAACCCCATAGGTGAGGGTACCTCCAAATTACAATCAATGTTTCACTAGCAAAATAAATATTCAAACATTCAAAATCACTAAGGAGAATTCACATGATGTCTATAACACTTCTAAAAATTTATAACATCCATATGATATCAATACCAATTGAAAACCTTCACTAAACACCTTTGCACAAGGAAGTCAAACACAAAGTCAACTTTGGTCAACCATATCTGAAGATGTATGGATATTCAAGACCTAAAATTTGACTTTTATGGATCCCCCTTAGAGTCCTCTACGACTTTGGTTTTTACTTTATCCTAAAATTCATCTCCATCAAAAGTTATAGTAATAAAATTGAACTCTGGTCATCCTTGGCAAATTCAAATTTTGAATTCCAACGGTCATGAAAAAACATCAAAATTTGACAGTGTTGGAATGTGAAAATATGCTTGGGAGGTCAAATTTGACCCAAAACAAATTCTTCGCCTTATCACCTAAAGATCTAAAATTTGGAACATATAAACTAGTCATAAAACTCTACAAACCCATATGACCAAATTTATCTTAATCCTCTATACATGTAAATGATGACATCACCAATTTGCCTAGTCATCCATTTGAGACACCTAGGCAACAATGAACAAATCAACTCAAAAAGTTACCAAATGAGATATTTTCACCTTCAAAGGTACTCTAAGCACCACATACACCTTATAGGCCATCTGAGGCATCAACACATTATCCACAACCTTCATCAACCTATCAAACCAAATCAACCACCCTTTTGACCAAGCACAAATGCCAAATCTCACTAGGTCTTTACCCTTGCTAGCACACCAAGATGAATAAACATAATTCCATGATTTTCCAAAAGCTATCCAAGATTCTTAGGCCTCTCATGAGACCCATCACTCATGCATATATAGGATAAAACATTCTAAAATCCATCTTTGACCCTTTATAAGGCCTCACAAGCCCATCTAGGCCTATTAGGCCAATGGCCAAACTACCTTACAAACCACTAGCCACCTCTTGAAAACCACCTATTTGACCTCTCAACATCTTATACATGTCCAACATGCATATTCCAAACATACTGATCTCCATACCATGATCCATGTCACCATACATTCATCCAAAGGTACTTTATGCAAACATCTCACTACACCAAGCACATTAGACCACCAAACTCCATCTCATTGTACCTGTTATACCACTTTGTCATTACACATGCCTTATAGACATTAATTAAAAAACCTACCATCAATATCCCAACAACATATCATCTTTCATATCCACTTCCTCAAGGTTGTTATTAGTCCTATTTGACCCCTACTCATGATCCCAATCAAGGATATCAAAGTCATCCTTTTCCCAAATCAGTTGGAAGAGAGAGTTGAAAAGAGAAACCTTATTTTTGAAGATAATATTGATAGGCATATTGAGTTGGATAATATGCATATGAATCATTCCATGTTAGCAGCAAAGGAAGTGGAACTTAAGCCCTCAGTTACCTCTCACATTGCATCCCCACCACCTCAAAAAGAGACTTATAATCCTAACATTCTAAGATGGAATAAGATAGTGGAGTCATGGGGAAAGAAAGAGGAGAAAAGTCTTGAAAAAGAGTGTGAAGTTGAAAAGGATATTGATCCTATACAAACCCCTCCCACCCTTATTCAAGAAAATACTTCTAATTCTGACATCCTAAGCTGGAGTAAGATAGTGGAATCATAGGGAAATAAAGAAGATAGAAGCATTTTTAAGGAGTGTGAAGTTGAGAATGAAAATGATCATTTTCAAGTCCCTCCCACCCTTCCACAAGCAAATTCTTAAGTTATATGTCATCCCTCATGTTTTCCTTATGCTCATGATGATTCATATGAACTTCAATAAATACTTTTCAAAGAAAACCTAGCCAAGCAAATTGAAGAGCTAAAGTCAAGGATGAAGTTACTAAGTCAAGGTGTGTTGGAAGGTTTAGACCCAAAAGAATATCCTATTCCTAAACACACCCCATATAACCTTCCTCAAGACAATGCTTAAGGATAATTATATTTAAATAAAGTGATTATCAAATAGAATGAAGAAAACCAAGCCATTTTAGCCCAAGTTCTACCTCCTCTTCCTCAAGAGCTTCCAAAAGAATCCCATACATTTCACTCTCAATCTAATTTTGAGTTATATGTGCCACCTCCACCAACTAGTTCATCTTTTTCTCACCCCATCACCATTTTCCTTGATGTACCTATGGTATGGAAACCTAAATAAGACCAATTGGTTGATAAAAACTCAAAACTCTTGCTTGAAGAAAGCCTAGCTCCTTGGCAGCCTCATTGGACTAAGTCACATGATTTCAAGATGCCTAGTCTTGGAATCACAAGGAAGGAGATGAAAGATCTTGTAGCCCTTGAGAACCAAATTAATTTTGTGGTAGATGAAATGTAACTTGAGATTCCTCAAAAGGTTCTAAATGATAAAGAAGAGGTGGTCTCTTTTGTTGAATCTTTAAATTAGGTTGATGAGGAAGAATGTTTTCCTTTTGCCAAAGAGGGAGAAATGGTCATTGATTATTCTATCACTATGAAAGATATCATGGATAGGTAAGAAAAATATCCTAATCATCTTGGGATGATTTGGATTAGATTATACTCTTCTTCAAGGAGGCTATGATTTAGTCAAAGATGGAGAAGGCGGCCTTGGCACTCAAGTAAGTATGCAAAGGAAAAGCAACCTTTTAAATCTATCCTTTCAAAAAGCATATACATTTCATGATGATATGTTTGAAATCATCAAGATGGGATATCATCCTCTCAATCAGTTAGGAGAAAAAAATTAGCTCTTAAAGGATGGAACAAGCTCCTATTGGCCTCAATCTTCTAAGGAACATGAAACTACTCCTCTTGAAGCCATGCCTACTAAGGAGATACAAGTTGATCATGAGATGAAGAATAAATAGAAGTATGAGGTATGTGTTCAAGTTTAAGAGGAATATATCTATATTGGAGACCTATTTTAAGATGATCTACTTGAGGGTAGATCAAGTGAAGTGCTAAGGAATAGGTCTGATCTACAAAGCATCCAATCCAAGGAGAAAAATGCTTGGCACTATGATTCATCCCATCATGAAGATGATTTAATGAGTTTTCCTTTTGATCCTAGAAAGAAGGTATGCTTAGTTTCTAGTTGTGCATATTAGTTTGTTTTTTATTTTTTTTATTCCCCTAAGTTCCTTGAGCACATGTGTGTCTTGTTAGTGTGTTTGCTTTGCTTATGTGTGTCTTTTGTTTTATGTGGTTTAGATAGTCAAGTAGTCTTATCTTGATCAAACCCTTGTGTTCAATGGTCAAAGATTTTCTTGTTTTTCTCAGACTTCATATGACTCCCTAATCCCAATGAACTAATAAGGCTACTGGTCTAGTTAGTATAGCAGGCATACTACCCCTATGACTCACCAATTTGTTGACCAATTTTGACTTTTAGGTCAAATTGGGACCCCTATAAATAAAAATTTGACTTTTAGGAGTTTTAGAGGTCTAATACATATGTAAAAAGGTGTTTTATAAGTTAATTAATGTCATTTAATGTTATACTAGCCTTGGTCCTGAGTCATTTTAGTCCTTTTAGTCATTTGAAGGTCAAAAAAGGGGCATTTAATGACTTATACAGATTCTTTGGGAAGTGTGAAGGTTTCAAAATGTTGTCACATGCCATGTGCCTCACATGTCTTAATCAAATGCTGATAAAAGAGGTAGGTGCTTTAGAAGAAAGAGTAGTTTTCTTAGGAAAAAAGGTGAGTTTGGCACTTGTACAACCCATTGGGAAGTGTGCCATGTGGGATATGATCATATAATGTCTCTTAAACTTATTCAAGCTTATTTACATGTTTTAAATGCTCTAAAAGTTCCATGTTTAGCCTTAAATCATTTTGCTCTTTTTTTACCCTTCTTGGTAAGCAAAAGCAATCTTCAAGTTAATGCTTAGTATGGACAGGTAAAGAGGTTTCAAATCAATCAATTGAGGGAGGTGAAATTACACTCAGAGACCTTCATTTTCATTACAATATTTTTAAGAATGATGGTTTTGCTTCATGAACCATCCTCATGAAGTTGACTGTGTTTTTCTAACTACTAATCTGTGTACCCTATAGGTTTTATTTTGGTTTGAGAGTTTCCATACAATCTAGTTGGTCATATTGGTTAAAAATTATGTTTTATTCTTCCTCAGATGCTCTCCATTATTTTTTTCAAGTTTTATGATGTTTTGATGAGCAAAGTAGCTTAAGTTGTAGGAGGAAGCACTTTTTATGCAATAGGTAGTTTTTCACCATTTTTAGGATTTGCATGCTTTGTCAATGGCTCCAAGGGGTTGTGATAGGTTATTTACTATGTTTAAAATGTGATTTTTCTCCCATGTCCTTTTAGTAACATTATCCAAGTAGCATTCTAGGATTTTCAGTCATAAAGTTCCATGCAACTATTTGATTCCAGGATTGTCATGTACAGCTAACTTGGTGAACTAAGTTAGGGCATTCAACACATACATGGGGGTCATGGATATGGGATTGAAAATTTTAACATGTTATCATGGAAAAATCAATCAATTTAATCTCTTTCATTGGCATTATGAGGATTGTAAAAACTAAATATCAACCACCTTGGCTAGGTCTGCACCATGGAATTACACGTACAAATACCTCATGATGGTGTCATGCTAGATGAGAGCCTTAATGTTGTTTTAAAACCTTAGATATGTGAGGATTACATTTAGAGGAATTGGAATGGCTTAATATTCATTATAGGGTCAAGACAATGTTTAATTCCCATACTTCTCTTCACTGCCTACATATATGCATGATGACCTACAGTTACCATGAAGGAAGTTTTCAATGTTGGAAGGGAAGTGTGAGACCTTTTTTTGAGCCTTGAAACATCTTGATATGTCCATTTGAATATTTCATAAATATTTTGATGTGATCACCAACATGTTTTCTGATCACTGTCCAAAGTTAAACCCGTTGCTTATATTTGCAAATAATCACCTACATGTGGCCTAAATAGGGGACTGAGGTACTCAATAAAGTGTTAAAGTATATGGTGGAGCCCTATGTGGAGTTCTTACATGTTTAAAATACCATGGTAGACCCATATAAAGTGATATATGGCTAAGTAAGGTTGAAAATCACCCTCAAACACAAAATGACTATATTCAAGCCCACTTTCCCTAAATTATGAAAATAAAGGTCTAACTCCCTTTTGTCAAGATCATATAATATAGTAAGCACAGGTTTGATGCATCCTATTATACTAATTTTTTAGTCTCTATCAAGTAAAATAACTTGGAAAAGTTTGGGGTCAAGATAATTGGTGGAAGTTAATTGTTATAAGGTCCAAAGACTCCCCTAAAACCACTAAAACCAAATAGTAATATCTACAGTTTTGAACCCTTAGGTGGCCATTGGTATACTAAAGATCAAATAGAGCATACTATTATGTTTTAATGCCCTCATGGAGTAAAAGGGATACTAAATGGACCTGAAGATCATCAAGGTGATGTGGACATGTAGTGTTTCAAGCCTCATTTGCACCTACAGGGGTCTTTCCATTGGGAAAACATCACCTACATTAGATTGTGATCTCTACATCATCCATGGCAAGGTTTGAAGTATGAAATAGACATAAATTTTAGTTAGTAGGATATGATTTAAAATCAATTAGAAGACCTTAAATTGATATGATTCCTTTTTTAAGTGGAATTTATAACTACAGGCCCTCACATAGTCAACTTTAGTTAACTGTGAGGGGTAGAGAGTAAGGAAGTTAGGATCCCTAATGTGAATTTGACCTAGGTATGCAATGAATGAGTTAAAACCAATAATAAATGACCATGTAAATATCCAAGGGGTGTTTTTAAATGTTTCAAGGTCTAAAACTATGCAATATCATCTACAAGTAACCCTTCCAAAGCAAAAATGCAGTATGTTGTAATTAGGCAAACAATAAACTAGTTTATTGATAAGGAGTGTGAAGGGAATATGCATTAATTAAAGGGTATAAACCAATATAAAATGACCCTATGGGTTTAGGGTAGTTAATTTAAGGTTTTATTCAATCCCAAATGGTACTGAACACCTACAGGTGTAATACAAGTAGAGATACAGTCAGGAACCTATGCATTCAGCCTTGACCAGTCAAGGTGTGAGAAGAGCATATGGAAGGATGGATTGATGAATAAAATATGAGAAAACCTCAATAAATATCATGTAAATATCCATATTAT
Source organism: Torreya grandis (assembly GCA_037957365.1). Classification (NCBI taxonomy): domain Eukaryota; kingdom Viridiplantae; phylum Streptophyta; class Pinopsida; order Cupressales; family Taxaceae; genus Torreya; species Torreya grandis. The sequence goes on along the minus strand of JARHVA010000987.1, from coordinate 1,371,902 downwards.
TTAATATTATGAAGCAATCTAAGAGATAAATCTCCAAGGTAACACAATACACAGTCCAAAGTACAAACCCTACACACAGTTTTTTTATACAGTCTATTTTGGGTTTTAGGAAGGTTGGAGGACCAAATGACTGAGAAGAGGGATGAAATTTTATTTATGGTGTACTAATAACTTGTGTAACCATATAAAATATCCAACATTATTTGATTAATTATGGGAGTGACCTCTATTTTGTCTCAGATAGAGGGCACTCACGTATGAGATCAAACTAGCAAATTTGGAGAAGGTAGTAAATGGATGGTCTTGGGAGATATTAAAACCTTGGAAGGAGATTTAATAGGTTTAAACACATCCAAGTAAACATTTAAAAACAATCAAAAAATGGATAAACCTTATAGGGAGATAAAAAACTCCAAGGTTGCAGTCAAGCCTAAAAGGCAAGGTTTAGGCCTAGTGTTAAATGAGGAGTTCATTTTCACTTCTAGTCCTATATATGATTTTTATCATATTAGATAATGATTATGGGATAATTATATAATTTTATAATCCATTGGTATACAAAATAACCATCAAAAAACTCATGTTGGGCTTTAAGGAGTAAACAGGCCTATAAAGAATGACTAGGCCTAGCATCCAAAAAGGGGGTTGTCTTAATATTTGGCATTATATGATCACTAAAACCTATTAAATAATTAATATGGTAGTATTATATGTATTAAATATTTTATAAGGCAAATAAACCCCTAAAGAATCCATTTTTGGCTTAGAGACAACACTAGACCTGTAGTAAATGGAAAGAAGAACTTGATAGGAGAAGTTTGATTGTTCACATCTTTCATGAGACTATGCATGGATAAAAAAGGAGTTTAGGGATGTTTATTAATGTCTTTAAAATTTATTTTGTGTAATTATTTTTATATTCCAATGTCATGTGTTTATGAACAATGCTTAAGAGGTCAAATTGCTCAAAACCCTTGCTAAACCCTTGTAAAGACCAGTTTGAGGAAAGGAGAGAGATAATGCATCAAAATGGACTAGAATGGAATAAATGATGATTTTATATTAAATATGACTGATTAATTATCCATATCATCAAAATTATTTGTACGAAATCTATACGAACATGGTAGAAACATGGTTTTCTTGACTATTTTATGTGTTTTGTAGGCTTCATGAGGTTTCTAGAGATGCAAAAAAGTTTAGGGAAAATATTAGGACTTGTAATAACTCCATATATTTATTTAATTCCTTGTAAAAACTTTTTAAGTGTGCAAAAAATATCTCTCATCTCAACCAGCCAAAACTAACATAGTGAACACAATGGTGAGAAGGGTGAAAACTTCAAGTGTGAGCCTTTTTAAGGTGTCCCTGATGCTTATAAGTCTATGTAGGGTATTGAAACTTGTCATCCACTCCCTCACATGTATTTTAATGGAGAATTTATGCCTTTTTGGAGGTCAAGTGTGTAGGGTGCATGAAAGAAGAGTTATTTGGATTGTTAATGATGATGGCTCATTCATAGATGATTCTAAAAGACCAAGCTTGAAACCAATGCATGGAGAGGAATGACTAAAACCCTTCCCCTTCATTCAAATTATAAAACTTATCCTTAATAAATTTTGGGAAATTCAAATAGGTTTAAATCATGAAGGCAATTTTTTGAGCTAGAATGAGGAGTTTTCCACTTTTCATGAATTTTGTGACTTGGATGGACACTTGTGCTTCCTAACCTTACATGGTTCATCCCACATCCTTTTATCATGCACAAGTAACTAATTTTATCAGCTTGAAAAGTGTCATTTTGACCCTTGTACTTCTCTCTTCTCCTCTCTCTGTCAAGTTCTATAAGAATTAGCCATTTTGGCCATTGTAACTCATGCTTCACCTAAGTATGGTAAATCCCTACTCATTTTCATACCATTTGATCAATAATACTACTGATTTTTACCTCTTCATGACTATTCTTAGTGTGTTTTACTTGAATTTTGGATCTTTCTTAGTGAAGACTATGGATTCCTTAGCATGTTGTCTCATTCTTTCATCTTATTTACAATTGGAAAGCTTCTTCCTATATGGCATGTGAAGTGTTCTAGGAAATGTCAAGGATTGAGTGAGATTATCTAATCATTAGTTCCATTCAATGCCTCTTGTCTAGTCCTCCTATCTTTGCACATTCATCCATAACCTCATAATGTAACATTGATGTGATAAGATGCATATTAAAGAAGTGTATGTTCAATTTATTCCTTGATTTCATATTTAACATGTATCTGGTTGGAAGTCATCATATTATTTGGTGTATCACCCCCTTTATGATAGTTTTCTTTTAGTTTTCTCTATCCCTTCCCCCCCAAAAAAAAAATTTTAGGTGTAGTTGTAATCTAAAGTGGTACATCAAGGGAGCTAGCCCTACCTAGAGATTCACCTCATCATTAGACTACCCACAAGTCTAGAGGTGTTTCTATTGTGCCACTTAGATGAGGAGATCTTAGACATGTCCTCAAAGGGTGAAAATCCAAGTGATAATAGGTATACCATGATCAATAAAAATGATGCCCATAACATACTGATGATGTGAGTAGAGGGAAGGCCTAACATTTTATGTACATATATCATGTGCCTGGGTATGCTTGTATCATTCTCAAAAGGTGCATGAAACATATGTGTGTATTTATAAATAAATGATATGATATCTAACAAAATATAACCAATAACATAGATGCCAAAGAATTAATAAGATATGGAAATGCTGAATATCTTTGGATTTTTGAGTTTTGTTTTTTTTTTAGTATTTTGAGAATATTTGAAAGTATATGATCCAAAGTGAGATTTCTATATTGTAGGATCATTGATATCAACTATGTAGAGTATCTTCTTCTTAAAATCCAAACAATAATTTGTGTGATTCCCATTCATTCTATGATATCAACAATAATTTTTTATTCTTCTAAGAGGTTATAAAGCAGGTAAGGTGATCAAATTGTGTCTAAGTAGTACCCTTAGAATCTCACTTTGACTTCTATTATCCTATTGCATATTGTGTAAATTAGTTATGGTAAATGTATTTTATTTGGAATATTCATTTTGAAATGTATTACTAACACATTTTGAGTTATGTATATATAAAAGTTTATTTTGCAGTGATGTGTGTTTTGAGCTCAAATATTGGTTTATCTTGAGTAACACTTATATTAACTTGCCCTTAGCAACGGTTTAATCTATTAAGGCCTCATAAGCACAAACCATAGGTAACTCAGAGTGGATATGATTACACACATCATTTAAAGGAGATGTGGGAGGGGTATATTATCTTTGTTCAAGATCTGGCCACTATATCCCCTAGAAAGGTGATAACATAGACCTAGTTAGAGCGATGGTAGTTATCACCCTCCTTAGGGCTAGGAAGAGGAATAGGCTCCACTTTATCTATTTGAAATGTTTGTAAATACTAAAATGAGGACATGGTACATAGGGTTAAGAACATAGAAATGAATAAGCACAAGGGTTATAAATATATCTATAGTAGGCCAATTTATTTGCAAACTTAGATTAAAAAATATTTTGAATCTATAATACTAAGATATGCCAAAAATAGAAAGTACAACTATTGATTGATATTTTAATAAATTAAAAATAAGATTTCTTGGTTTATTATGCATATATAGATATGGGACGAAATAGGCTTGAAGTGGACTAGATCGATATTCTATAACAATCATCAAATTTTGGAATTTTACATTTTGTGATGTTAGATTCTTACATCAGATCTCGATAGTTGCATTGACATTGGTGTCTGAGTTAGATGTAGGTGTCTGATATGGAATAGTTACTAGATATATATACAACCACCTAAATCTATCTAGGTTTTCTTTCACCTTTCTTCTATTGTATATAAATCACACACACAAGTTGTAGCTCTTTGTTAAATGATCAAACCCTAGCTTCCTCACCCTTGGAGTGATGATGGGAAAAAGAGGGCCTCAGACTTATGTAGTTCTTCCCTATGTGTTAGCTTGTGTGTGTATAAGGATGAAATATGTGATAAGCAAGTACATAAAGTGATCTAGCATTTAACTTAAAAAATATGGCTCATGTGATGTTCCTTTAGTACTTCAAACCTATGGGGATATTTATCATATACTTGATATGGAAATAGGGATGAATAGGGAATATTTACTCACTTGAATGCTTGATTGATTATTTTTAGTGAGTTACCTTGTGAGTTGCGATATTTGTTAGGTCTCTAGGTGAGAAATGAATGAGGGTTGATCTTATATATAGACCAATACCTTTTGAAAATATCTCACACTAAAATACGTAGGCCAAAATTTAGGGTACATTTCATTTATAATTAGATGACTTTTGGGCACTAGACTTTTAATTGGAAAAGGGACACCTATATCAATGTAGGAGTCTAGCTAGGACTCATGTGTCTGGGAAGATAGAAAATAGGTACAGGTATAAAATTGGCATAGAAGGATAATCATCAAGTTTATAATATTTTACACATTATAGAAGGCATGATCATCAAAAAAATAATAATAGACTAAAAGATAATAAATTTGACATAAAGAGATAGTGAATGTAAACCTTTCAGTAATAGGAAAGTTTTAAAATTGAAAGGTTTAATCATGATATGATAGGTGTTTACCAAGTATGCAAGACTAAGGTACTGTATAATTTAAATTTAGTGTTTACAATCAGTTATATAACATTTATATTTTTTAATTATTTGTTTTATATTTTATTAAAAATATTTTTTTAATTTTTCATTTAACTCTATTTATAATAGGGATTATAAAATGAAGTAATAAATTTAGTTGGCTTTTTCAAATTCATTTGGTGATTTAAATACTCTTAATGAATATAAAATATCATTGTCAATGTCTACCATCAAATAAGATAAGATGTAGAAATCTTAATTTATTTCTCATAAGATTGATAAAAAAAATTATATTATTTAATTTTTAGAAAATGTAAACTTTGCACATACATCGTGATATGTATTTCATATACTGTTACACAAACAAAGGAAATTCTAAAATTTGTGTACTTTCTCATAAAGAAGTTGGGCATTTAACTATATTTTTCTAAATAAAGAATTAGAAACTTCAAATAATGGGTAAAACTTGGTAAAATTCCATACTTATTTTTTGTATTAGAAAAAAAATTGATGCTTGTGGTCATACTACAAACCATTAAATAGTCAAATATGTTATTGAATTTTATTAAAACTAATTATGCATGTTTTTGGTAGATGCAAGATTACATGTAGCCCTAGATGTCCTTATTTCATTTAATACTTAATATTTAGTAGTAAAAAAAAAATTGATGCTTGTGGTCATACTACATACCATTAAATAGTCAAATATGTTATTGAATTTTATTAAAACTAATTATGCATGTTTTTGGTAGATGAAAGATTACATGTAGCCCTAGATGTCCTTATTTCATTTGATACTTAATATTTATATTAAAGGTAGATTAGAATTGGTTATTATAGGGGGCCACAAAATATTATGATCGTTGAAGGAAAGACCATTGTGATAGCCATCTCCAACCCATTTTATAAAAGGCTTGACAACTTCAAAAGCTTTCCAAATGCTTTTAGCTATAAAAGAACCTTTTATCTTGATAAGGGTAGTGGTAACTAAGAGAGTGCGTAAATCAATGTTTTTCTAATAGTTTTTTTCCAGAGGGGGCACCTATATAAATATAGTGCCTTAGAAGGATTGTTCAAGCCTAGTTACCTTTAATTATTCTAACCACCCACTTATCACAAAAGGCAATACTTTTTATGTAAACATCAAAGATGTCCATTCCTCCTTTGTCATGAGGAATGTAGAAAATGTCCTAAGGATATATGTGATAGCCTCTAATTTTCTAGCATTGGGATAAAAAAAGTCTATAAGAACCTTTGCTAATTTTTCATATGAGTCTTTGTAGAGGCCCCAATATGAAGAGTAGTTAACATGAATGGCTGCAAGGATTTTGGTACAAACCTAAAACATATCAGCTACAGAGAGGGGTTTAGAAATTGTTTAACCCTAATTTGGATAAGAGGTTATCGTACTTGGGTAAAAGGGTTAAGGATATAGAAATTATAGGGCACAAGGGTGAATATAATATCTATAGTAGGACAATTAATGTGTTAAACTTAGATGTACCATATGCTGAATTTATAAAATTGAGAAAGGTTGTTAATGAAAAGTAAAGTTATATTAGATGTCTAAATGACATAAAAAGAGTGCTTAGTTAATTTTTTATGCTAATATAGTATTGGATCTAGTATATATAAGAAGTAGGTAGGAAGATAGTTTTGGATCAGTTTTCATATTCTGGATCTAATGCCTTTGCCTCTCTAGACACTTACATCAGTCTAGGATAATTATATTGATTCTAGTGTCTAATCTTGATGCTAGTTTCATGTAAAAAATATGAACTCAAACAAGATGTGAACACATGGATACTTATAGGTTTGGCTTCACCTTCACTTTGGTGCATTCAAATTTGCATCATGGACTATCGCTCCTAGTGAAATGGTAAAACCCCAGCTTATATCTTTAATGTAACCTTGGGAAAAAATAGGTTGGTGGCTATATGGTATATAATTGACCCACAATGACCCCATTCAAATGGCACTACCCACATAGCCAATACTCCAAAAGAGGTCCTCATACTCATGTAGTTTTCCCTTACATGTTGGCTTGTGTGTGAATCATACAATGTGTAAAGCAAGTATACTAGTGACTTAGATTGTAACTTAGAAAATATGACCTTATGATTGTTCCTTTAGTACTTTGGACTTGTAGCTGGGTTCTTCTTTTGACTAATGTCAAGTAGGGTAGAATAGGAAAACTTTTGGTAAATTGAGTGCTCTTTTAGCTTGATTTTTAGATTTCATAGGTGGTGAAGGAATGAGGGTTGATATTATATTTATACCAATATTATCAGGAGATAAATCACATTAAATCACTTAAGTTAGCAATTGAAATAAATTTCATTGGTAAATTGGATGACTTTAGGGCACTAGACAATCGCATTAGGTTAGGATAGTAATGTCAATGTTACTATCTTACCCAAATGATAGTGTCCAAAGAGAAGGAGAGTAGTCATAGGCTTAGAAATTATAGAGGTATAAGATAAGTACATTTTAAGCATTCTACATAAGATGGGATGTTTGTGTCATCAATATAAGTCTAGTCAAACTAAGAGATAAGACAAAGGTCACAAGATGGAATAGATGTCAGGCTTGTAGAAGCAAGGCATGTGTATAACTAAGAGAAACAACCAAGACCATGAGTTTTCCTAGTGTACAAGATTGAGGTGCTACATAATCACAAAATATCATCTACATTTACACCCCCTTTAATTTAGTAATGAAATTACTAGTTTAAAAGAAAAAAATAAGTACTTGAGTGTGTATACACAACTTGTCTTTGCTTAAGTTGAATTTGATTGCTTTGTTGGAGTTAGGTTTGTGTGATTTATGGGTGAATGACCTAAAACTATTATCATGATATAGTGTATAATCAATGCATATAATCTAGGTCAAAATTATCTAAAATATATTAAAATTTAAAGAGCAATGTTTAAGAGTACACATGTGTGTCGATGTAACCACCTTGCCTATCAACAAGTTATTTTTATAAAAGATGTATCATTATAAGGCTATGAAACTAAGATTATATTAAATATAAATAATTCTTTAAAGTGCATATATATAAAGATATATATAAAGAGAGATATTGAAAGGGACATGCCCCTAACTTTGGAGCAACAGTGAGTTTCCACCTAGTAGTTGAGATTAGCTCAAATTTGCAACCCAATGATACTCATAACCTGGTGAGTTTGGATGATCATGTCCAAATTAAAAACATGGAAATATTGAGTTTTTTAATCATTCCAACCATATGAAAAGGTGAACCAACTATTACAGTAGATTGGCTCACTAAAGTCTATTGGGTATCAGTACATGAAATAGTTTTATAATCTAAATTTGATTTGTATTTTATAATATTAGGCACATGTTGCATAGCATATGCACCTTAGATTTGTCTCATACTAAAAATATGTGTAACAATGGTACCATGTATATAATTCTTCTAGAAATGTGTGTCAGAATCATATAATTGTGTGCTTTAGATAACTCATAAAATAATGTAAGTGTGGAGGACATGCTTCCAAAACATTCCCCCAATATATATGGAGAAATATGAAAACTAATATAAGTAATAATGTGTATGGAATGTTTACAATACTCACCCCCATTTTAAACTAGAGATGTTGAATACTGAATAGGTGTGGAGAACATGCTTCCAAAGTATGCCCCCATTGAATCTATGAATTGATATAAGTACCATACTAAATGAATTTATTAAACATGCTACCAAAGCATGCCCCCACTTTAATCTAAAAACTATGAATTTGGGAAAGTCATGTCCATATGACATGCCCCTTGAAAGTAAAAATTGTTTTAAGTACCATATATTGTGTGAGTGTGGAGAACATGCTTCTAAATCATGCCCCCACTATAATATAGAAAATGTAAATGATGTGGAATCCATGTCACCATAACATGTCCCTAATAATATGCCCCCCTTTCAGGTGAGTTAAAAATAGTACCTAGTAGTTAGCTCACCTCAAAAGGGTAAGATAACTATAAAATGTGAATGTAACTATGTAACATATAAAAGGAAATATGTCTAGGTAGATGTAATATTGAAGTGCATAGAACCAATGTGATCATATGTAGTCCTAAGATGTATGATAAAGATCATGGAAACATCTAGATAGTAATAGTACAAGATCAACAACTAGACAAGCACACACTTAATATCACTCAAAAGGAATCCAAAAGGCAATGGTCCAAGGAGACTGCAAATAAAGGGCATGTTCAAATGCCATAAAATCAAATGAACCTGACCTAGTCAAATGTCCACAAAAGCAAAGAATGACATATTCAAATTTCCATAAAATGTAATGACATATTAAAATTTCCAATAAAGAAATCATAGGCATAGGAGCCACATACAAGGGGGCATATTCAAATGCTTGAAAAAAAAAAGCAGACAATAGCAAGTCAAAACACATAAGGAAGTATGTAAAGGAAAAAACATAAGCATCTAGCATAAACATGTCATAGTGGCTCATGGATCAAATGTGTTATCAAAAAATGTGAATTATATAGCATATCAATTACCCTAAGTAATGTATAATCATAGATAATAGGCATGTTTAAGTTAATATGTAATCTCAAACATGATATTATAGAGTGATCATCAAATCATATAACCTGTGTGTATCAATATCTTAGAAGATGGATGCCCCCAACATCCTAATGACATGACTAATTGGAAGGCCCAATACTTGTCAGGGAACCAAGAATAATAAACATGCTCTGATCCCACTGTGTCAGGATCTTGCTCTACCAATTAGAGCACATATGATTACTTCTTGTATTAGCAACTAAACACAAAATTTAACCAGAAATATAAAGTAACTAGAAATATGAAACAACACAAGAATTGAGAGACAATACACAATTGTATTAATAATCACTCAGAAGAATATACAATAAAGAAGATGCCACTTCTTCTTCCACCTCAAAGGCTCGCCACACCTCAAGACCTTCTTCCCTCTCTCTCTTGGTCACAACAATCAACTCCAATACAGAATTGATGTTCACCTCTCCAACCAATCAGTAACACGCTGCCAGTTCACCAAGTACACAACTGTACTCCAAGTAGATCTCCTGCTCTCTGCTGCTACCTACAAATCACTAGACCTTACTCACCATTGTAGATCTCCAAAAGAAGCCGTGCTCACCTGCTGACCAAGATCATACAAATATGAAGAACCTTGTTGATTCTCCAATCTAGTACCCACCTTGGTACTGCAGCACTAGGAGGAACGCACCATTGCTCTCTTCTCTCAGAAGGAGCTTATTTCTCTCTTACTCACTAGCTACAAATTTACAATACAGCGCATGAGTCCATATATAGATCTCATGCTTAAAATAATTAGACTAACTTAATTACAATAATTAGACATGCAAATCAAGACTAAGACTAGCCTTCAACATGCAAACAAACAGTCCAAAAATAGACTCTCTCGGATCAACATGCGAACTGCTTGTTCACGTATAGGCTGCTGACGTCAGCTCCTCCATGACCGATGTCGGCCGATTGGTAATCGACACCGGTTGCTTCTTCTTTGCTATCTGACCGACGTCAGTTGATCAAACCGACGCCGGTTTCTTTGCAACAGATTTTACAACTCCCCGTAACTCTGCATCCTCCGTAACTTCTTTTGTTTGCATCCTAGTGAAACTTTTAGCTCCACAACCTAACAATCTCCCACTTGGAGATAAATAGTTGCACCTATACCTGTACCCGTACACCATCTAAATTATTCCTTGGCTTGTATTCCTCTTCAAGATCAATCCTGAAGACCAACCACCACACAACCTGTGATGCTACACCTGTCATTCAAGTAACCTGCCACATCCGAACCTACATATCCATGTAGTGAAGAACTTGACCCTGCATAACAAGAATCCCTACTACTGATCCCTCTTAGATACCTGAGAATCCACTGAACTTCCCTCCAGTACTCCTTCCCCGAATTGGCTCCATACTTTCTAACAACCCCCACTGATTGGGAAAACTTAGGTCTACACTAGACCTCATGTGATTTCGAACCCTGTTTCAAGCTAAGCTTGAACCGTCCAGCCCTTGGTGTGCTTTCTGATTCTGCATCTTGCATCATGAACCCCGCCAACACCATCTTCACATCAGCTCCCACTGGAGATAAAATCTCCATGTCTCTTATGCCAAAGAATTTCGCTACTCCAAATTCTTCATGACACACCTCTGAACTAACCTTACCCTTAGCTCAGCAAATACCTGTATGTACAAACCTACTAGTAAATCACCCACATACAGTAACAAGATGATGTTGCAACCATCATCTACCTGGTAAGATAAACACAATAGTTACACTGACATTGACTGAATCCATGCTTAGTCATCCACCTGTCAAAACCTGTACCACTATCTTGCAGCTTCCTCAAGACCATATACCTTGGCCTTCCATCTCACGTGTCCATCCACTCTCTTATTTAACTTGGGAATCCATTCTATCTCTCAGTGCTTACTTCCAGCTGACAACTCTACCAACAAACACCTATTTGGTTCTTCTTCAAGGACTCACACTCCTCATCCATGCCAAGCTCCTACTATATCTGGATTTTACCTGCATTGCTTCTTCACATCTTCTTAGTTCTTGACCATCAATAAGCAATATAAAGAAGGTGAACAATGAATATGAGGTTCACTTACCCTTTCTGACCTCGAATGAGTGTTTGAGACTTGTTGTCCGCCCACTATCCATTTCAATGACCAATCTCGGCCATCTCCCAGTGTATTTCTGACTGATGTTGGCTCCCTGTATTGACCCTGACTACCGACATCATTTCCCTAGCTGACACCGATGTCCTTTCTATCGACGTCAGTTCCTTCATGATCGACATCGGTCTTCCTGTTGCCGATGTCGGTTACTGTCTGACTGATGCTGGTACCTATGTTCATCTGTGAGTGATAACTTTTTACCCGCAAGCTCTCCATGGATCAAAATCCTGATCAAATCAACCCTGCTCTGCTCAGAATAATTTAGTTCCCTCACCTAATCTCTGTCTATCATCTCCTCCATGAAGACCAAGGCTTTCCAGTTCTTTAGCTTATCAAAGACATCTGACTTCCGCTTCAAAACTTGCATTCTCCTTCTACATATGTGACTAAGCCTACGAAGCCACATCTCTACAACAAAAGGTGAATCAGTAATATAAGTAGATAGATAAAGGATACCTACTTTCTTACCACCATCTAATTCAAGTGTATCCACTGTGAGAGTTACAGTGCATCTCTCATCACCCAAATTTCCTAAAGAAATTAGACTCATCTCTAAGACTGGTACCTGCATGACTTCCTTCAACCACTGTGTGTCATCTGTCTAGAATTTTAGCTTCACTTCCCCTTCGTCAATCATCTGACAAGGCTCTCCAACCCCTAAATAAATCTCTCCAAAGTCTCCAAAGACATACCTATGAAAAGATGCTCTATTTCGGGCTGCATGGAAAGAGGCAAAAGAATCTGTAAACAAAGATTCTACTTTATCCAGAGCAACCTGTGCAATGACCCCTGTAACATCTACTTCTACACACTGATCTTCTACTGACCAACAATCTCCTTTTACCTACTCTTTCTTTCCATCAATCAGACCATTCGTGCTATTCAGTTTCTCCATTCGTAGCTTACTTTCTTCTGCCATTGCTATACTCCCACTCAATCTAAAATGCCTGTGAGTGACTTGTAATCAAAAACACTACCAGATCTGAACCACCTGTTAGTCAACCCAACCAAAAGCTTTGATACCACTTGTTGGTATCAGCTCTTGAACCTACAACCAAGGCTCTGATATCACTTGTCAGGGAACCTAGAACAATAAACATGCTCTGATCCCACTGTGTCAAGATCTTGCTCTACCAATTAGAGCACATATGATTACTTCTTGTATTAGCAACTAAACACAGAATTTAACCAGAAATATAAAGTAACTAGAAATATGAAACAACACAGGAATTGAGAGACAATACACAATTGTATTAATAATCACTCAGAAGAATATACAATAAAGAAGATGCCACTTCTTCTTCCACCTCAAAGGCTCACCACACCTCAAGACCTTCTTCCCTCTCTCTCTTGGTCACAAAAATCAACTCTAATACAGAATTGATGTTCACCTCTCCAACCAGTCAGTAACACGCTGCCAGTTCACCAAGTACACAAACGTACTCCAAGTAGATCTCCTGCTCTCTACTGCTACCTGCAAATCACTAGACCTTACTCACCATTGTAGATCTCCAAAAGAATCCATGCTCACCTGCTAACCAAGATCATACAAATATGAATAACCCTGTTGATTCTCCAATCCAGTACCCACCTTGGTACTGCAGCACTAGGAGGAATGCACCATTGCTCTCTTCTCTCAGAAGGAGCTTATTGCTCTCTTACTCACTAGCTACAAATTTACAATACAGCCCATGAGTCCATATATAGATCTCATGCTTACAATAATTAGACTGACCTAATTACAATAATTAGACATGTAACTCAAGACTAAGACTAGCCTTCAACATGCAAACAAATAGTCCAAAAATAGACTCTCTCGGATCAACATGCGAACTGCCTGTTCACGCAAAGGCTACCGATGTCGGCTCCTCCATGATTGATGTTGGCCGACTGGTAACCGATGCCAGTTGCTTCTTCTTTTCTATCTGACTGATGTCGGTCGATCAGACTGACGTCGGTTTCCCTGCAACAGATTCTGCAACTCCCCACAACTCTGCATCCTCCGTAACTTCTTCTGTTTGCATCCTGGTGAAGCTTTTAGCTCCACAACCTAACAATACCCATAAGTGTATCATGTATCTATGTATTCCTCGGTATGTGTATGTAAGAGTAAATGATATGCTAGTCTTCAACATGGAACTAACACATAGATTCAAAGGAGCCAATAGAAAATGCAAGTGTCGAAAGTGTTTTTGGATTTTTGAATGTTTTTTAATTTATTTTTTGTATTTTTGATGATGAGGAAAAATCATCCTATGATGCCATCTAATGGATGGTCATAGATGTCTCCCCTTTGTGAATCTTACAACCTTAAGTTGGATCTTTTACATTGTTTGCATCATGATTGGATAGGTTGAAAAGGGGCATAACATGTTCCTCCTGATGTTTTGCATGTGTAGTATAAGATGTAATGATATCATTAGCAATATTTACTAATTTTCCTTCATGAGTAAAGGAAATGCCTTGTTAATTTTGGTCAATTTTTGCTTCCATTTGGTATAGCCAAAGAGTTCCAAGTGTAAATGCATATGGAGATGTGGTAGGCATAAACCAAACCATGTTTGAATTACTTTAGGACCATAAGCAATTGGTATTATTATGTCTCCCAAGGAATCTTTCCATGTGACCTTATTTTATAAATCTTGTAAGTTAAAATCAAGTTGCTAAAAATGCATTATGTTGCAAGTAATTTTAGTTTATGTAGGTTCAATATGGTTGTGACAACAATAAACACCACCCATGTATAAGGTAATTATTAAATCCTAGTTTTGTGTGTTCTTTTTGATTTTTTGTGAAGCTAATTGCTTTGGAGGACACTCAAATGTAATTTTTTGGTCATTGATAGGATCTTGGATCTTGTATTTCAAGGTAAAGCAATTGTTTATAGATTGCCCAGGGCCTTGGTGGTAGTCACAATAAGCATTTGCATCATACCCTTTGGATAGAAGTCTATTTACATCAACCTCTATAGGAGGAGGGAGAGATATAAGGTGACACTCTAGTAATCATGGGGGTAATGAAACTAGAGGTTCAAGTAAACATGCAAACTAACTCTTTGGTATATTAGATAATATAAAATGCTTAGGCTTGTGTAATGGAGTAATCTAATTTTGTAATAAAGTGATCTTTGAGTCTAAATATTGATGTTAATTTTATAACTTGTACATTAATTTTTTCATATTTGTTAATGGATCTTTTAGGGCTTCACAAGTACAAGCCCTAGGTATTTTAGATTGAATATTCATATGCATACCATCAAGGAATGTTGGAAGGGTTTTATGGCTACCTAATTTTTGTATAATAGTATGATCCACCTTACACTTTAAAGAGGGGATAACATGAACCTAGTTAGAGGGGTGACAACCATCATCCTCCTTTAGTTTTGAAAGTGGAATAAGACCCTCTTTTCCCTTTTTAAATTTTATAAATATTGAAATGAGGATCAGATAAGAGAGGAATTCAAATTCTAGAGAGCACTCCATGTTGCACATATTATTATGATAACTACGGATCTGAAAAACCCTAGCTAAACTAGGGTTTGATGTTCAAAGGTTAGGTTCACCAAATGTTTAATCCTAATTTAGATAAGAGGCTATCCTACTTGATTAAAAGGGTTAGGGATATAGAAATTATAGGGCACAAGGGTGAATATTAGATCTATAGTAGGTTAATTAATGTGCTAAACTCAAATGTACCATATGTTGAATTTATAATACTAAGATAGGCTATTAATAGAAAGTATAACTATGCTAGATATATAAAGGAAATAAAATAAATTAATTAATTATTTTTTATGCTAATAATATGTTGAATCTGGTACAAGTGAGAAACAAGTAATAAGATAGTTCTGGATCAGTTGCCAGATTCTAGATTTGGTTCCTCTGGCTCTCTAAATGCTTGCATCAGCCTGGGAAAGTTGCATCATTAGTATCTGATCTCGATGCTAGTGTCATTTATAGAATATGTATTCAAAAAATATATGACTAACTAGATGCTTTTATGTTTGGATTCATCTTCACTCTAATGCATTCAGATTTAGGTCATGGATTCTCACTCCTAATGAAATGATAAAACCCTAGTTTTACATCTTTAATGTGACCTTAGGGTTAATGGGTTAGTGGGCACATAGTGTCGATCTCACCCACAATGACCCCAATATCAAAGGGCATTACCTACATAGCTAATACTATAGAAGAGGGCCTCAAATTCATGTTGTTATTCCCTATGTGTTAGCTTATGTGTGAATTATGCAATGTGTAAAGTAAGTAGAATAGTGACTATTGTAACTTGGAAAATATAACCTTACGATTGCTTCTTTAGTATTTTATACCTATATTTGGGTTTTTCCTTTGATTGATATTAGGATATGGTAGAATAGGAAATCTTCTGGTAATTTGAGTGCTTCTTGAGTGCTCTTTTGGTATGATTTCTAGGTTTCATAGGTGGTGAATGAATGAGGGTTAATATTGATTTATACCAATCCTATCAAGAGATAACTCAAATTAAAACACTTAAGCTAACCATTGTAATAAATTTCATTTGTAAATTAGATGACTTTAGGGTACTAGACACTTGTGTCAAGCCATGACAATAATGTCAATGTTATTGTTTGACTCAGATGTTAGTGTCTAGGGAGAAGGAGAGTAGACATAGGCTCAAAAATTGTAGACTTATAAGATGAGTACATTTTAAGCATTTTGGTCAAGATGGGATGTTTGTGTCATCAATATAAGGCTATTTTAACTAAGAGACAGGATAAAGGGTAAAAGATAGAGTAGATGTGAGGCTTGCAGATGTAAGGCATGTGTAGAACTAAGGGGAAAAACTAGGGTCATGAGTTTTCCAAGTGTACAAGACTGAGGTGCCAAATAATCACAAAACATCATCTACAAAAATCAAATATGAAACCTTATTTTTCACTTTATTAATAACATACTACCATAAATCTAAAAGGAGAGCTATCAAAATCAAAAGGAATACCAAGGAATTTAAATGTCTTTTTCTATAACCAACTCCACTAATAGTGATTGAGCTACTCTAGAAAAGACATCATACTTTATCTATAACACTAGGTTTTGGCCCATTATATATTAGACCCTGAGGCTTTACAAAAAATGTTAACACATAGATGTGCCTCTTTTAAGGAAGTTTCTTATTCATCAATAATGGGGAAGGTATCATCTACAAAATACCCATTGATGAGCTAAAAGGAGTGATTAGCAAGAATAATGCCCTTGATACTTCTTTAACATGCTCTGTGAGCAAGAAGATAACCAAATAATTTGATGATGAAAATATATAAAGTATAAGCTAGAGGGAAACCTTTTCTAATGGAGTGAAAATTTCTAAAAATATTGGACTTGTGCTCATTAATGGTGAGGTAGGCTAATGCATCAGAAAATAAAGTTTGCACTATCGAGAGAAAGAATAGGCCAAAAAACTATAGCATTAATTATAATGAAAATAAAGGGCAATACTATTTGATCATAATCTTTTATAAAATCATGTTTGAGAAAGATGGTCATGTGATGAGAGGCTCAAGCCCATTCCATTGTTTCCCAAACTATAAATACACTATCTAGTATATATCTATTTTTTATGAAGCTCTTTTGCTCAAGTTTAATGATTACAGGTAGAATATGGTGGAAGTAATTCACTGGGGCATTATAAATGATTTTACAATAAACCTTTAAAAGGGTTATTTGGCACCATCTATTAATAATCTCTAGGTCACCAAACTTTGAGATGAATTTAATATTGCCTTTGTTGATGATATCTCTAATTGACTTATTTTTTAGGGCTTATTTATAAACTTGTAATAAGTCAAGTCCTACAAATTTCCAAGGAGATTTATATAATTCACAAAGAAAGCCATCAATCGCGAGTGTTTTTTCATTGGCCATGCATTGCATTACATGAAATAACTCATCAAGAGAAATAGGAACACATTATTTTTGGTTCAAAAGGCTTAACTTGTGGGGCACAACATCCAAACATTATCATAACACTTGCATTCTCTCCATAAAATCTTCCTAAGCTTGAAACACCAATTTATAATGGTCCAAGAAGGCTAAATATATTTTATATATAATGGTGAGGTTTTTAATAGATGTGACTGGCTAAAAGGCATGATTTTAAAAAGATTTGATTGTCCAAAAGATGCATCTAGCTAAAAAATGCAACTAGCCAAAAGATGTTACTTGATAAAAGATGCGACTTGACAAAAGATGCGACTTGATAAAATATGTGACTTGGAAAAAGATGTGATTTGATAAAAGACATGATTCACCAAAAACCATGACTCAATAAAAGTTTTAACTTGGTAAAATATACAACTCGATAAAATACATGACTAGCTAAAAGACATGATTGGCCAACATATGTGACTTGACAAAAGACACAAATCGATAAAAGACATGACTTGACAAAACATGTGACTCGACAAAACATGTGACTCAAAAAAGATGCAACTGACTAAAAGACATGATTGTCTAAAAGGCATAACTGGTCAAAAGACATGACTCAATAAAAGACATTAGTAATCAAAGGATATGACTCAGTAAAAGACACAACTTAGTAAAAGATACGACTCGATAAAATATGCAACTCAGTAAAAGATGTAACTCACTAAAAGATATAACTCATCAAAAGATGTAACTTGGTAAAATATGTGACTTAGCAAAAGATGTGACTGGTCAAAAGAAGCAACTGACCAAAAGATGTGACTAGCCAAAAGATGCGACTCACCAAAAGACTTGATTGATTTTGCAAAATTTGAGAAAAATTAAAAGGTGAAGGTAAGTTTACAAGAAACTTAGACTTTGACATTTAATTTGAAAAGGACCCAACTATTAGTGAAATAAAGTCTAGGGCCCTAGCATAAATATTGAAATAAACCATTAGACTTTATAATCTTAAATCAAACCTACATGTTAGACTTTAATGCTCATACACATAAGCTTGGATTGAATTTGAATAAAATGTAGAGGTATTATAAATAAACATGTTTAGTCACATATAACTTATCATTTGATAAATAGTTACAATTTTAGAAAGGATTAGATCAGACCAGGCAATGCAAGCTTTAGGTCAAAAGAAATAGGATCCCTATTTTCATCATGAAAATGGGGCGTGTTGTGCAAGCAACAACAATATTTTTTAAGGACCAAGTGAGCCACTGATTTAGTTTTTTTTTTAAATGTGGACTTATCACCTAAAGGCATATAATATTCTAACTGTAATCTATTAATAAGGGAAAAATATTAGTTTAAGTATGTTACATTTTCTTTCAAATGGAGCTTTGATCTTATGTCACAATTTTTTATTAGTAATTTCTTATCTTGGCTACTATCATGTCTTCAAATAGGGGAAAGATAAAATGATGGGCCATAAGGTAGTAACAAGGTAGAATAATAATATCAATAACATTTTCAAGAAATTTTAACTATTTACTTGAGTAGTACAGTAATGATAAAAAGGGAGATAATTGGATATGTATTTTATCATAGGCAATGCATAGTGGGAAACACATAGATATGTTATTCTGAAATTTAATAGACTTTACAAGAAAATGGATTGCATTATTAGCTATCTTTGAAATGGTTGAATTGTAAATGTGAAATTCAATAGATTTTAGAAAAAAATAGACTTTGCATCACTAGTTACCTTTAAAATGGTTTAATTCTAATTGATTTTAATTAATAGTAATCAATGATCCAAATGATATAATTTGAGGTACAAACAAAATAAGGTATTAGCTACTCAAAAAATATATAAATCTTACATGAAAAAAATGGTGGTCAATGTCAAGTACTTTTAGAGAAACAATATGTAAAAAAAATTTGTAGAGCACAGTATGTTATGAATCCATTCTCATGGTTGAATGATGAATTTCGATCTCCCCCTATATATTATAAGATTATACATTTTTTAATAAAACCTCTTTTTTATAATATATTATACATAATATTATAATATGCTAAAATTATTTATATTATATATTTACAGTTATTAATTAATTTTGTATGGAAAATATTAATATAGAAAATAAATATCATAATAATAGTAAAACCAACATAATATTTGTATATTATACTATATTGTTTTACCTGTGACTAGAATGTTTTTTAGCAACATGCATATATGTTTGATTTCTAGTGCTTTGCTTTTGATTACATTTTATTTCTTAAAATTGTAATCAATGTAATTTGTAATTTTTTTCTTTTGATTTCAATGGATTAATAAGTTGAAGAAAGAACTAAATGCATTATTTGATTTATGTTCAAGTGGACTGATTGCATTGATAAGAAGAATAAGTATAAACTAGTCAAGGGAAGCTTATTTGTATGATCTTAATGTCACATGTGCTTAAATTCAATCTAGCATGCCTTTATTTGTGTGTTGAGATTATTATAAGGTGTCAAATTTATTGAAAGCCCTTTGATTTTTAACATCAATCAGGTTTATATCATTTATGTCAATAAAATAATTATTAATTATATTTTTTAACTTTATTACAAATGCAAAGTGGTACCACCTTCAACAACTTTGAAAAAAAAAAGTCTATGACACTAGTTCCTAGATGTCAAATTTATCTTTGTAAGAGTTGGTCAACTCATCCAAATTTTAATGCATGCCCCTACCATTCTTGTCATGAACATGACACATTTCCTTATCTTATTGGTTACTCACTTTCCCACCCCTTGATAATTCCACATTGAGCCACAAATTGAATGCCCTAAAAACCCAATTGCAACCATCGCACCAAATCTTAAGCCACCACATGGCATGACAAAACATCCACTTCGCATCATACTAAATACTCAACATCATCAAATTAAACATTACAAATTTCTTGTAGTAGGTACTAAAGCCACTTAATAGCACTTGTTAAATTTTGAATTAAAAAAAATTATAATATGTATGTGAATTTGATGGTGAAAATGTCCTTACATATGTCATTTTAATTCTAGCTTGACTTAGAAAGGAGGGCTCAGATTTAAGAGGGCTCCTTAAAAGAGAATAGGGAAAAAGTCATCAACATGATTACATACACCAATAGCCTGAAAACCCAAGCGTGGGAGTGTTTATAAGATATGGAACCAACATATTAAGTAATTATTTTCATACCTTTTACATGTTATTAGAAACATCTACTTGTAAACAACTATTAGGCTGAGGAGGATTACCAGAATATATATCTTGTTGTAAACCTTCATAACAAACTTTTGAGCTTGTTTTAATACCATTCCTAATATCTGTAATAATGGTTGCAATATATGGATCGAGAATCATTTAAAGAAAAATAATTTATCTAAAAGGTGGAGAATAAAGTAAAATAAATACGAGATTAGTCTTAGAAATCTAACAGAAATAATATAACAATATGAAACAAAGTAATACAACACAAAATCAACATATAAACTTTAACAAAACAAATTTCTTAAAATTTCCATTATTATGTATTAACTTCATGATCAGTAATTAAATGTACATATATTTAAAAGACAATACAAATAAATTTAATGATGAAAATATACATGTATGTATGATGTCACATTTTGATTCTATCTAATATTAGTAAAATTTAAATTAAAAAACTTTGTTTTATTCAATCTTTTTTATTCAATGTATGTGAATTTGATGGTGAAAATGTTTTACATGTGTCATGTTTTATTCAATCTTTTTTAATAAAATGCTTGGAAGTACTTTTAATAAACTAAAATGCTTTGAAGTGATGTTAATTACTTTTCTATTTTAATGTAGAATCATATTATAATGTATGATACATTATTTAAATAAACATACACATGTAAATATACAATAATTTGATTTTATTAAAATTTAAATAATATTGAAAATAAGATATAAAACAATTATATCACATTTATGATTAAATTTTAAAATTTTTATATTATAACATATAAGTTTACAACCATTAAATTTAAAAAATATAAATATACTAATATTTTCTTATTTTAAAAATTTTAATATAAAAAATAAGAAAAATAATTTAAAAAATGAACTATTAACAAATGACAATAGTCATCATCAATATGACATTAGTAACCACAAATAAATAAACACACCAAAAAATAAATAAAATACCACATTTTAAAATTTTATTCTTCTCATTTATTCTTGTATTTATGTAGCATGATAAGCTACCATGAAACTTAAACATTAATTCATAATTACCAAAATTAAAAAGTGCACTCTTTCCGAAATACATAAAAAGTTCCTAAAAACCTATGTGATTTCTTCAAGTCATTTTTATTATATGAAATTATTTATTTAATAACATTTTTTTATGAGTAATTATTTTTATTATTTATGTCGAATACCTCCCCAAAAAATGAATGATAAATTGCAATGAGTTATATTTGAAAGTCTTCTAGAATTGGCTCTTAAATGTATGGACCGTAGAAATTAAAGATAAGAAAATTTGTAATCTCAACAATTTGTGTCAAACCTAAGCTTGTGCATTTTGCTTGGTATATGTTACACCAAGTTCTTATTATTGAAAGAATATTGGTTCAATTATGGGTGGTGCATCCCATTTTCCCATTATATAGACATTTGGAGACTTTTATGTACTGCACTTGTTCTGGTTTTGTTCTAAGGCCTAAGGTACATGGTCTTGGATCCATAATTTTTTCAAACCCTTTCACCCTAAGCCTTTTAGCTGGCATCATACTCCCCTTGGTGATAATCCTAAGATGTTTCTTCAATACACCAATTTTGGCATGCTTTCAGAGTGGAAATCTCGTTTTGAATATGGAACAAAAAGAATTCAACTTTGTTCTCTAATGTTGTCACTAATAATCAATTTTCTATCTATAATAAGTCTATGGTTCTCTCTAATATTCTTTTGCATATTCACATTCAAACTAATAAATTTTTTATGGATATTAAGCACCTATAGAGCTTACTTCACCATTGAGGGGATGCCTTGGATAATGTGGCTCACCTACCACCTTCCTCACCCATGAATACACCATAAAAAGGTGACAGTGGCCCTCTATGGGGTGGATTTCATCATAGTTGGTCATGGTGACATTCTATTAATCACTCCCAGGGTTATCCTCAAAGGCACCACTCTCCTCCCCCAAATCCTCATGGAGGTGGGGTTCTCTACATTTACATTCACCTCAATCTCAAAGGTGAGGATCTCTACCTCTCTTGATGTAGCATAGATGGAATTATTTACCTGATAGTTCTCAGGAGGCTAGTAGCCATCACTAGATAAAGTGTTCCCTTAGCTCACTTTGGCCACTACCCCTTGTCACATAGATCAAGATGCAGAAGTTTAGGAACTGAAGGTGTTTAAAATAACTTTGGCTCTAGTTTGGACCCTACGTCTAGTGGGGATGATCTACTAGGCTCTAGTTAGGATGATCCCCACGATAAAAACCCTCCTTCGATTGATCTTTTTGAAATGGTCATTTATCTCTTGGTGGCTCTATTTTTTTATGTTATAGATCTCTTCTAGGCTCGACGTAGTTGGTTTTTTGCTTTTGTCCTGGGTGTGGCCTAGTGTGTGAAATTTGTGGTGTGCCCTTTATTGCCTCTTTTTTTATGAATAGTCTTGTATTTTTTGTTCTATTTATTAAATATAAAGGATCTATTCATAAAAAAAATAGATTTAAAAAACACCTCTTACTTGATGGATATGTGTGGATGGTGTCTTCAAAAGTGCATATTTCTTTGCTTCCAATGATTATTCTAATTGATAAATTAAACGATGTATATCACAAAATTTCACTTAAAGTATTCAAGGTACATTTCTCATAAGTTAGTTAGTGTACACACCTAAAAATGGTCCGTAAGAATTTATTAGTCATAAGAGTTCATTAACCTAGGGTACCTATGTGTTTGTTGATTATTTATCCATAATAGGTTTTATTGGCACATGATTTCCCATGTTTATGGTTGTTCTCTATCATATCCTCCCCTTTTTTCTATCCCTTACCTCCTCTCTCATCCCTCCTTATTTCCCTATGTTTTGGTGGTTGGGCCCTTCTCATCCATTTTTGGGTCCCTAATGTAATGTGAAACTTGATTTGTCTACCTTTTTCTTGTTGTGTGTTGGGTTATGTGTCAAGACCTGGTCCTATTTGAATTTAAGAAACACACACACACACACACACACACACACACACACACACACACACACACACACACACATGTACATACAAGAGCATTAGTGCATTTAGGACATATAGTGAATGAGCACAAGTAATTAATGCAAGTATTTATAAAAGGTATTCAAGAATTTAACGAAATCTGATGAGCATCTAAGATTTACTATTTCATTCTATAAGAGATCAAGAATTCATTGTAATTTTTAAATTCATATTAAATTAGATGGTGCATTATATTGGACTACCACTACTACACAAAGTGTAATTAGTGCCACAAAATAGGGTCAAATTCATGTAGGAAATCATTTTTTTTATGTTTTCTCATGAATAAACTTTAAGGGATTTGCAAAATTTATGTGGTGAAAAATGAAGCAACTAAGCTTTTTTAGTTGCATGACCATTAAGCCACATTTATGTTCATTTTCACCACCACAAACACTTTTTTGTGTAACTTTTTCACCACCCAAAAATGTAATATCCATTTTTGAAAATACATGAAAATGCATAAAGATTGAATCTTTCGTTAAAACCCTAGTTATAAATAACTTTGAACATACAATAAGCTGAAAGAAGGTACAACAACCCTCCAAAAATATGATCTACCCTAGAAGTTCAATGCATAGCTTCCAAGGTCATAGATTTACACTAAAACATATGGTATAATAATGAAAAGGCCAGAAAAGGTGATGCTAATAGCCTAAGGTGTGATGTCAACAGTCCAGGTATTGTACAATAGCATTAAATGCCCCAAAAATGTGATGTCAACTATAGGGAATGATGACACCAATAGTTTGGAGGTATAAAATAGCTTAAATAATTTTCATAAGTGGGACACCCTTCTTGGAATAGTGAAAACCCCTATTTCATTCCTTTAAAACCCTTGATGATAGTTCTAAAAATTAATAATCACTTTCAACCAACACTAATCTGAAGTAACTTGATTCTTTACATAATTACAACCCCTAGATGGAGTTACCTTTGAAGATCAAAGGGTTTTCATCCTCAAATCTAATATCAATGGAAGGATTTCATCCTCAAAACCAAAAATTGAAAGAATTCTGAATTCAATCATGATTAATGAAAAGTAAATAATGAATAATTCATCTTTTTGGCCCTTGTCTTTTTATAATTTCACTTTTCAATTTTCACCCTAACCCTAAAAACATTTAAAAAAATTTAAGGCAATTATTACCTTTTTGGCCATTTCATAAATATTTATTTTTTTGCCATTTAATTAATATAGCTTTTTGGCCGCTTTTCCTAATAATAATATATATGTCCTTTTTTTGCATTATATAATAAAGTAACTTGGAAAACTTAAATGAATTATTATTAAATTATTTATCTCATTAAATATTTTGAAAAGGGGACACGATAGCCAGCCCTTCCTAATATTACTTTCCCTCAAATGATTACAAGTTCAACTATTTTAACTCACCCAATATGATCATATTTGTAATACCCAGATCCCAAATCATCCTTATGAATTTGTAATTCCATATTCTGACTTTCCACAAGGCTAATGACTACCACATGTGCTCACCACCATATTTTTTTTGCTCTACTTCTTTTCTCCAAAGTTATGGAGATTCTAGAACACTTATTAGAGCTTCATAATCGAAACCTTAATTTCCAATAGATCCTCCCATAATGTTGCAAGTTGTACCTTCTAAAATATGGCATGAATCAAATTATGTATGAGATGGAAACAAGTTAAAGCAACCACAAACCAATTAGAATCTCATCTGAATTAGAACTAAGGTGGTTGAAATGATGGCTTCCTTCAACTAAAACCTCCTACCAACCTCATCCAGCATTGATACTCCCTTAAAATGAGCAAACATATAGTTGTTCATGATCAAGATCATCAAAACCAATAATATAAATATGGTATTATAGTTACAAAGATGAAAAACCCATGCAAAATTCCATAGTATGATCAATGTAGAAATGGTGGGCAGTCATGCAAGGGTTGAAAACTCCCCAATAGTAGTCACAAATGGAAAAGTATTCCTCCTCATGATTATAAATCCCTATAAATCCACTTGTATGAGTGTAAATGAAGTAATGTGGTGGTTGATAATGGTGATGACAATAAAATCAAGGCTAAAAATCAAACTCGTAGCTATCATGAGTGTGTTCTTTCTAATATTTGATGATAGGATACTATCACCACTTGCTTCCTTCATATTTTTTTGATGATCCTTTGTACAAATATCCAAATTTGAAGTTACTCCATCATGATTATATTGTGTTACTCTGATATTCATGTGAACTTCTCCTTGAGGTCTTTGTGTGGTGTCCATAACTTCCTCAATAGGAAGGATATATCCAACATAATTCCTCAACTTTTGATGGTACTCTTTACTTAATAGTAATTTTAGAAGTGAAATTTCTAAAGGCAAGCATCCGACTACCCCTATTACTTATATTTTATGAAAAGAACTCCCCATCCTTTTGGTAGTAATAATTATAGGGACTCCATTAGTAATACCTTAGAGTACTATCTCTTTTCCTCTTGATTTGAATTTCATATCCATAGCCTAATAATTTTGTGTGAATTCTCTAAGGGAATGTTACCATTTCACCCCTAAAACCATATTTGTTTCTCCTATGCCCATAACATAGAATCTATCACATACCTTATGTTTACCAAGAGTA
Organism: Torreya grandis; assembly: GCA_037957365.1. Lineage (NCBI taxonomy): Eukaryota > Viridiplantae > Streptophyta > Pinopsida > Cupressales > Taxaceae > Torreya > Torreya grandis. The sequence goes on along the minus strand of JARHVA010000987.1, from coordinate 1,345,687 downwards.
TCCTCTAACTATTAAATTACCCTGGTGCAAGGAATAATAAAACCATCATCTACAACAACATTGAACACATCAATGTCCTGTATTTTCAAAGCTCTTCTAGCTACCAGTCCATCATCTGTGAAGTTATGGGTTTCCCCACTATCAATCAACATTGTGAATTTATGACTTACAAAACTCCACAAACTCATAAAGGTTAATATCTAGGTAAACCAAAAAATGCAACATAATTGCCTCCTAAAATAAGTGTGGCAAGGGTGCCTCTTAAACTATCTCCTTCTCTTCTTTCAGGTTCTGGTACTCTTACTTTAATTTATGGTTCGAATTCCTCTACCTCTAACTCATCATCTGATGTCACCTCTATGTAATATACCTAGCCTCGCCTAAGATATTTAGTACCAAGATCCCATCGATCCTTGTGAGTGAAGCACAATTTCTTTCTTTAGAGCTCATTTTTGGTTTATATATCTTTACTTGGATTTTGTGGCAACTCTTTTCACTGAGAACCCCTTAGCTGAAATGGTTCAAAAGCTAATGTCATTGGTTACCCATAAGATGTTGGTTTTGTGTTACATCCTAACTTCACCCTATGATTTTAACTTTTGAATCCATGGATTTAATATGGTTAATAACTAATTTTTATTCCTTTGATTGGAACATTATGACATGTACTATTAGGAATAGTAATATTTTTTATTAGTATACATGATGTGATAGTTGTATTTGATTATTCTATATATGGTTGATTGATACTTGTTAGTCTTGCATCATTATTTTATATATTATGATGACTCAAACTAACTATATATTTGTTGCAAGGTGGATGAAAGATTGGTCTTACCCTTAGAGCATGATGAGGGAGAGCATCATCAAAGAGGATGGTGCAGATGGGATGATTGTAGGATGATAGAAGGGAAATGCTAGTAACCCAAACTCACACCACCATAGATTGACTTGTTAATTTTTTGCATTGATCTGATGTGTTAGTATATGCTTGTGAATGTTTGAGTAGTTGCATTGAGTATATTAAAGTTGTGCATTAAAAAAAATGAATTTATTATCCTATATTAGTAGAATAGATTCTATTGGTTATAGTGATCATTGTGTTTGTGAGAGTTTTATTATGTGTTCAATTAAATTACATTATTTAATGCATCTTTCAATAGAAAATGAGGATAGTAAGTAATACTATATTTAATTTGTCAAAAAATAATGATTTATTATAATTTCAAGTTGTTTGATTATTGTATTGGACAATTATTGATTTATAGTATTTAACATATTAGTTATGCTAAACTATGTGAAATATCCTAATTTGAATCTATTCACTAAATGATTTATCTTATGATTAATCAAGTTGACTTGATTACTTAGCATTATAATTATTGCATGAAATCCTTCGATGACCTTATTTTAAAATGGATATTTTGGAATCTTTGAAGAAAGAGTCAAGGTGAGTTAACTTGGTTTTAACATAAGTAACTTGAAGGTTAAATTAGAGTTAAGCCTGGAATGAATATTTTGGCTTGGATAAGTAAATTTGGACTACAATTTCAATCTTTCAAACAAACCCTGAAACTAGGGTTACTTCGTTCTACCATTAGTGGCATACAAGAAATTGAACTATGCACGAAAAATAAAAAGGGTATTAAGAAAGAATTGAAAAAATAATTTTGAAAAACACACGGGAAGAGAGCAAGAGATTGGAAGAAAGAATGAAGGTTTTTGAGCAAAGGAAAAATTTTGTATTCAACAGAAGGCAAAGGATAATAGGTTGGTAATGTATTAAATTGGTTAGTTTATTATTATGTTGAATGGAATTTTGGTTATGGGTTTTTGTGTTTCAAATTTTATAGCAAAACCCATTGGATTCAAATGGAGGGCCTTGTGGATGGCACGACCATCCACAAATCCCTATATTTGACCCCAAAACAAGCAAACTGTATACACCCTGAAATAGGAATCGAAAATTAAAGACTTACTTCAATGGGTATTTTAATAGTTTGTTTTTGAGTAAGTTTTAAAAGAGAAAAGAAAAAGGGTTTTGATTATTTAATTCTATGAGATCTGCCCTTTTAAAATAACTTGTAGGGATTTAGGTGGAGGGTTCTGCAAATGGCTCAACCATCCACAGACCCCTACACCCAAACCCACTTATACAAAAAGTGGATGAAATTCCTTAAAACCTTACCTAAAATATGGACAACCATAGATATATAAATTGATCCCTTTTATAAATGATAATCTATGATAAGCTTGAGGGATAGTTCCACTGGACTGGAATTACATCTTGGGTGAAGTTGTTTAAAAACATTGAATATACTTTGCTTTCTATTTTCTAAAAAAATCCCAAATCTGTGTGTGTGTGTGTGTCTGTCTATATATATATATATATATATATATATATATATATATATATATATATATAATGATTTGGAATTTTTTTTAGCAAATAGAAAGCAGAGTATATTCAGTGTGTGTGTGTGTGTGTGTGTGTGTGTGTGTGTGTGTGTGTGTGTGTGTGTGTGTGTGTGTGTGTGTGTGTGTGTTTATATATATAGTGAAATGAGACCTTCATAAATAAATATACAATTGTTACATGTATTTGAACAGTGAACTTAACCTTGTGTTTGGCTGGGAATAAATAAATAAAGAAGATATATGTTTAAGTAGATACATGTAATTATAAACACTTATACGGAAAGGACAAAGTTTCTTTAGGAAATAAATATAAAAAAAAATGTATGTGTAGAAGACTAGGTGTTACATAGTGTTGGATGCTATTTGGCAATGATGTGGATATATATATATATATTGACTTGCATAATGGGAATTGAACCCTTAATCAACAGATTTAGTGTAACTGAGGTTTTTGTATATCAGATTTGAATATGCTAGAAATAGACCTTAAACTAGGATGCATATGTTAAATTAGAAACAATTAATTTAAGTTGTAACCTTAAATAATTGACATGTGACTTCCATAGTGTGTTAGGCTTTCATTGGACTATGATGAACTAAAGTAACCTAGTTGTATTTGATGAATTATTTTATACATAAACCTAAATTGATTATTTGGTCATATGTGATATAAACAATAGAATCAATATTTGACTGGTTGTGTATGTTAGGTGTTAAAATTTGGGTATAAAATCTTGAGATAAATAATTGGCATTATTTGATATAAATGATAGTCTCAAAAAGGAGTTTGGATTGTTAACAAAATTGTTTTCAACTAAGCAGAAAAATATTACTTATAAAGTTTTCCAAGGAGAGAACTAAATGAGTAAATAAATTAGAAATAAAGTTATATACACATATATATAATGAGTTTATATATTTGTGTTTATATTATTGTAAGTATGCAGTTTGATTTATTTAAATATCTGAGCTAAACCTAGCTTATTAGTGGGACTGGTTAAGTCATTTTGTATACCCAGATTTATGAAATAATGGCTTATGATGTTGTAACTTAGGAAAAAAGTTGATTAGTGTTGGATTGCTTATACTTAGTATTTATAAATTAATATTCGGTTGTGTTTTAAAAATAAGAATGGTTGTTATTAAAACCTATATAAATTTATTGATGTTTGAAAATCAATTCAATTATGAGTGATTAGCATGAAAGGTCCTTTTAAATTATTATACTCAGTTGGTATAAATGATGTTGGACTATGCTTTAATATTCATTATAAATAAGGAATTATAGACTTATTTTTATCGTACTCGATTGGTGTGATATTGTCAAGTATTACTTATTTATATCTGAAATTGTATGTATGTTGTTATGGTCCTTTATTTAGCATACCCGGATGGTATGATTATGAATGGACTATTTACCTGTTACATACATAGCAATAACATGCTTATAAATTCATTATGCAGTGTCATGTATATTATGGTTAATAGATTGACGATGTTAACCAGGTAGTGAGATAAACTTCTCAAGCCTAGTTAGCATCACCAATGTTGGGTATGGATAAATCGATCAAGTGATGTGTTATGAAATTAACCGATTCAGGTGATCATATGTTATTTAAAACTTAGGCCAAAGTAATTTTAGATTGACATTGTCATTTTATATGTTTGATTTTCATGTTGTGTGATATAATGTTAGAAACACATTTTCTTTATGATACATATCATGTAGTAGAAATCTTACAACACATGGGGTACTAGCATGTCTCATTTTGGATTCCTGAACCATTTTATCTACCTATCAATGAAGGGAGGGTTGTTCCTTGATATGGGATTGTGTGGTGGATCATTGGTCCGTAGTTGGAGTGGAAAAGTGATTAGATGATGCTCTCCCTCCCCCACTATAGTACATACCTGGAGACAACATTTGAGGTTATCAAAGATACATGAATTGGTATAACTCAAGCTCTAGAGAGTTGATTATCTTTCTATTGTATATAAGGCTAAATGCCTATTGAGATTGTAAATGTAATATTATTATACATGAATAATGTTTGTTGTATTATGAGACTAGTTATGGCTGTGTCATAATGTATTTTAATTTTGTATGAAGTTGTAATACTTTATATTGCATTCAAAATTAAATTTGAAATTTTGATGTTATTTGCTGTGATAATATATTTTGATTTAAGTTTCTATGATTCTAATTGAATGCTTGTCAAGTATGTCTTTTTTTAATTACTGCATTTTGTTCTAAGTATAATTGGGAAGGTTGTAACATTTTGGATACCCATAAGGTGTTGTCCTTTGCTATCTTATAGGGAGAAATTTTCCCTTAGGGGCTAATGATTCTAGGTTCAAGGCTCTCTTAATTGATTCCTAGAGAGATAGAGGGTAAATTTTTTTTAATAAACCCTTGATAGGTTCAACCAAGCCTTGAACAAGTAATACCACCAGTCTTCTTTCAATTACATTTGGTACAATCATAGATAACCTCTAAAAATCAATAATGTAGTTATCCATAGTTCCTTCTTGTTGAGTTACACTAACTCCCTAAAATGGATCTCTGCATCTTTTGTATCAAACTTTTTAGTTAACATTTGGTTGATTCTTCTAATGTAGAAATAGATCAGTATCCTTGGGTGACCCTACCATTGTAACTCCACCCATGTGACACTCCTTCCAAGTGGAGGGTAGAAAATTTGATTTCCTCTTCCTAATACATTAGATTCAATGAGCAATAAGTTTCCAACTTTTGTAACCAAGACTTGGTTGAACATTTGTTTGATCCATCATAAGTAGGAAGGGTAATCCTACCCAACCATTGTTGAATATCTTTCTATGGCTAATCTAGATGATTTATTCTTCCTCTTTCGATTTTTTTTTTCATTTTTTAGATCACAAAACTCTCTAAAAGTTAGGGATTATTGCACTGTAAGGCTAAGTTCTTCATACTCTGCATGATATACTACAAACTAATTACCTATGTGAAGTTGTTGAGGATCTACCTCTTCAAGGTGATCTTTTTTTAAAGAAATTTTATATGGAAGTTTTTTAGGGTGGGGTTATTGAGACTTACTCATTCACTGATGAGCTTCATTTTCCTTGATTTACCTTATTCTGGTTAACACTTTACAAATCTTGTTCTACCCATGCCATGAATTCTCTCAACGTTGTTTGGATTTTTTTTGTAAATCCTTTTGACCTCAAATAATTGTTTCATGTAAATAATTGATTTCATTTGAAGTAATCCGCTTTTCTCTATCACCCATGTCTTTTTCTTTTATCTCAGGTGGTTGAACCTTTCTTATTTCTATTTGATGGTATCTTATTTCTATACCACTAATACCACTGGCATGCATGTGATATTAGCATATGATTTCATACAATTATTAACTTTCCCAATAGGTTGGAAAGAGCAAGGCTCTAATACCACTATAATATCCCATTCTGAAATACCATGAAAATGCATAAAAACTAAATCATGTCTTGAAACCCTAGCTGTAAATAACTTTAAATAATATGATAGGCTACAAAAAGGTATGAAATCCCTCCAAAGTCAATGATCTACCCTATAAGGTCAATGCACAGCTCCCAGGGTCAATGGTTTTCACTAAAATGTCTAGTACAATAGTGAAAAGGCCAAAAAAGGGGATGCCAACAACCCAAGTACTGCATGAAAACACTAAGTAACCCAAAAAAGTGATGTCTCTTATTGGGAATGATGATGCCAACAATTTCGAGGTTTTAAATAGCTAAAATAATTACCAAAAGTGGGACAGCCTTACCTGGAACAATGGAAACCCTTGTTTTATTCCTTTGAAACCCTTGATGGTGGTTCTAGAAATTAATAATCACTTTCAACCAACACTAATATGATGTAACTTGATTCTCTACATAATTTCAACCCTTGGATGGCATTACCTCTTAATATTATAGGTTTTTCATCCTTGAACTTGATAGCAATGGAGGGTTTTCATCATCAAAAGTAATAGTTGAAAGAATTCAAAATTTAATCGTAAATAATGAATAATTCATATTTTGGCCCCTCTTGTCCTTTTATAATTTCACTTTTCCAATTTCACCCTAACCTAAAAGTATTTAAAATATTTTTAGGCAATTATTACCTGTTTGGCTATTTAATAAATATTTCATTTTTTGCCATGCAATTAATATTATTTTTTGACCCCTTATAATAATAATAACCCTTAAGTGTCTTTTTTCACATTATAAAATAAATCAACTTGGACAAGTTAAATGAATTATTATTAAATTATTTCCCTCATTAAATATTTGGAAAAGGGGATATGACAAAAATCAATTTTTTATGTGACTTTTGTGCCACCCAAAAACAATTTGTATGATTTTTGCACCACTTTTGCACCACCCTATAATAAAAAAATGAATTAAAATCTAATTTTATTATTATTGTTGTTGTTTTTGTTGTTATTATTATTATTATTATTATTATTATTATTATTATTATTATTATTATTATTATTATTATTATTATTATTATTATTATTATTTTATTTTTTGTTGAGAGAGAGAGTTTTTTCATTTGTTTTGCATCACCTACTAAATAAATAAAAAACACAATAGTAGTAAAAAATGACCAAAGATACATTGTGACCACTTGAATATGCCCACATACTTGTTTGATGATACATTTATCATTCAATTTCTAGAAAATAATTCAAAGTTTCTAAAAGTTTTATATTTGTGGTTGCTATATTATCATATTTGGTTTATTTGTTTACCTTTAAAGTTGAGCTCCACTATATACTATATTTTTTATATTGTGACCTTCCCCCAAGTTAAAACTACCAACCTGTAAATAATTGAATAACACTGCCACAAATATCATATATTAAACTTATCTTATTATAGTGGAGTTAGAATATTCCTATGATTTTCATAACGATGAAGTGTCTTTCTGCAATGCTTTCAATAGTAGCAGCATCTCAAATCACTTTCACATCCTAATGTTTATAGCACTTACTCGCAACCATTTTTCTATATATGCATATTTATCCAAAAGGTTAGTAAATCAAGGCATGAAATTCTTCTTCACTCCTAGAGTACTTGATAAAAAAAGTAACAATTTGAAATACAATTGCAGGTGCATAGTTAGAAAATTCCCAGAGCAAACTTGCTCTACATATTGAGTTCTCTATTCAAACTTGGAACCATTAACCATTCCAATAAAATTATAACCCTTTAGATGAAACAGTTTTCCCTTTATTTCAAACTGATTGTGCTCATGAATACCATGTAACAAACTTGAGAATACATCATATATGTATAAACAAAAATAAAAAATACATGCTAAAAAAAAATTAGATCCACACTCCAATTGACCTTGGCATCGGATGATTGAAAAGAATATTAAAAACAAAAATGGCATGATGAGAAAAAATTTAATGGAAATGTAAAACCTACTCCAATGTTGGATAATGAGTTAAGCCTCAAAGCAGTTGAGAAACCTTGAGAAGTGGATAAAGAGTCAAGCTTCAAATCCATTTCTAAAAAATATACATCCTTAGGAATCACTAAAGAAATCACAATGGAGATGAGTATGTAGAGGAAGTTTTTTCATATTGGGGGGTAATCCATGATAAGGAAGGAGTAATGGAATGTGTGGGTGTTCCCTAAAAGAGTTAGGTTGTTAAATTCATCACTATCGTTGTCACTGAAGAATCCACCATCCATCTCCATGTTTGGAGTGGGAGGAATCACTTCATTGTAATAGACCATCCACATCTTAAAAAAATGTAAGCAATGATAAAACAAACCTAGAAAAGAGGGTCTAAATGACAAATCAAACCCTAACTTGAACATCTAAAATAACATTAATCACCTAAATTTTAATAGCATGACATATCGATATTTCATGGCATTAGTGTCACTTTTTTGTGTGGCATTATTGACACATTAGCACCACATTTGCACTACCATTTCAATAGAAAAAGAAAAAATAATTCATGTAATGACAAAAATTGACCTGATTTTTCACACTAATTGCACTCCATGTAATAGTGTGCCTAGTTGAATCATATTTAACTTGGTATGTAATTTAAGATATTATATAATATCGATGGGATAGATAAGTATTCAATGTTTAAATACCTTATAATCCTTGAGCACATACCTTAAAATAATTTACTCCTTATTTTTTGTATGTTTCATTACCTTATCGGGGTTTGAAGAAGAAGATCAATTTTCTAAGGATCTTTGTAAAATTTTAGAAAAGTGAGTAAGATTTTTTATAGACATGATGATCAAAGTTATCAAATAAATTTTTGTCTATTGTCTACAATAAATATGTAATATATAATTTTTGTTACTAGAAACGTCAAGTGTGTAATTTTGAAGAGGAGCTCAAGTCATTATGATATTTCTAGATTCTCAATCTTACCCTAAAGTTCTGGATTCCACTATTAGAGACTACAACAACTACTAGATTTGTTTAAAAAATAAAATACATATATAAATCCTCTCTTTATTAATTATAATAATAGAAATTAAATTAATAATTATATTTTATTTTATTATTTATATTTGACTAAACTTGATTATAAATGTGATGCAATTTGATTTCAGTCTATTTTATTAAATACAATTTTAAGTACTCACACATTTAGAAATCTATATTTATTTTTAGTAAATTATTTAAATTTGTTATTATCTTGTTGTAAGTTATATAATATTTACATTTTTAATTGTTTATTTTATATTTTCTTAAAATTAATATTTAATTTTTTTATGTAATTCTATTTATAATAAAGATTAAATAAAGTAATAAATTTGGTTGGGTTTTACAAATTCATTTAATGATATAATTACTCTTTAAAAATATATATATATCATTGTTAATGTTTGCAATCAAATAAGAAAAAATAAGGTAATATAAAACTTAATTTATTTCTTATGAGATTGATTTTTAAAAAATGAACTTTGCACATATAGTGTGACATATATTTCATATACATTTACACAAACCTAGGAAATTCTAAAATTTATGTACATTCTCATAAATAAATTGGGTTTTGTCTAAATAAAAACTTAGAAATTCAGAAAAAAGGTAAAATTTGGTAAAATTTTATGTTTTTTTTTTAAATATAAATAATAAAATTATGATGCTTATGATTATATTGTAGAACACTAAATAGTTAAAGATGTTATTATATTTTTTAGATTGTTATTAAAGAATTAACAGGGCTTTAGCCCTTTTAACAAAATAGGATCAAAAAGAATTATTTAAGTTTGGTTTAACATTTAATTATGTTAAGGTCTTTTAGACCAATCAGATTATAAAATTGGTTTTTTTTCAAAAAACCAGACTAATTTCGAGCAGTTTTGAAAATATTTTCAACTTTTTACAAACTTATTGTTCATGAAATAACAAAAATATCAAACTTTAATATCTTACTCCAAAATTACAAGTTCTACTATTTTTCCATTGTTGGGTACCAAGTTGTTCGCCTCTACTGCCTGCTTAGGTCCAAAATTGTTGACTAACAAAACATCTTAAACCTTCCCTACCAACGTGACTCTAGTCTACATGAGCTTCCTTCCAGTCGACATTCCCTCAGGCCACTTAACTATCAAGAAGATTAAACATTTATAAACACGACTAGAGTCCTACCAAATTTGCTTCTTCCCCTTCCACCATGGTGGTGATTTAAATGAACCACATGTGACTCCTTTACCTAGCCACTTGTTGTCCTTAACCCTTTCTAAAGAATGCCTAAGAACCCACCACTCCTCTATCTCTAACATGGGTTTTAACAATTCTTCAATATCTAACATACTTAGACCCTTCTGCTCTGATTTTGCCAACTAAACCAAACATGCCACATCCACATCTCTTGCAAAATCAACCAAATCCAAAAAGTGGGAGTCCAGTTCATGAAACATTGATAGAGGGACAAAACCTAGAGAATCACTTTTTGAAAATGGGAGCATTGGGAATGGCCCAAGAGGAAAGGCTTCTAATTTAAATAATAGCTCTAGCCTATACTCTAGCCACATAAAGAACTCCACTAGAGCCTGGACTTGATCCCTATTCGACATTATCAAATAAAGATTTGAAGCAAAGAGTGATGTCAGGTCTAAATTCACCTTGACTCTTCTACTATCTACCAAAATTTCCACACCCAACACCTTCTCAATTGCTTCCACCACCTCCACCATCAAAATCCAAAAAATGTTAAACAAATGCATTCTGGAAACTGATCCTATGAAGCCCATTTCCCTACTCTTAGCTCAACCAAATGCCAGAGGCTAACCTGTCGATTTGACACTAAAATGCTCTATCTTGCTAGAGTTTCAAACATAATAACTCCATGTCAAACATCAAACCCAAGAAAAAACTAACTTATTATAATAACTCTCGCTGAACAATCCTTATCATTAAATGCACATGCTAAAAATTTGAGAAAGCCCATTATGAGAAAGATAGGCCCATCCAAATGCCCAGATCTCTGGAGTCTAGTACCATCAAAACCTAATTCCACATGCTCAGTCTGATGTCATCCACAACATCTGAAAGATAAGACAACCAAACGAACTAGTTGTCTTTGAAAATCTAATTTCCAGATTTTCTTTTTCTTTTTTCTATTTTTTGCTTTTGCTATTTTCTTTTTCTCTTTTTTACCTTTTTTTTAATAACCCCATAATATTAAAAAAACATTTCAAAATAGCCTATATTATAAAATGTTTTTATAAAAACATTTTACAATATTGATCCCACAACTATTTATTAATATTTTTAAAAATATCAATACAGCCAAATTTAACAAGACCATTTCTTCTGCTAGAGCCTTTTGAAAATGTCCAAGAAGCCCTAAACAAAAGAAGAAACCCAATAAACCTTCCTGAAGGATGCTATGAGAAATTGATTTGCTCAAAATTCCTACAATCTATCCATCTTTCACCGAAATTGTCTAATCTTTCTTCTTCCCTTTGATCTATCACCACATTTGCTAGAAATTTGAAACTTTATTACTTTCTCAAAAACAGTGAGAATAAATCCAGCCTTTAAAAACTTCTAATTTGGGCCAAATGACATATAATATATTTGTAACCTTCCATGATTTTGCCCTTTGACTAACCAAGGCTTGAATCACCACCTGTGAATCCCCTTTAATTTCTATGAAGGAGATTCCACACTCCATAGCCATATTAACCCCTGCTACTAAGGCTTGTGCTTCAGCTTCATTGTTGATGCCATCAAAAATCTTAATGGAAAGGGCTCTAATTAAAGAACTGATGCAATCTTTAATTACACATCCTAACCCTGAGGCTCTTGGATTGCCTCTACACACCCCATCAAAGTTAAGTTTGAACCACTCAGGTTTAGGTGGAATCCAAATAGCATCCTTATTATTTCTCTTATCTTTATTATCTACCAATGACCCCTTAGCAAGAGGGATTTTAATATATTTCCATGTAGTACACATTTGCATATCCCATTGTGAGAGCATACCTTTCTTTCTGAGAAAATATGAGGACACAACTTTTGATATGGATACCTCTATATCTCTTAGAATAGCATGCAATAAATGCTCTTTATCTTCAAAAATGTGAGCATTCCTCTCTTTCCAGATCGTCTAGATGAAGATAGTTAGACTACATCTCCAAAGTTTGAATAAAGAATCATTCACTTTACCTATCATGCAAGAAGTAAAATCTTGGTGAAGAGTTTGTGGCCACACCCACGACCAATTGAACTTATTACAAAGCCATACCTAGCACCAACGAGTAAAAGAGAATTAAAAATCAAGTGATCCATCAATTCTTCTCTTTCTTCTTTACAAATACAACATCTTGAAGGGCCAATAAACCTAATCTTCTTTAAATGATCTTGTGCCAGAATATGCCCATGAATTGCCAACCTTGGAAAAGCCCCTACTTTTTGCAAACACTCTTTGCTCTAGCAAAGAAAACTTGCCCAACTTAAGGTGTCATCTTTAGCATCTACCATCTGATGACCCAATCTTATTGAGTAGAAACCTGACTTCACTGCAATACAATGGAGTTGATCTTTTTTATTTTTAAGAATTTTTTTTCTTTTATTGAGACTGGATTCTAATGACAAAAATTCCTCTCAAAGAACCGATAACTCTTTCAAACTTTTCCAATTGTTGGCTACTTTGCTAGAGTTAGGCACCTAAACCAAAAAATCCCTAACTAATCTACCCAATTGATTTACCAAAAAGGTTTTTATTTGACTATTTGCAAACTCCTCTACTAAAGGGTGATGTCCATTCTAGGAATACATCCAAAATTTCACCTTTCTACCATTATTAATTATCCAGGAGACATGTTGACCTATCACCAATCTGCACTTCAACATGAAATTCTAGATATGAGATCCTCTGGGAGGACCCACTATGGAAATCATTTTTTTTGGATAATTTGAATCAAGATATTTTTCTCTGAGAAGCCTAAACCACAATCTTTCAGGATTTTAAACCATTTGCCATACCAATTTTTCTCCCAGAGCTAAATTTTGCAGAGAAAGATTCTTGATTCCCACCCCTTCTTTTTGTTTTCTTTTACACACACTCTCCCACTTCATCAGGGGGATTTTTTAATCTTCCCCACAACCTTGCCAAAGAAAATCCCTCATGATTTTATTCATGGAAATAAAAATATGCTCAGGAGGGGTAAGCACCAAAAATTAATAAGTAGGAAAAACACTTAGAACCACCTTGATTAAGGTAATTCTACTTGTAAAAGAAAGACATCTCCCTTTCTAAGAATTAAGGTGAGCTTTAAATCTATCTAGCAAATTCTTCCAAATATCTTTGGATCCAGTTCCTTTGAAAAAATGAACCCCTAGATATTTACTAGGAAGTTTCCCAATTTTAAAACCAAGAATCCTGCTTAAGTTTTTTTTAACCCTTTGACCACAATAAACAAAATAAATTTCAGATTTACCATCATTTAATTTTTGCCTAGATGCTTCTTCGTAGCTTCTCAAAATTCTTTTGTACTCCTGAGCTTCCTCAATTTTTACTTTACCAAATAGAAAAGTGTCATCTATAAATTGATGATGTGTTAGAAAATAAAAATTGTCCACCGTTGCAACCCTACAACCTTTCTTGACCTTGTGTCGATCTCACTGCTCTCCCCAAGGCTTCTTCCATGATGATAAAGAGAAAGGGAAATAGAGGATCCTCTTGCCTTAAACCTCTTGAAATGGAAAAGAATCCAGATGGACTCTTGTTTTCCAATACTAAAAATTTGGGATTTGAGACATAACTATAAATCCAATCACACCATTCTTTATAAAAGCCAAATTTAAAAATAATCTTAAACAAAAATCTCTAATTGAATTGATCGTAAGCTTTACTTATATTCAGTTTTATCATCATTCCTTTCTGATGGTTATGATTCAAGGAATGCATGATTTCATGAGCTACAATAATGCCTTCTTGAATACTTCCACCAAGTACAAAACCAACTTGTTCTCCAAAAAATATTTTATCAAGAAGGGGTTTCATTCTTTTAGCTATAGCTTTTGAAATGATCTTATAAATAGTATTGCACAAAGCCACAGGTCTAAAATCTAAGAAGGAATTATGAGACTCACCTTTAGGAAATAAAGAAATGAAATTCATATTAATTTATGGCTTTACTTTTTTCTTCTTCCTAAATTCTTCCACCAACTCCAAAACATCCAAGTCCACCACTTCCCAAAAAGATTGGAAGAAAGCCACCAGAAAACCATCTGGTCCAAGAGCTTTATCTTTGACCATTGAAAAAACCACCTTTCTAATTTCTTCTATAGAGAAAGGCAACAACAACCTATCATTCATGTCTTGAGAAATTACTTCTAGAATAAACTAAAGAAAAACATTCTGAGCATGCAAGTTAGACATGACTTCATCATCCAGTAAGTGTTGAAAGAAGCAAAAAACTTCCTACCTTATTTCATCAGGAGATTCTAAGACCACCCTTTGCCCAAAAATAATGTGGGCTATCCTATTCACCTTTCTTTTTGCTTTCACCGATTGATGGAAAAAGGTAGAGTTTCTATCTCCTTATTTGAGCCAACTCTCCCTCGATTTTTGTTTCCAATAAATTTATTCCTTGCAAAAAAATTCATCATAATCACTAGTTAGATATTTTTCCAGATGACAATCTTTCATGTCCATCCTAGACTTGAACACTTTTTTATTCAGTGAGTGTAGCTCAACGTCAATCCTTGCTTTTTCTTGAAAAATATTCTTAAAATGTTCTTGATTCCAAATTTTTAGTTTTTCCTTCGAAAACTTTAGACGTTTAGACATCTACACCATTTTAGAACCTTGAGGAATCAGACAACACATCCACCAGTGTTTGATCAAATCAAAAAGGGATCCATCATGTAACCACATTAATTCAAACTTGAAAGGGCATATTTTAGGTAGAGAATCAAGATTAATAGACAAAACAATCATGAGATTATCTAACCCAAAATGTTTTTGATTAATTAAGGCAACAAACCAGGGGTCGAACCCTATACAGTCAAAAAAGACAGGAAGGCTGGCAAACAAAAGATGCCAGCACCGAACCAATGGCACAGCCAAGAAACAAAGTTAGAAGCAAAACAAAACACTGGAAAGACCAAATTTAGAAAGGATGAAACTACATAACTATAGAATTAACAAGATCCTTAAGATTGTCATTGTCTGCATTGTCAGCATTCCCTGGATTACCCACCACTTCCAACATAGTCATATTCAACAGAATGTTATTTCGAAGGCCTTTGGCGAAGACCTTTTCCAAGGTTTGAATGCAGACCTTCAAGGCCCCAATATCTATTTTCCAATCATTCTCATTCTCCTAACCCTCACCAGCATCTTCTACATGCATCTTCTCCTTATTATCAGCAGATCCCCTAGAATCAGCACCCTGCTCTTTAGTGACCTCAAAAACCTAAGAAGCCTGTTTCCCACCAGTGTCCTATGAAATTTCTTGAATTTCCAGCTCTTCATACCCCAATTACCGCCTTGAGCTTCGAACAAGTAACAAGCCCTCGATTCCATTTCCACTGAATGTAGATGTGAAGGCTCATTTTACAAAATGGCCCGCCGCGATGACATCTACTTTCATGCTTGAAAATAATTCCCCTTTGGTTTTCATGATGTGACCCTCGCACCTCCACCTCATGATACAAGAAATTAATCATGACAATCAAGGAAGTACTAAGGTTATCATTTTCCATGATCTGCAATGGCCTTCTCCACGTGGACCGTCTTCGAAAGCTATCTTCATCATTAATGTGCATCATTCATGCTCTGTCATCTCCTTCTAAATGATCTCTCTAATGTTTGGGGGTATATGAGCCCCTTGTCGCCATACCCTCCATCCTAAGAATTGATGACCAAGGTTGGCACAAGCATCAATGACCTTGTTACCTTCTCTGTAGGTGTGGGTAATCTCAACTTCGAAAAACTTTTGTAAAAGAAACTAGATGTTCATAATGATGTCTTTTAGATGGATACCAACATTAGATGCTTTATTAATGGCATCTATGACCAACTTAGAATCTCCCTGAATATTCAAATTTCTAATTCCTAGGGATATAGCTAACTTTAATCTCCAAAGTAAGGCCATAGCTTCAACATAGTTATTGCTCTGGCAACCCATGCCACCAGCATAGACAGCAAACATCCCTCCTTTTTCATTTCTTATTATTCCTCCTCCACTTGCTTTACCACTCAACTTGGATGCCCCATCAAAATTGAGTTTCATCCAATTGGGTTTAGGTGGTATTCATTCAATATGAAGTCTCTGAAGCCTTTTGGAATTATCATGCCCAGAGATAAGGTTTAAAACCTTCCATTTGGCAGCAATTTGACTTTCAAATTCAGATAGGGGTTTCTCCAAAACACTAATATGAGCTATTGTAACACTTTCCAAGATGGTCCTAACAAAGGAGTTAAACACCTGAGTAGCATTTCTAGCAGTGTCCCTAAAAATTCTGTGATTTCGCTCTTTCCATAAAGTCCAGCTCAAGCATGGCAGAGCTTGCTTCCATAATTCCTTAATCTAGGGATGTGTGAAGGTTGAGTTCCAGCTGAGAATTACTTCTTTAAGGTCAAAATTACAAACCCATTCAATGCCAAAGTTGTTAAGTATTGTGCCCCATAAATCTCGGGTAAACTCATAGTGTATGAATATGTGTGAAATTGATTCCTCTCTAGAACCACACAAAAAACATCTGTTGACCAAAGTAAACCCCCTCTTTTGAAGGTTGTCCTGAGTAAGGATTTTGTTATGGGCTACAGCCCACAAAAACAAGTTAATCTTTGGAATGAGTTTATGATTCCAAACCTTTTTCCATACCTCCTTATTCTGAGCTTCAAGTGTAAGCAGATGATAGGCAGATTTGACAGAGAATGATCCATTCTTATCTGGCCACCAGTATTGTTCATCCTCTCAAGGGAAGAGTGGGATTCTAATCTCCTGAACACATTGCTAGATCTCTCGAATTCTTGGGATAAGCTCAGGCCTGTGCACACAACAATCCAAAAGGTTTTTCCAGCTCCTTATCCCATTGTTATTTTCCATATAATCACTAACCCTATCACCAAAGAACTGAGTAGTCAGGTCTATAATTTCTCCATAGTTTCCTTGGGAGATGAGAGGCTTGTTCCTTAACCAATTATCCTCCCAAAATTTAATCTGTCGGCCATTTCTAAGCTTCCACCTGATTCCCTGTTTGAGAAGACTTCTACTTTTTAGCATTTTATTCCATATCACAGACCCCTGGGGTAATCACACCTATTGAAGAAAGTTGGAATCATCAATGCTATGCATGTATTTGGCATGCATTATTTCCCCCCACTCACTGTTGTTGTGAATCATATTCCAACTAACTTTTGAGAGGAGGGCTTTATTCATTTTCCTGATGGATCTTATATTAAGTCCACCATGAGATTTTGGGAGACACACTTTTTCCCATCTGACTAAAGACATTCTCTGTTTGTCTTCCACTCCCGTCCATAAAATTTTCCTTTGGATCTGTTCCAACTTTTTAGCAAAATACGTAGGAATTTTAAAAAGAGACATGAAGTAAGTAGGAATACATTGCAAGGATGCTCGAAGAAGTTGCAGCTTACCTGCACTACTGAGTAGTTTCCCCTTCCACCCAAGAAGTTTCCTCTGTGTACGTTCCACAATACCATTCCAAAAACATGAAGATACCTCTTTGACCAAGAGTGGGAGACCTAGGTAGGTATCTGGTAGGCCAGCCTAAACACAATCTAAGATATCAATGATTATATGTTTAAGTTCATTGGGAGTGTTGAAGAAGTACACATTGCTTTTCTAGAAATTTATTCTTTGTCCTGAGTCTCTGGCATAATCATTAAGTATATTCTTCCATCTTCTAGCTTCGATCACCGATGAGATGCCAAATAAGATGGTATCATCCACAAACTGCTACATAACCATAGGCTGAAGGGAAGAGGCAGGTTTGATGCCTACTAGCTTTTTTGAAACTATATCAGCTTGTATGTATCTTCCCAGTGCCTCAGCCATAATGATGAATAGGTACGGGGAGAGAGGGTCTCCCTAACGAATTCCTCTCGAGGAGGAGAAAAACCCTCTAGGAACACCATTAACCAGCACTGAGAATTTAGCAGAAGAGACCGCATTCTATAATAACCAAGACAATTTATCATTAAACCCAAATTTTCTAATCACTTGGAATAGAAAAGTCCATGAGACTCTATCATAAGCTTTGGATATCTAACCCAAAATGTTGAGACACCGAACAATCCAATTTTCTATTACCCTAAATCCAATTAGAGGAATAAAAAAACCTATCCAACCTTTCCAAAATATTATCCTTGCCTGCCTTTCTATTATTCTAGGTAAACCAACCTAAGTTCGGTGAAATATCTTCAAGATTATTATGTTCTAAAAATAGACCAAAATCTTGACTTGCCTAAGATATAGAAAAAAACCTCCTTGCTTATCCTTGTGACTCAAGATGGTATTAAAATCACCTCCTAACACCAACTTTTCTTACTGAAAGTCTTTTAGAAAAGAAGAGATCTCTACCCATAGTGCAGATTTATGTCCACCTCTTTGTGGACCATAAATGTTAACCAACAAGAACTATAAATTTGATTGAAAGCTCAAGATTTTACCTATTTTCCACAACTAACCTAAATCCAAAATATCAATTCTGGTTTAAAAAAGATACCATAAAAAGCCCAGACCCCCTGACACTCCCTGAGCTTCCACAAAAGCCCCTAGCCAACATTGCCCTAAGATTTTTAAACATCCTTTAGCTTCATTCTTATTGAGTTTGGTTTCTTGTAACAACAAAATGTTAGGCTTTTCTAAGTTTAAAAGGTGCTTAATAAGCTACCTTTTATTAGGGGCATTCAAGCCCCTAACATTTCAAGAAATGACCTTCATGATGACATAGGGGCATTTCCACCACTAGAGTACCTTGAGTGCCTACTAGGACTTCTCCTTCTTTACATTCTACCTTTTTCTACCTTTCTTGATTTTTGAACCCCAATTGGGTTTACAAATTTTACTCTGTGATTGAGCTATAGACAAGATTTATTTAGAATTCAAATCTCCTTCGAAAGCCTCTTCTACATATTTTTAAAAATCTAATCCTTCCTCCTCAGAACTTATGGTTGCCTACTCTTCCTCCTCTACATCCCTCACCTCCATATTGTTTTCCAAGACCTTTTGATTCTTAAAAACCATATCTCTAATATTAAGTGATTCTTTCTCAAGGAAATCACAACTTTTAATCATTGAAGTTGGGGAAATAACTTTAGTGGTACCAATTTTAACCAACAATTCCTTTGTTGCCTTGATTTTTTCTATAAGACTTTCTCCAACTACCTTCTCCTTTTGCTGCATAGTTTCCTCATATTCTAGTTCTTTTAAAGAAGTATTTTTCCCTTTTGTAATTGGTTTTTCCATTGAGGACCAAATTTGATAGTTTTGGATTGAAAAGGTCTCCTTTTATTTTTACAATACTTTTGAATATGCCCTGGTTAATGGCAGCTATAACATCTAAAGGGAATATTTTCCACATCAACCTATTGTTTCCACTCCCTCCCTACTATTTTAATAATGACCAACTCTGGAATATCTTGATCCATATCCAAATTAACCCTTACCCTCACATATGCAGCTCTATCTCCTTTCAAAGAAATAATATCAATTTCCACCACCCCCCACTAGACTTCCCAAAGTAGTCAAACAATCTTCACTCCAATATTCAAGAGGAATCCCATAAAATCTTATCTAGGTAGGATAACTACCCTTTCAAGCTTTGAATGGATCAAAATTAGGACTCCAGTTTTGAATCCAAATACCCAAGCCATCTAAAGACTAATTGTTAACCTTAAAGATGTTTTCTTTTTCTATTTTAGACATAAAAGTTACCACAAATATACCTTTTGGCAAAAAACTCACCTTCACTTCCTTGCCCCATTTCTCTTTAACCTAGAGTTCAATAGCTCCTACTACCAGCCACTTTCCATCACACTTGTAGACTAGGGCACAATCAGTTAGAAATTGGATCTTTGCATCAAAATGGTTTGAAAACCAATCTAGGGTTTTGGCTTTTACAATTTTCACCCCATCCCATAAAGATGCCCCAAGGCTAGAATCCTTAGCGGTCACCTTCTCAAAGCCCTCCTCCTGGTGAGGTGAATTTATGAAAGACTCTAACCTAACTAGATCCTTCAAAAATTCTAAGGCTTGGTTACTACCCTCAATTACCTCTATCTCTTACTGATGCTGTCTTAATTGCTTACCTTTCCATTTGGTACCAATTTTACCCTCACTTGCCTCCTCATCCCACCACTCCCTATCTTCCTCAATCACTACTTCTAGAATCTTCCAATGATATTTTTTGCCATGATTACCCCCCAATTTTCCTTTTGCATTGGCCAATTTTTGAAATTGTAATGAAACCAAGTCTTTTTGACCTGATGTTGGCTTTATTTTATCTTTCTACACTCCCTTTTGTTGATCCTTATTCATCATTCCATTCTTCACTTCTCTGCTCACTCCTCTATTTGCTTGCACCATATTTGCCCCTACAATAGATCTTACACTGACTATGGCAAGATGTTACTGTATTTTATTAAAAATGATTATACTTATTGTTTATTGATGTAAAACTATACATAGACCCATATAGTCATGCATCATTTTGTACTTGACATTTGTACTAAAGGAAGAGTAGTATTGGTCATTATAGGGAACCACTAGATATTATGATTATTGGAAGAAATGAACATTGTGATAGCCATCTCTAACCCATTTTAGAAAATGGCTTGACAACTTCAAAAGATTTCGAAATGCTCTTAGCTACAATATAACCTTATATTTTAACAAGAGAAATGGTAACCAAGAGAGTGTGTAAATCAATGTTTTTCCAACTATTTTTTTCATAGGGGGCATCTATAAAAATGTAGCGCCTTAGAAGGATTTTCTAAGCCTAATTATCTTTAATTATTCTAATCACCTACTTATCACAAAGGAAAATACTTTGTCTATAGATATTAATGATGTACATTCCTCCTTTGTCACGAGGAAGGCAACAAATTTTCCAAGGAAACTTGCAATAGCCTCGAGTTTGCTAACATTTGGCTAAAGAAAGTTTTTAAAAACCTTTGATAAATTTTTCATACAAGGATTTAGAGAGGCCCCAACATAGAGTAGTTAACATGAATGGCTATAAGGATTTTGGCACAAACCTAAAACTTATGGGTTAAATGGAGAGGCTTGAAAATCAAATATGAAACCTTTTTTTTCACTTTATTATTAACATACTACCACAAATCTAAAGGATAACTATCAAAAATTAAAAAAATACCAAGTAATTTAAATATTTCTTCTTTTTATATCCACCTCCACTAATAGTGATGGAGCCACTCTAGCAAAGGAATAATATTTCATTTATAACACTTGGATTTTGCCCATTGTAGATTAGACCCAATGGCTTTGGAAGAAATCCCAATGCATCAACGTGCCTCTTTGAGGGAAGTTTCTTGTGTCTCGAGTGAGGAAGCTATCATTTACAAAATTCCCATTGAAGAGATGAGAGGAGTGATCAGGAAGAACAATACCCATGATAAGTCCTTGACTTGCTTTGTGAGCAAGAAGATAACCAAATGCTTTGACAACAATAATATATAAATTAGGAGTTAGAGGGAAACCTTATCCAATGGAGCAAAAAAATCCAAAAATATTAGACTTGTGCCCATTGATAGTGGTATGGTTGATTGCCTCATTCCACCAATCAATCTAGTTAGTAGCATATGGCAGATGTGGAGCCAAATTCCACACTCTAGCAATGAATTGAATGGTGCCTTCATGGTTGAGAAGGGACATGTTCATGAAAAATTGATTATATGTGAATTTAATATGGTCACCACTTGCACTTCACTCTACAAGTGATGGGACTATGATTAGAAAGGACAATGTATGGATGGACTATACAAACTTGCCCATTATAAATTAAGAAGGAGAAAATGTGTTGCTTAGAATACATGATACAATCCAACTATTTGAGGACCCTAGTGGTGTCAGCATGGAAATTGGACAAAGTAAACCATGGTTTATTAGTTAATGCACATCACCAAAGGAATAGGTCCACTAAGTTCCATTGGTGTTTAAAATAATTCCACACTTCACATTATCCAACACACCATCTCATCATAATGGCACCAAATAATTCCTTAGGGTCTTGGTCATATTAAATTCTCCATAAATAAGCTAAGAAAAGGGGTAAATTGTTATTTAGCCATCTCCATAACATTATTCTATGAGGGTCACCATCCACCATGTAAATATTGATAACCACTAAGGAATGACCATCAATGTCAAGTAATACCCAAATAACTTGATGTGATAGATCTTCTTTTGAGGCAATAATTAAGGGGTAAATTTTGGTGAAACCAAAATACTAGTGTTGCCATGTCCATCTTCAAAATGATTGATTAACAATTATTTGATAGGAAAAATAAAATCCCCAAGTGAAATGGAGTGGCATTTATGCCCATTTACTTTCTAAGGAGAGTCTTCATTGCCACATAGTAGACTATGTAACTATCGTGAGGTAGGTTGCTTTTAAAAGGTGTCCCAACATGAGAAGAACTTAATGGTAAGCAATTAACTTAGTAAAATTGGATCTAAGAGGTTGCGAGATCATTATGAGATTGAGGAGGGATAACGAGAGGGGGAGTAACTTTATGCATCTTTATCTTTTGGTGAGGTTTGATAATGAAAGGAATGGGGTAGCCTTAGGATTCTTGTTCCTGGTGGCTAATTTTTGTCAGCCACCATAGTCTAACCCTCATTCTTTTCAACCACTTTTTACTTTTCAAGGGGTGACCACTCAGTGGATGTCTTTGAGTGAACCTCAAGGGGATAATAAAAAATCTTGTGGTGGGATGCCTAACATCTAAATGATGTGTTTGAGAGATTAACATAGGTGAAATTTTGTTGGAAGCATTCCATCCTTACTTGAATATCAAAGGACTCTTTCAAATCCTTTGTCAAATCGACCTTGACATAAACATGTTTACTAGGTCACACATATTAGAATTTAACAACCTCGTGATAAAGCACATGCCATGTGGGCTTGAAAATCTCGTCAAGGAATGCCCATAGAGGAAGCAGAAGACTTGGGAGATCAACCCAGACAGGTATCTTAAGGGAGGTTTAGTTAGACACTTTGAAATTATAAATCCAAGGGGACACAATCATGAGGGTATTTATTAAGAACCAACAACTTGACCTAGAAAGGAGGGCCTAGACTTGAGAGGGCTGCTTAAAGGAGAATATATCAAAGCCCTTAGTAAGGTTACTAACAAAAATAACCTAAAAACCAGTGGTGTCACATCTAAGTATTGAGGGAGTCCTTAGGGGGCATATAACCATTGTATTAAGTAATAAGATAATTATTTTCATACCATCCATACATTATCAACAACATATACTTATAAAGAAACATTAGATTGAGGAGGATTACCATAATCTATACCTCATCGTAAATCTTTAATACAGACTTCTGAACCTTATTTCGACATCATCCTTCCTAATGTCTGCAATAATAGTTGTAATAGATTGGTTGAGAGCCATTTAAAGGAAAATAATCTTTCTAAAAGGTGGAGAATAAAGTATAATAAATGTGAGCTTAGCTTTGGAAATCCAATATAGATGGTATGACAACATGGTGAAACAAGTTAATAAATCATAAGATTGACATGCAAACCCTAGTAAAGTTTCTCATTTTTTTCACTGTCATGCATTAGCTTTGTGGTCATTGACTAAATGTGTGTTTATTTAAAAGATATGATATTAGTGTGTCCTTTGGATTGTGGTGTAACGATTATAATTGATGCAATTATATCAAAATGACCTAAGTTCAAATCCCATCAATGATTAAACTACCCATAATAAAAGAAATAATATCGATTAAATGACAAAATAAAAATATAAAAACTAAAAACCTATTTATGTTCGAAATGGAGTGTGGGCTCGCCGATCCTATACGTAACTTATATAATAAAAAAACATATAAATAAACTTAATAATGAAAATATACTTACATATATAATGTCACATTTTAATTGTATTTAATATTATAAATAATAATTTTTGAATAAAAAAGTTATAATATGTATATAAGTGTGATGGTGAAAATGTCCTTACATGTGTCATGTTATGCTTTATTCTATCTTTTTTGATAAAATGCTTGGAAGTACTTTTAATATGATAAAGTCATTTGAAGTGATGTCAATTACTTTTTTATTTTAAAGTATAGTCCTCTTATAATGTATGATAGATACATTATTCAAATAAAAAAACACCTAATTATACGGGAATTTGCTTTTATTAAAAGTTAAATAATATTAAAAATAAGATATGAAAAAGTTCCATCATATCTATGATTAATATATATATTTTTTAAATGATTATAAAATATAGATTGACAATCATTAAATTATTTAGGAATATATATATATATATATTTTAATCTTCTTAATATAAAAAGTAAGAAATTTAATTAATAGAAATATAATTCGAAAAAATTAACGAATGATAATTGTCATCATTAATATGATATCAATAATTATTAATATTGAAAATTATTTAGGAATGATTATCAATGTCAAGAAATATTCAAATACTTTTATCTAATAGATTTTTTTGTGAGACAATAATTAAAAGATAATTTTTGGTGAAACCAAAATACTAGTAATGCCATATCCATCTTTAAAACAATTGATTAACGATTTTTTGATGGAAAAAATAAAATTCTCAAGCGAAATGAAGTGGTGTTTAGTCTCATTTACTTCTTAGAGAGTCTTCATTGCCACAGAGTAGACTATGTGATTGTCGTGAGGTAGACTACTTTCAAAAGGTGTCTCAACATCAGAAGAACTTAATGGTAAGCTATTAACTTAACAAAATTGGCTCTGAGACGCTGTGAGATCACTGTGAGATTGGGGAGGATTAACAAGAGGGGGAGTAACTTTATGCATCTTTTTCTTTTGGTGAGGCTTGATAATGAAGGGAATGGGTTTGCCTTAGAATTCTTGTTCCTGGCAGCTAATTTTTGTTAGCCACCATAATCTAACCATCATTCTTTTAAACCACTTTTTGCTTTTCAAGTGGTATCTACTTAGTGGATGCCTTTGAGTGAACCTCAAGGGAATAATAGCAAATCTTGTGGTAGAACGCCTGACATCTAAAGGATGTGTTTGAGAGATTTACCTAGGTGACATTTTGATAGAAGCATTCCATCCCTACTTGAATATCAAAGGACTCTTTTAAAATCCTTTGTCAAATTGACCTTGTCACAAACAAGCTTACTAGGGCACACAATAGAATTTATCAACCTCATGAAAAAGGCACATGTCGTGTGGTCTTGAAAATCTTGTCAAGGAATTCTCATAGAGGAAGCTAAAGACTTGGAAGATCAACCCAGATAGGTGCCTTAAGGGAGGTTTACTCAGATACTTTGAAATCATAAGTCTAAAGGGACACAATCACCTTAAGAACCAATAACTTGACCTAGAAAGGAGGGTCTAGACTTGGGAGGGCTCCTTAAAGGAGAATAGAACAAATCCCTTAGTAAAGTTACTGACAACAACTTAAAATCCCAAGGTTTCCCAATGGTGTCAAATCTAGGTATTGAGGGAGTCCTCAGAGGGAATATAACCAATATATTAAGTAACAAGACAATTATTTCCATACCATCTACACATTATCAACACCTACTTGTAAAGAAACATTCAGTTGAGGAGGATTACCATAATTTATACCTCGTCGTAAATTTTTAGGATGAACTTCTGAGCTTTATTTCAGCACCATCCTTCCTAATGTCTGCAATAATAGTTGTAATAGATTGGTTGAGAGCCATTTAAAGAGAAACAATCTACCCAAAGGGTAGAGAATAAAGTGTAATAATAATGAGCTTAGTTTTGGAAATCTAATATAGATGGTATGACAACATGGTTAAACAAGTTAACATAGCATAAGATCGACATGCAAACCCTAGTAAAGTTTCTTATTTTTTCACTATCATGCATTAGTTTCATGGTCATTGATAAAATGTGTATTTATTTAAAAGATACGGTATAAGTGTGTCCCATGGATTGTGGTGTAACGATTATAATGAATACATTCCTATTAAAATGACCTAAGTTCAAATCTCATCAACAATTAGACTACCTATAATAGAAAAAATAATATTAATTAAATGATAAAATAGAAATACTAAAACTAAAACCCCAACTTATATTCAAAATTAAATGTGAGCTCCCTAATCCCACAATTAACTTATATTATATATATATATATATATATATATATATATATATATATATATATATATATATATAAACTAATTTAAAAATGAAAATGTACTTACATATATGATGTCACATTTTGATTCTATCTAATTTAATATTATAAATTATAAATTTTGAATAAAAAAATTATAATATGTATATGAATGTGATGGTGAAAATGTCCTTTACATGTGTCATGTTATGTTTTATTCAATCTTTTTTCATATAGTGCTTGGAAGTATTTTAATATTATAAAGTCCTTTGAAGTGATGTCAATTACTTTTTTTTTTAATAGTCCTATTATAATGTATGATAGATACATTATTCAACTAAAAAAACACACGTAATTATATGGGAATTTGCTTTTATTAAAATTTAAATAATATTAAAAATAAGATATGAAAACGTTCCATCACATTTATGATTAAATTTTAAAAAAATAATGTTATAAAATATAAATTTACAATCATTAAATTTATTTATATATATTAATATTTTTCTAATTTAATTTAAAAAGTAAGAAAAATAATAAAAAATGAATGAATAAAAATATAATTTGAAAACTTTAACAAATGACAATGATCATTATTAATATGATATCAATAACCACTTCAAATGTAAAAAAATCAATTAATAAGATTGATCTTAAACATTTTCTTCTTTTCATTAATCATTGTTTGATACTTACAACTTATAATTACCTAAATTAAAAGTGCACTCTCCCTAGAAATTTATATGGTTTTTAAAATCATTTAGGACATATAGTGAATGAACCAAAGAAATTAATATAAGAGTTTAGAAAAGATATTTAAGAATCTAAAGAAATCAAAAGAGCATTTAATATTTATTATTGCATTCTATAAGGAATCAAGTACTCATTGTACTCTTGAAAGTCGTATTAGATTAGATAGTGCATTACTTTAGACTACTATTACTATACAAAGTGTAATTAGTGTTACAAATAAGGTCAAATTTGGGTAGGAAATCGATTGTTTTATATTTTTCCAAGTGAAACTTTGAAGAATTTGTGTCAATTTATGTAGCACAAAATGGAACAACTAAACATTTTTAGTTATGTGACCCTTGCACCACATTTACGTGATTTTTAGACCACCTCTGTACCATTGCAAATATATTTTTGCATGACTTTTACGTCGCCTTTGCACCCCTCCACAATCAAAAAATAAATTAAAAAAATATTTGTAAATTTTTTGGGTGAGTTTTGCATCACCTACTAAATAAAATAAAAACACAACCACAGTAAAAAAAAAAATGGCCAAAGTTGCATTGTGCCAACTTGAATATGCCCACACACTTATTTGATGATACTTTTCTCATTCATTTTTTGACTAATAATTCAAAGTTTCTAAATTTTTGTATTTGTGGTTGCCATATTATCACTCTTTATTTGTTTACTTATTTTTAAATTCGGGTTTCTATATAAATTATATTTTGTATATAGTGACCTTTCCCCCCAGTGAGAACTTCCAACTTGTAAATAATCAAAGAGCACCACCATCAAGATCACGTATTAAACTTATCTTGTTGTAGTGGAGTGAGAATGGTCTTGTAATTCTCATAACAATGGTCTTCCAATGGTAGCAACAACTTAAAGCAATTTCACATCTTAATGTTTATAGCACTTGCTCACAACCATTTTTATACAAATGAAAAGTTGTCTAAAAGTTTAGTAGATTGAGGTGTTGAAGTCTCCTTCCTTACCACTCATAGAGTATTTGATTAAAAAACCAAGAAATTGACTTTCGTTTGCAGGTGCATAGTTAAGAAAATCCCAGAGTAAACTTACTCTACATACTTAATTATCTGTTAAAACTCGGGGCCGTTGCCTTCCAAGAAAATCCAAGCTCTTCAAAAGAGTGGCTTTGCCTTTGATTTGAACCAATTGTGCTCATGAATACCAATAAACACCCATGAAAACACATATTAATATACAAAAACAAAAATAAAAATTACATACTAAAAAACTTTCAGATTTGTACTCCAATAGAGGTTAGCAGTGGATGATTGAAATGGATATTGAAAACACGAATCACATGACAAAAAAAAATGTAATGGAAATGTAAAACCTATTACGATGGTGGATAAAGAGTCAAGCTTCAAAGCGGTTGAGGAACCTTAAGAGATGGATAAAGAGTTAAGCTTCAAAGCCATTGATCTAAAATATACATCCTTGGGAACCATTGAAGAATTCACATTGGAGATGAGTATTCAAAGGAAGTTGTTTTTGTAGTGGGGAGTAGTCCATGAGAAGGAGGGCATTATTGAATGTTGGGATAGTCCTTATAATTAGGTTGTTGAATCCATCACCATCACTATCACCAAAGGATCCACCATTCACCACCATGTTTGGGGTGGGAGGAATCGATTCATTGTAATAGATCACACACATCTTAGCACAATATAAACAATGACAAAGAAAACCGTAAAATGACTACCTAAAATGACAAAACAAACCCTAAATTGACCACTTAAAATAATATTGACCACCCCAGTTTTAATAGCACGACATTTTAATATTTCACATTTTGAAGCGACGTAAAATTGGCACAATTTTCATCGCATTTTTGTGTGGCATTAGTGGCACATTAGTGCCACCATTTCGATCGAAAAAAGACTTCGTATGATGACACAAATTTGACCTAATTTGTGGCACTAATTGCACTCTATATAGTAGTGTCCCTGATTGAATTTCATTTTACTTGGCATGTTGTCTTCGATATTATATACTCTTGAGGGGATTGATAAGTAGTAAGTGCTTAAAAAAACTACAAAACCTAAGCACAAACCTTAGAACAAATTTATTCCTTATCTGTTGTAGGTTTCGTTGCCTTATCAGGTTCTGAAGAAGAAGATCAATTTTCTAGGGATCTCTATTGAATTTCAGAAATACAAGTGAGATTTTTCGGAGCCTTAGACTTGACAAACAAAATCCTAAAATTAGTTTTTATGTATCTATCATTTGTCAAAAATGTACAACGTACAATTTTAGTTATTAGAAATGTCAAGTATGCAATTCTGATAAGGTGCTCAAGTCATTGCGAGTTTTCTACATTCTCATTGTCTTACCCTAAACACTGATTCCATTGTCAAAGACTACAACAAAAATTACTAAATTTGCCTAAAAATCAAAATGCATCTCTAAATCCTCTCTTTAATATTTATTAAGTTGGAAATTAAATTAGTAATTAAATTTAATTTTACTAAACTT
Source organism: Torreya grandis (assembly GCA_037957365.1). Lineage (NCBI taxonomy): Eukaryota > Viridiplantae > Streptophyta > Pinopsida > Cupressales > Taxaceae > Torreya > Torreya grandis. The sequence continues at coordinate 1,316,194 of JARHVA010000987.1, read as the reverse complement.
TATTAGCATATTATTACCACATTTACTAGTAGATGTGATGCATTTTAATTTCAATCTATTTTGTTATATATAATTTCAAGTTCTCATACTTTTAAAATTTAAGATCTATTCTTAATAATTTACTTAAATTTATTATTATTTTATTTATAAAGCAAATATTTTTATTAAAAATATTATTTAAAATAATTTTTAAAATTTTCATTTAATTCTATTTTTAATAAAGATTATAAATGAAATTATAAATTTAGAGGGGTTTTACAAATTCATTTATTAATTTAATTATTTTTTATAAATTATAAATTTAAAAGGGTTTTACAAATTCATTTATTAATTTAATTATTTTTTATAAATTATAAATTTAAAAGGGTTTTACAAATTCATTTACTAATGTAATCATTTTTTACAAAAATGAAGTATATATTATAAATTAAAAATTTAATTTATTTCTTAGAGATTAATGTAAGACTTTTATATTCTATATTATAGAAAATTTAAACTTTACACATATATCATGACATATATTTTTTAATAAGTAAAAGAAACTCTAAATTTTATGTACATTTTTATAAGAAAGTGAACATTTCACTGAATTTATTTAGATAAAAAATTAGAAATTTGAAAAAAAATTGATAAGAAAAATTGAAATAAGTAGATTAAAAAAAGCAAGGTCATTTCTAACTTTTTTAATAAGAAAAATAATAGACCAATAAAAAAGAACTTGTCACTTCTAACTTACTTTCGATAAGAAAATCTATCTTGACCAAAATAAGAACAATTCTAATTAACTTTCGTAACAAAAATTTAATCAATTTATAAAAACTCAGTTATCAAGAACACTCGTCATCCTTAAATTTTTTTGGATCAATATTTAAAAAATTGTAGATCCTTCAATATCATGGAATCCTTGAAAATAAAATGACTGGTCACTTCTACCCTTTTCAGTAAGAAAAACTGGACGAAAACAAGAACAATCCTAACTACTAACCTTGAAAAAACTCAACTAACGAAGAGCACTCGTCACCCCTAACCTTTTGTCAACATCTGAGGAGTTGCGGAACCTTTCAGTTCCGTGCGGGCCTTGAAAACAGAGCGACTTTCATGATGATTTTTGATGAATGGGGTCCCCGCACCCACTTAAGTCACTTCCCTGCTTAGTTCACTCCTTGTTTGCGTGTCAGGTGGGGGCGAGTTGTGTTATTCCACACGGAACAACGATATTTTAGTGCGTCTATAATAAGGACCGGTCGTCTGATGATCATCATATCATACTAGTTATATTCATATGATTTGGATTGACGGGGGTTTTCAGGACAAGCCTGGATTTTTGCTGACACATACAAAGCCAATAAAAGAAATAGTACAGTGGTCTGGATTTTTTTGTGTCTGGTTATTCTGTTACATGGTGGCCCAGATTCTGTCTCGTCATCTCTGTGATAAATTTGCCTGCAATTGCTCCTACAAATTCGCTGCAATCAGAAGAAGAAATATAACAAACACGGTGGCAACAATGGCAGATGCCAATGTGAATGTGAATACTGTTGTCTCAAAGAGACTGAGGCCTGAAGAAGAGCAGGAAGCAGAAAATGGTGGTGCTGTTGAGGAAGGATTCAGGCCACTCTGTTGTGAAAAAGCAAGAGGAGGGAAGCCTGAGCGAGGATGTATTTCCTCTGTCATACCTGGGTGGTTCAGCAGCCTCAAGTTTCCTGGTCCTCTTCTTGATCTTTCTCTTTCTGATTTTTTTTCTAAGGACATTTTCTTTTGTTTCATGCCCATTGCATTTTATTCCCATTATTTGGGTTTTTGTGGGTTCTGTCATTTATGAATTGGACTCATGTGAGCATGGTGGATTGTGATTTATATGCAATAGGTTTAGGCTGGGTTTCGGTTTTCATGGAATTTGTTCATTTGGGTTGTCAATTACATGGAAGGTGTTCAGAAATGAGTTAGGCTGGGTTTTAGGTTTTACTGAATGTTTGATTTGGGTAATGTTAATTGTGAGTTAAATATATGGAAAGTGGGTTAAGCTGGGATCTGTTTTTTAATGTTGGTTTGTGAGTCATATGAAAAGCATTCGGATGGTTTATGTTGGGTTTTTGGTTTTTCATGAAATTTGCTGATTTGGATAATAGTGGGTTGTGAGTCCTGAAATGGGTTTAAGTGCGTTAGGCGGGGTTTTGGTTTTCTTGAAAGGTGTTGTTTTGTGTTATATTGGATTTTTAATTGTCATATGCAATGGGTTAAAGTGGGTCACGCCACGTTTTAGTTTTTTCTGAAATTTGCTGTGCCTTTTACTCGTAAATCTTGGGTGAGGTTATTGTTAGCCTTTTCAGACTGTCGTGTAAGCTTGGACTACATTTTCCAGATATATGAACATAGGTTATGCTTGAATGCACCCTATAATCGTAAACCACAATCTCAACACGTGTGAGGAAGATTTGACCTTGTTTCATGCTTCCCTTACCGAATGCCCTGCATTACCGCCAACACCACATCTCCTTGGATGGTTAAGCAGGGTTTTGGCTTTCACAGATTGGGCTGATTTGAGTAACGTTGGATTGTGATTGACATGCGATGGGGTCAAGTGGGTTAGGCTTCAATGTACCCCATATCATTGCACCGGAATTTCATCACGTCTGAGGAGAATATGGGCTGACTTATTGCAGCAAGGGGGTTTTGATGCAGACCCACTGCTTCTTCCATGCTCCAAGCAAGCAGATCCAGAACTGCTTTAAATCTGCTTCTAATTATATCAGTTTCAGCCTCCTGAACAGACCTGCAAATTTATGCACAAAGCAACTGATGCAGAGTCTTGTTCTGCCTCCCAAATAGTTGCTGACAAATAGTTAATGTTAGCACAATTTTTTTATAGGAGAGCAATAAAAATAAGGAAAGAAACTACTGTCTTCAAAAGAAAATGAATTGAAACCCAAGAAATGTGCTGAATTGAAACCTAGGAAACTACTTTCTAGATTCCAGCAGATATGGATGAGTCCAAAGACTTTAGTTTCAGAAGGAAGCTTTAAATTTAAATATTTTTAGTTTCATTTCATTTGTCCTTGTACCTACCTCCCAGACTTAAAAACCCAAAACTAGCCTTTTCCTCTACCTCTAAAGTTTCCTCTTTCTCAAAAGTCAAGCTTCACATGTTGGCCTTCTTCCGGTTCTTCTCTTTTTGTAGGTTTGGAAGAACTTGCCTTTCCTCTGCTCTTGCTCATTGTTTTCTCCCTTCAAATTAGGTTTAAAAAATTCTACGAGTAGAAACAAACCTGCCCACGCCCTTCCTTATGTATGGCCAAAATAATTTTATGCTTACCAAGCTTTATGTCTTATCTCTGCTGAAGTGACCAGTCCAACCACTTGAGTGCCTTTCATCACTATTGCACCACATCCCCTTAGGTCGGTTAGGTTTGGGTTGTGGTTTTCATAAATTGGACTGATTCAAGTTATGTTTGATTGTGAGTTATATGCTCTGGGTTCATGCGGGTTAGGCTGGGTTTTGGATTTCATGAAATATGCTGCTTTGGGTTATGATAGGCTGTAGCTTATGAGTTATATGTTTGGATTTCATGAAATATGCTGATTTGGGTTGTGATAGGCTGTGGCTCATGAGTTATATGCAATGAATTTGAATAGGTTTTGCCGGGTTGTGGTTTTTCATGAAATGGTCTGATGTGGATTAGGTTATATTGTGATTTTTATACAATGGGTTTAAGTGAGAAAGGATTCATTTTCATGATATTGTCTGATTTGGAGTAATTTATTTGTAAGTTATAAAGGCAAAGATGATTTTTGTAAGTTGCAACCAAGGCGAAATGTCAATTTGGCATGTGAGATTCCCTTGTGAAAGTATACAAGGAGATTTTATTCTTCATTACCTTATATATTGTTTGAATTTTGTACCCCTTGGATTTTGATCTCATGACCAATTTCAGTGATAAACAGCGTTTTGATAATGCAATTTTGTTGGATATAATGTTTATATGCAATAGGTTCAGGTGGGTTAGTATGGGTTTTGGTTTAAATGGAATGGTGTGATGTGGATTGGGTTTTGGTCTTCATGAAATGCACTTATTTGGGTTATATTTGATTGTGATGTATATGTGATGTCTTCAGTTGGGTTAGTCTGGGCTTTAATTTTTATGAAATGTGCTGATTTGTGTTATTTTGGATTGTGACTTATATGCAATGGGTTCAAGCGCATTGGGTCAGGTTGCGGTTTTTTGTGAATGGGCCATGTGGATTAGGTTGTATTGCAATTTATATGCAATGGGTTTAATTAAGATGTGCTGGAATCTGGATTATGGTTTTAATGAAATGGTCTGATGTTGTTAAATGTTAGAATGTGAGTACGTAATGGATTCAAGTGTATTGGACTGGTTTTTTTGCTTTACTTGAGTTGGGTTGCCACGGTTTCTGTTGGTCTTTTATTCACACAAGTTGTATTTTAGGTTACTGTTCATATGCAATGGATTCAAGTGGGAGAAAGTAGGTTTTGATTTTTATGAAGTCAGCTAATGTGGTTTGTTTGGTTGAGTGTCATTTATATGCAATGCTTTTACCTTCAGTTCAAGTGGGACAAACTAAGTTTTGGTTTTCATGAAATTGGCCAGACATGGGTTGCTGGGTCGATTGTGATTTATATGCAACGGGTCTAAGTGGGTTAGGTTGGGCTTTAGTTTTGATAAATGGTTGTCTGTTTTCATCATATATAATGTTTTGGTGCCAGTTTGTTGGATTTTGTTTCTATGAAGTGTTTCTACTTGGATTTTGTTATTCTTTCCTTCACAAGAAATGTGGTTTTGCCAGAATTCATGGATTCAAATTTCTATATAATGGATTTTGTCGTGCTTATGTCTGTATCTATTGTGGTTGTGCTTCGCTGAAATTTTATCTATATTAGATATTGTTTTCTAGGTCATCATGCATATGAGTGGGCTTATTCTGCCTAGAAATTTCTATATGGGATTTTTTTTTGTTTTTCGTGCACATGTATTTTAGGTTTGATATATAATGAAGCCAATGTATATTATACTGTCAAAACTTCCCCTATCCTATTTTACTTATTTTCCCATCTCAGATGAAACATTTTTAACACAATTAAAGTAGTCTGGATCAGACACTCGAATAATGTTGCTGACAGAGTTTATTGATTGGTGATTCTGATAGAGGCTTCTACAAACTTGCAGTATTTCAACAATCCTATGTGGCCTGGTATACTTCTTCCTATGCAACTCCCTTCTTAATTGTCTGAAAATTGTTTTGATTTAAAAAATCTATTGCTATTTTTTCAAATATTTGCTTGCTTGAATAATTCTAGTTTTATATTATAAATTCACTCGAAATCCTTGTCGATTAATCTCAAGTTTTGTAGTCTGTTTGGTTTTTGGCATTCTAACAACTGCCTTTTTTAAATTGAAATATGGCAATGGTGGTAGAAAGTTCGACTTATCCAGTATTTAGATCATTAGATTAATTGTTGGACCATCTAGGCTTACTATGAATTCTGAAAACATCATTGATTGATTTTTTTGTTTTGCATAGTCACAGTTTTACATTTTTAATATTAATGAAAAACATTAAGATTGCACAATCAGTAATTGTTTACTATTACGTTAGTCATATGTTTCAGTTAGCCCTAGGTCATTGATCTTTCATATAGAGACATGTGGAATACATGCTAATTTGGATTTATTCACTAGGTAACCATGCTTCAAATTTTGTTTTCTGATATTTTGCGCAAATGGTTATCGGTTGATTTGAGAAGCTGTATTTATTATCATGAGATATTTACAATATTTGGCAATTTATTAGGAAACAAAAGAAAAGGCAATTCTTTAGTATTTGTGTGCATGTGTCTAGAATGTTTTTAATTCAGGAATAAAATGTAATTAATTTCTTTGGGTGCTCGTTTTTACTCTTACTTTGCATCAACTCAGTTATTCCCTTTTGGTGATAACCAGGTATGCCACATCTGAGTAGAGATGCTAGTTCAAGTTTTAACTGGCTTTCTGCAAAGCTTTTTGATGTAAGATGTTTTTCCTGATACAATTTAGTTCCCCTTGAACGTATATTATATTTTGTCCTTGTCAGGTTAAATACAATTGTGCTGTAGTCTTCGAACCTCTGTGTCATGTCTTATAATTTTATTCTTTGAATTAAAAGAATTGCAAGACTACAGCCAAAAAATCTCTGTCAGTGTAGGATAATCGTTCCAGATGTCTGATTAATCAGCATATCATTTATGACATGATGATGTGATTTTCAACTAAAGATCCCATTTCCCCTTTTTCAGTGGACTGTATCTTTCGTTTTCTCCAGGAACTAATAGCTTTGTAACTTTGTCACATATGAACATCCTGTTTCCTGTGTTAGTTTGGTGAACTGTATCTTTTCTTTTCTCACGGCACTATTGGCTTAATAAATTTACTACATCTAAACATCCTGTTTACTGTGTTAGTTTTGTGGACTATATTGGTCCCTAATGGCTTTGTAACTCTTACATCTAAACATCCCGTTTCCTGTGTTAGTTTAGTTGACTATATCTTTCTCTTTCTTGGGCCACTAATGACTCTGCAACTTCGGATATTTCAGATGATGCATGCCCTGGGAAAGTCTAGTCCTGTTATGATACAAAATCTAGTCCCGTACTTCTATTGTCTATTAAGGGTAAGCTTATTTGGCATTATGTGTCTTCCAGGATTTTGTTCTCTTGATCGAATGATATCTTATTTTATGGGATTAGAAGCTAGTTGGGATGTTTGAACATGTGTGTTAAGCCGTAGACTCATTAGAATTTGGATTTTTCATATGAATTGCTTTTGCACGGTACCATTGTGTGTACTTCAAGATGTTCATCCATCCTAGGACCATTCTAGTGCAGATATTTTTGTATACAGAGTTCATTTGGAAATATATTAATGAATTCCCCAAAATACCTATGGGTATCGTGTTTCTTTATTGTTGTTTCTATAAGGTAAAATATAAGAATTGCAATGTTTAGCCGGTCATATTTAGGTATTAGTAATTAATAGATGGGAAATGATGTATAATTCATTCATATGAAACATTATGCTAGTTTTTAATATGGTTGGAGAAATTTGTCAATTGGTTGTAAAAGTGTTCCAAATGAGTTATTCTACTAGCAAGGGCTGATAGCTCTTAAGAGTGCTTTTTAGTATTTCACATGAATGTTGTTGCCATTTACAGTACAAAGGTTGTTGCCCCATGTTTCACCAGGCATTTCTGGGGCGATTCCAACTGTTTCCGGGGTGTTTCCTGGCGTTTCCAAGGGATTCTGGCAATAAAAAATTTAAAACAAAAGATGAACCAGACGGTATATAAATAAAATAAACATTGAAGTATAAGTTCTTAGACTTTAAAGTTATATTTTATTTATATACTTTCAGGATGTTTAAGAGTGGTTTCGGACCTCTATAAGTTATAATGCAAATTCTAGGTTTTGGAGGATTCTATCATATTTCAGACTTACTCAGATTTCAAGGTTTCAGGGTTTGAGACTTGGCCATATTTCAGGGTTTCAAGTTTTCAAGGAGACATCATAGGAAGTATGAAGGCTGCATAAAGGGATGTATGTATGATAGAATAGTATGAGAACATCTCTCGCAAAGTGTCACAAGCTGATCCCAGCGCATTCCCTGTGCACCCCTTAAGGCATGCACTCTGAGAGATTCAATGCACCAGTGAGCCCCTGCGAGAGAAAGTGTCAGCAAATGATAAAGTTGAAAAATAGTGGGAGTGGCATTTATGATTTTGAGGGCAATCTAGATGATTTATTCTAGATTTTAATGTATTTGTGATGTCTACTTTGAACTTTTGAGGCAATGAAAGAATGAATACTATGTATTTTCATGTTTTTTACTAAAAAAATGAGTAATATGCAGTATGCGTATATATATATATATATATAAACAATGCATATAATAAAATGTATGGATGTTTCCACAGTGTTTCCAAATCAAGGTTCTTTGAAAAATGGTGTTTCCGCGCTTCCATACCCGTATCCGTACCTGCACCCAAACAACATAGGAACTTAGTCATATTTGCGGTAGTAGTGGTTATTATATCAAGAAAAGGCGTAACTCATTTATGTGAAACAGTATGCTAGTTTTTAATATAATTGGAGGAATTTGTCAATTGATCGTAAAAAAATATTCCAAAGTGAGTTTCACTGCTAGCAATGATTGATAGCGCTGAAAAATGCTTTTTGGTATTTCACGTAAAGGCTGTTGCCATTGCTATTAGTTGTAATCTAATTATGTTGTGCATCTCTTAAAAAGGTTTTGTTCGGTATGCTGTCAATTGCACTCTAGTATGTTGGTTGGTTAATCTTTATCCAGAACATATAGTTCGCATGCCCTTGCTTGTGTAAAGTGTTAAATTTGTTCATATAGGTTTGTAATTTTTTTCCGTATTTCAGTATCAAGACAGTTGCATTCTGCTATGAAAATTATTGTCTTGTTAGCTGGCATGTTGAACTCGTAGCTATTTCAACTTTCTTTTTCCTTACAGGGGAGGCTCATTCGCTTAAGGTTGAGAAGATATTGTTCGAGGGCAAGTCAGAATATCAAGATGTGATGGTATTTCAGGTCTCTTATGATTTCAATAATGGAACTTTGTCAACATCATAATTTGTCAAAATCTATTGTTTGAGGTTTCAAATCTGTTTTTATCATCCACTTAATAAAGTCTGATTCTTTTGATATTCTGATTGCAGTCACCAGCATATGGTAAAGTGCTTGTGCTTGATGGGGTAGTTCAGTTGTCTGAAAAAGATGAATGCGCCTACCAAGAGATGATAGCCCATCTTCCACTTTGTTCTATTCCATCTCCAAAAAAGGTTTTTATATATCTTTGGTCATGATAATTTTGATATATGCATTTAAATGTCATAGTTAATGTTAGATGAAGTATGTATAGACAGACTTGTAAGCTGAACAGCATGGAGCTTCTCCTTGGTCCTGTGTCCAGCGATTTCTTTTGCAGGCTGTCGGCATTCTAGTTTCTTCTAATTGCTAATGCAGATAACAACTGAGATTACTTTAATTCATATGCCCATGTCAACACATATTTCCATGCATTTTTGAGAACGTTACTGACAGTGTACTTCCGAGTAGGTGGTCCATGTGTTTTAACTTTTAGGAACGTAATTCATGATACTCTTCATGGCATGATACTAATGATGATGCCCATCTCAACACACGTTCATGTGTTTGGGGAACATTACTGACAAATGAAACCTTTTCTTTATATTTAATTGTTTTAGCTGGTTTGTTATTCTGAGAACTTCTTAACAGACTTCCAGCAGCTTGAGACAAGCAAATATAATGCGAAGGAAATGAGAATTCTTATCGCCTCGGTTTAATGTAAAGGTTTTAATGGTTTCCCTCATTTTTGACCAGAACTTTTATGTAATTTGGGGTAAAAGCCTTTAGTGCAACTTTTGGTTGAAGAAAATGACAATCCAATCATGTTGGTTTATTGTTTAAGTTTTAATGATTTCGTATAGTCACAATGATTTTTTGCAGTTGTGATCAGTGCTTGTATGTAATGTAGAGTAGCGTGTGCCTTGAATGCAATTTTTGGGTCCTAGATTGATTACCTGCTCTCCCAAAACTTTAGATTGGAGCAGAAACAACAGAGTCCATGGAAATCATTTAGGGTATTTCAAAAGATTTCAGTAAATTCCAATATATGGGTCTCTGTTTATAGATATATCACGTATGCATTTAGCTCCAAACTTTTGTTGGTTTTGGGATCTAAATTATGCTTGCATTGAGTTAGATAATGTCATGAATTTGATTTGAGTTGTCCTTGATAGAATGTGGGAGCATTTCTGAGCTGTAATAATATTTGAATTGAAGTCGTCCAGAATCCTGATTATTTTAGCTTTCAAGGATATTTCTGTTGTAGATCCTATTTTTCCTTTGTGATCTCAATTTCAACAGGGCCTTGTTCTTTGTGTGCTATTTAAATTTTACTTCAATTCAGTTGCAGTGAGTGTGACTGAAATATTTTAGTATCTTGGCATATAGAAAATTTGAAGGCCTAGGTTACTTTAAACTAGGACCTTGTTCTCTGGCGATTTTCACTTGACTATTCTAAGATATTAGAATCAGGGGTGATTAAATTGCATTTAGTGTTAAATACTTTTGGAACATTTCAGTATCGAGGACCTTGTGCATGTACAAATTTCAAAGGCCTGGGTACCAAGAAAGATTTCTGTAAGATCAAAATATGCAAATGGCCAAGTAAAGAGAAGAAATGACATCGTATCAGATTTGACTTGCAGTCCTCCTTATCCAGGGCAGTATATTTTGTTTTTGGTTGAGTTGGCATGATTTGGCAGCATATGTATTGGCAATATGAACCTGGGGCTATGTTTGGTGGTTAATATTTTGAGCTGCATTTCTTTTACCGAACACTCAGGAAAAAACACTAAACCAAGGAAATAGCTAAAAAGTGTATTGATTTGAGTGGGTGGAATTTAATGGTTGGATGCAATGAATATGACATAACTAATTCATCCTATTGTAATTGACTTATAACTGTTGAAAGAGCTTAAGGCAACTTTTCCTGTTGCAGGTATTAGTAGTTGGAGGTGGTGATGGGGGAGTTCTTCGAGAGATATCTCGGCACAGATCAGTGGAACAAATTGACATATGTGAAATTGACAAAATGGTTATAGATGTAAGTGGTAATAATTTTGACCTCATTTGAGTACTGAGTTGCATCCTTTCTCTTGATGAAAAATACCACCTTTTCTCCAGCACTGATCTTATGTTGTATCTTTGAAAAAAACATGTTTGTTATGATTGATTCTATTTTAATTTTTATCCATAAAATCAAAGTAAGAGAACACTAATCTGACCTTGTAGGTATCCAAAGAATTTTTTCCAGAACTTGGTGTGGGCTATGAAGACCCTCGTGTTAGGCTTCATATTGGCGATGGTTTGTAATTGGGTTAATTTATTTATGAATTTTTGTATTTGGAATGTAACTCAACTAGTTAGGAAGGAGTTTTACTGGGCAGCAGAGGATAGTGACTAAAATTCGAGCCTTTTGGTAATGAAAACTTTGAAAGCAATTTTCTTCACCGTTTGAATGGGAGCATGTGCTTTTATGGTGCTAAATTGGCCATGATATGCAATTCCATTTCATACAGGAGCCGCCTTTTTGAGGGAATGTCCAGCTGGAACATATGATGCAATTATTGTGGACTCTTCTGATCCAGTAGGTATGGTCCTTGGTCTGAAAAGAATTGAAAGCTGCATAATCAGTATAATTCAGTATGTTCAATGAACCAGTTCCATGCAAAGCATAATGGATTGCAATTACCATCTGCTAGCGATGAGGCCTATTGCCGTAAGAGTTTTAAGGTGTAGCCTGTGCACACAATGCAGGCCTCACTGCTGATAGCAGACCACATATAAATAGCTGGGGCATGTATTGCCTAGAGAGTTTGATATATATGAACTGCCTCTTTCCATGTTTAAACTGGAACATGTACATCTCATCATCACATCATATTTCAATAACTAGTTTTTGCTTTAATCAGGTCCTGCACAGGAACTGTTTGAAAGACCTTTTTATGAAACAGTGGCTAGAGCACTGAGGCCTGGGGGTGTAGTAATCACTCAGGCAGAAAGCTTGTGGTTGCATATGCACGTTATCCAAGATATTGTCTCAGCATGCAGGCAAGCTTTCAAGGGCTGTGTCAACTATGCTTGGACGTCTGTCCCAACATATCCAAGGCAAGTAAGCTGTAATGAATGAGCATACTCTTATCATTGCTCTGTCTCCGAGTGGGCATCAGTGGTCACGATCCATTTCTTGGACAGAACAATGATTATGTACTGTGGAAGACTCTTACTTTGGAATCCCAAACAATAAATTCTATTTATTGAGTTTAGATATCCCTGTTGAGATTCCATTATTACCACTTTATATAGATAGACAACAATTTTATTAATGTAACTGTTTTCATTTTGATATGCAGTGGGGCAATTGGCTTTATGATTTGCTCAACGGAAGGACCACCTGTAGATTTCAAGAATCCTGTCAATCCTATTGAAAAGCAGGGTGCTGCAACTAATTTGAGGGGTCCTTTAAAGTTCTACAATTCGGAGGTCATATTCCTATCTTTCTAGAGTCCTTCAATATGGCTGCTTGTAAGCTCAATTTTGGAATTAACGAATGTGCTGTAACTCGGGGGTGATTACCCAACTTTATATGGTTTTTCAATATGGCTGGCACTAAGCCTAATTTTGGAACCACCATACTTATTTTACAAACTAAATAGCCTTTCTTCTGTGGGCACCTTAGTCACAAAACTACCAGTCCCTAGCATTTTTACTAAACTCTAACAGACCCTCGCATAATTTGAATTTGAACTACACAGTCCGTTTTGGATTGACATTTCTTTGGAGATTGATATTGTTAATATTTTTGAATAAAACAAGATGGTAAGAGCATTACTGGCCAGTGCATGGATGCAGCAATCATCTGCAGAAGCCCAAGAATAAGGCAGGGTCTTACTTTGGTCCCAAAAACTGCCGACTCAAATTTTGTTGGTTTCAATGTTGTTCTTATGAGGATTAGAAATTGAAAAGTTGTACCGACTGTTACCGATGTTTTAGTTGGAAACAATGTCTTGGTGCCGAATCATGTGCCTTAGCTAGTAGGTATTTAATAATCAGTGTTTCCAAGTTTAAGAATGTTTGAAAGTGCCGCCGCTACGCGGTAAATATCATGTAAACTGTTTACACGATCTTTGGAGAAGCGTGTTTGAGTCCTATTATGAATATATCTAAGACAACCATTTTTTATTGCAGATGCACGCAGCTGCATTTGCTTTGCCGGCGTTTGTTAAGAAGGCATTGGGTCCCCTCCTTGCACCATCTTCATGCTAGCAGGCTTGGAGCAAATTGGTTTACAATCTCTAACAGCGAACATGGGTGTTATATTCTTTCCTCATTTCCACCTGTTGTCTTTTGGATATTATACATCTTAAAGTATCTAATTAATATGTGGTTTAATTACTGTACTCCAGCTTCATGAATGGTTTTGGTACACTTTATGAAGACATATCTCTATTGATGTTGGAGGAGGACCATCATTTGATGGAAAATCCCATAAAATGGTTTTGGCAAAGTTTCTGAAGACGTTTATAGTGATATGGAAGAAAACCATTGATAGATGGAAATTTCCATGAGCTGTCTTGTTAGAAAGAGTGCATGTTAAAAATACAATGTATATTGTCTTCTACTTAATTCAAGTTACATATCTTTCTTTTTCAAACGGTGTAATTAGGAGGCCAATAAATTTTTTAGCCTGCCATCTAATTTATGATTGAGATGTGACTTTTAACGTCGTTTAGGCCAGAGCAGGTTTGTATGACTGTTCTTTACTTGTTCAGAGGATTATTTCTCTGTTTTTTAATGCATATATATTGATTGTTTATATACATATACGGTAGGTAAAAAATTGGAGTTAACTCATAGGTTATCAATCAAACCTGGAAATTAAATTGACCCATCTCAAGTGCAGACAGATTATATACGAAAATTTCTAAAACAAATGCAAGAAACCCATGGCCTATCAAAATCCAAAGCAGGCAGTCCATTTAAAAAACTGTAAAAGATTACAGTTGATCATCATATTTTTCTGATCCTATCCACAAATCCGTACTCCAAACATATTTTTCCAACAGGAAGCTATATTGATTTTCTTGATGGTCAAATAAAAATGCCTCAGAAGTATAAATAATATTAAGCCGAGGCAGCCAAGACATTCGTGAAGATTTCCATTCAGCCAATAGGGTGCTTACGACATATTTCACACAGGAAATAATTAGTGGAGACTACATTGTTACGCAGCCGATGTTTGAAGATACGGAATTTAAAATAAGGCAACAAGCATAGCGGGGCAGGCTCGTCATAGAACTTCCGAAGTCAGCAGAATGAACCACGTACAGGAGAAAATTGGGAGGGTTCCCACCCAAACCATGACAAACAAACAAACAAGGTGGCATCTAGGTAAAAGTAAGGTTTCAATGTCACAACCAAGCGAGACACCGATTTGGTGTATGAGACCTCAGCGTGGAATTGTATAGAGGGGATTGTTATTTTGGTTCACTATATATATTGTTCGATAAGGTGTACAACCTTTTTTTATCGAGAAAATCTTGTGCCCCTATATATTACACATGGTTTTACCATCAGAGGCTGTATTGATATCAACTGATTTGAGCAAAAGCGTGCTGGTCCACCGACAGACTTTGTTGGCTTTTGATGATCTACACAGCTTCAAGTTTCATGATGTCAGACTTCCACACTATGATATATTACTGCATTAGCACTCATCTTCTTGTGATGCTTTAATTCAATTGGAGCACATATTGTGCATGTTACGCTCAATGTCGAACCTTTGTGCCATGTGGAAACACTGCACCACTATGTTCAGTGGCACATCAATAAACTTGCAACACGACACATACTTGGGAGTCAAATTGACACATTTGCAAGTAGGGGAACTGTTAATTGTTAGAGAAGTGAAATTGTATTGTAACTATCTTCTTTTGTAATTGCGTTCTTGTGTGTAATTGTAACCATTTGACCCCAAGGTGGATAATCATGTGCACTCATGTATTTTGCAGTCCAGGTTAAGAAAATCAGTTAGGAAGTGTTTCCCCCTCTGTGATCTCGAGAATCTTCATTTTCAATATACCAGCCCCGTTTTATGAATTTTTACCATGTTCATTTTCATTAAATATAAGAGCATTATTTCATTCTCTCTTGTCCTAGGAATGTGTGATGGTTTATTGCCTTATGGATTTGTTACATGCCAACATCCCGAGCCCCATGGTGTGGATCATTGGAATCATAATGGACTTTAATCTTTCAAGTAAACATTTGTACACAACAACAAAAAGGGCGTCAACTCAATTTTGTATCACACTACTTCGAGGAACGTTAACACAAGAATAAGATGGTTGAATCCCAAAAGTTTTTTTTTGATGACTTCCTAGAGGTTCAACTACTCATTAGTGGTGCCCTCAAGGAGTGATACATTTTGCACTTCTAGAGCAGTTTCATGAACTCATGATACAACATAGTTCTTCATTGTCTCATTCTTTTACCTGCTTGTTTGCATTTTGTTTTAGTTTCATTGCCCTTTCAACATCCAAGGTTATTTAGACATCCTTTTGTTTCAAGGCAAGATAGATGCTCCAACATTGGATGATTAAATTTGATCATTAGAGATCTACTTCTTTATGTATTGTTTCACTAATGTTGAGAAGATTATCTTTGCCTCGTCGTTGAAGTCTACATCGGTACCACATTGGTGGGAATCTTGCATCGCCCAACATGAGAAAGATTGCGACCCCATTGAAATTTGGGATAAGTTTGTTAGTGTTGTTTGTGGAGATTATTGCCTTTACAAGTGCTAAGGAAAGAGTAGATAGAGTTTTAGTAATTGTGCCAATGAAAGGAGCAATCAATACAAGATTACATCAAAGAGTTCCATGACTACCTTGCTCCCTTATGAGAGAACATAATGAAGCAACATAAGGTGTTGGAGTACACTAGTGGACTCTCCTTATATTTGTGCTAAAATGAGACTATTCACCTCTGACACATAGGCACTATCATATACCACAACATTGCCAAGATCAAGGCCAAAACCAAGATGAAGCAAAAGTTTTACTCTCAATCTAATGCCACATGCAAGAAGAAGCCCTTTGCTAGTACAAGAAACACCCATTGACACCACACAAGCCCCACAATAATCGTGAATGTCACACCCAACATTTATTGATTATGCAGTCTACATCAAGGCTCGCACAAGTAGAGAAGCCATTGATTTGGATGCTTCTTGTCTAAGTGTCAACACCTTTGCCATCCAAACTTTAGAGGAATAAGAATGTGTTTTGTTGGATCAAAATTTAGTTCTTTCATGTCATCATTGATAGTCAGACAAAAGAACATCATTACACAAGATTAGTGCATCATGCAAGTCTTACCATTGAAGCACATCCTCAACCATACTCACTGGGATGGGTATAATATAGTAAAGATATCCAAGTTCAATGCTAGTGCACATTCAAATATGGAATCAAACATTGCACGTTACAATCATGTGTGACATAGCACCATTGGAGGCATGTGACATTCTATTGGGCAAACAATGTGTATGATCACGACGGTATCTATAGAGCTAAATTACGACGTTGGTCCTTTAGAGGCAATGACTTCATCTTTAACATTTGCCAAGCAATGCTATAAGCTCATTTCTCATGCAAAAGTTCATGTTCTTCATAGTTTGCCTAGGAACACATTCTATTGGAGGTATTTGATAGTAGGGTAAAGATATTCAAGTTCAATGCTTTTAAAGGTATTTGACATTCTACTTGCAAACCATATGTATATGACTAAGATATTACCTATAGAGCTAAATCAAAACATTGTTATGACAAAGTTAATGACCGTATTTTCATCATGAGTCTCTTTTGAACGTCGAAGTCACTATGGTATATGCCAAGCAATTCTACAAGCTTGTTTCTCATGTTTAAAAGTTTGCATTGCTCATGGACCACTTGGAAACACGAGCGTCAAAGCAAGCATGCATTGGTAATGCACCAAGTTTTGTGCTCTATAATAGGGACAACTCAACAATCCACTACAATAATATGGAGATGTATCTGAAGAACCAAAATGAATCCCCACACATTGCATGGTAACACATCAAATTGATTTGGTTCCAAGATCTCCACTTCCAAACAACCAATTGCATCACAAAAATATTTGGGAGAACAACAATATTTGACTCTAGATTCAAGGGCTTATTGATCAAGGCAAGATCAAGGTAAGCATTTCTCCTAGTGGCAAGCTGATAGTTTGTCCCTATTGCTAAAATACTCTGTCACAAGACAAAATGAGGAATTTACAACAGTGACAAGACAAAGTCCCTTCTCTATTGTGAGGAGAGGTTTCCTTCATTGGAAACAAAAAATGCTTGGAAGGAACATTTACAAATATACATTCCAAATTGTATTGGGAGTGTTGTACATTTCTTAAAAAGGAAAAGGAATGGAGAGAGGAATATAGAGCTCAGATCATATTTGTAAGAAAGGAATCAAAAAATTTATTAACAATCAACATTCAACACATTCATATCCAAAATATTTAAAGGAAAGATATGCACCATTAGATGCTGAGAATAATAACATAAACACGAAAAAAAAGTAGCATACAATCTAGGAAATCTTCTTATATTATTCCCCAAAAATGAATATAAATTTAATTAGCAATCTATTCCCTATAAAAAATGTGTTATTTGTTGGATATCTGTTGTATACTTTGCATGATTTACCCCCCTTACTATATAGCTAGGCATGAAATTTGGGGTCTAGGGAATCACTTACGTTTGGGGGTTTGGAGGGGCCATGGGACATGAGCCTCTATTTTTGTTCTTTCAAAACTGATACATGTTTTGGTGCTCTCATAGGTATTTTTACCTATCGTAATAATATGGGTGGTGTTATGACCCATAGTTATGGTTAGAAGTGCAAATAAAATAAACTAATCTTAATTTAAGCTAAATTTAACTTATGATAGAGCAACAAACAAAGAAAACAGAAATCACAAACTATATGCTTTAAATGTGTAAGCATTCTTCATTGTGATATAAACTTGATTTGCTCTTTGAAAATGTGGTGCTCACTCTTCCAATGTAAAGGAGAACGAGCAACGTTTTGGTGTAAAATGAGTCTTTGATTCATTTTGATTCGCTTGTGAATAGAATTTCGTTAGCATAAGTCTGAATTCTCCAAGATTTGATTTCAGGGTCCTTTGAAAATGAAGGCTTTCAAGTTTATTTATAGACTTTTGGAAAAGGATCCAACGATGGAGGACCATTTGGACTTATTCAATGATCGAAATGATCAACGGTGGCTAATGAGTCCTCACCCATGAGGATGAAGACCATTTTCAAATGGTTGAGAGAAGTATGGGGTTGGTTAACTGACTCAACAAAATTAAGTCAAATTTATTTCAAATGGTTGAGAGAAGTATGGGGTTGGTTAGGATGGGAGAGAAAAAGGTGCGAGATGTTTTGATGAGATGTAAAATTCATATTTTATTATTTAAAATAAAGATTTTAAGTGTGCATAATTGACTAATTTGACTTTATTCAATCATTTGAATTTGGAGGAAGATGTGATGAATTATTAAAAGAATTATTAATATGTTTAGGTGCATTTCGGCACTAAATAAAATTTAGGTGTCTAAATTTGCCCCTATTTGAAATAGTGTTACAAAGCAATATTGTTTCAAATAATAATAGTAGTAGAGTGTTGATTAAAAAAGAAATTTGCCCCAAATGAATGAAAATGAGTGTAATGATGCCCGCTCAAGGGTTTGTGCGAGAAAACAAACAAATGCTCGAAATTGATGAAAAGAAAAAATGGTCAAAGTGATGTGGACAAATGATAAATTAACTTATTGCAGAATTAATGTCAGACTTATAAGATGTTGCACGTGTATAAATGTTGCCCCTATTTGAAAAATAATAATTTTAACCATTCGGAGATTGCACGCTTACTGTTTTGATAATGACACATAGGTCAATTGAGCGATTGTGAGAATGGTATATCCCAATAATAATAAGCTACGGATCCATAAATAGAAAAAAGATATTGAATTTGCTAATGATTATGTTTATTTTACGTAGATAGATTGTTGCAAGATTTTTAAAACAAATTCAAAATAAATTGATTTAATGTATCCCAAAAATTTGAAAAATGGATGAAGATTGAGTATTATGGAGGGATGGAATTGAGAAAACTGTCATCAATAATATAGATACTTGTCTCAATATTAATGTTTGCAAAATTGTGGAGGCTATGTGTAAAACTATTTACCCCTAGTTGTTAAATGCTAGAGAAGATATTGGAAAAAGTACATTTTCCACTTTATAAACTACATGCTTGGATTGTGATCAAACTCAGGGGTCTCACGATCGAATGTGGGAAAGATATGTCCCAACGATAGTAAGCCACATGCCAGAAAATGAAAAATATAGATTATCTGATTTGTGATAAAGATTTACAAAATAGATATTTGCAAAAGCATTGATAATGAGATATAACACTTTAATTAAATGACAGTAAAAATGTAGATGAAATGGTTTGGATGGATGATGGTAGTCGAACTGATATTAGAAACCACATGTCTCTAAGCATTACCTACATAATCCACTATGGACAAAGTTTGAGTGGGGATATCAGGTTAGATTTAGTTCTCCCATTGCAGGAAGAAAAGTGACGATGTAATGTAAGATTGACCCATAGATGCTATTAACATACTTAAGTTAATGATTTCACATTATGATTGGATGATGGATTGATTTGCCCCCAATCAATGATATTTGGTAGGAGTAGATTGGGAATTGATATATCCCAAGAGAAGCTGCATGCTTTGAGGTGACCCATAAATCAGGGTTCATAGGAAAGGATGTGGGAATGATATATCCTATTGTAAAGCTATGAGCTTAGATATGTTGACTAATTTATTGATTGATTGACTGAGCAAGTGATAGGTTGATGGAGAAAGGATGGATATTGTGATTTTGTCAGTCCCAATCGACAATTGCGAGAGATTGAACGAAAAGATTAGGAAATAATTGTGGATGATTGATATGCAAGTATTAACAAAGAAATGAAGTGACTACATGGATGAGGTAAGGATGGATGGAAGAGAGATTATTATAGGACAACAAATTTGGTTTTGTGTTGTGAAATGCTTAGAAAAGGAGAATAAAATGATTTTGCAATTATTAGAATGATGAAATTGGTATGAAAAATGACAAATTTGTTGAATAAAGTGGCGAATTCATTGAGAAACGATTTTACAACTATAATGACTTTGTCTGAGATGACACACAAATGCTTCGTCTAAGAACATGAGATGGTTTGATAGCTGCCTTGTGTTTATTTTGTTCTCATATTAGATTTCCAACAATAATTCCAACTGAGTAAGAGTTGAGCAACCTGAGTTTTGATATTGTGCATGACAATATGCACCAATGGTGTAGAAAAATCATGATGACTATTGTGCGATATGCGTAAGGACTAATAGATTCACAAGGATAAAACTTAGTGCATCATGACATGGAAGATCATAATAACATCATTAATAATGCACATAGTGTTCTAGACACAAGAAATGACAATAAAGATAAGATAAAAAAAGATATTTGCAACAATGAAAATGATGTAAGTAAAATAAACACATAAGTAAACAAATACTTTGGAAGCAAGTAAACACCCATGATGTAAAAGAAAGTAAATGACTATACAAAGAGGTAAGCAAATGACTAAAACAAGTAAGCAAATGACTTTTTTAGATATCCTTGGCTAGAGTAGAATCCTTTAGCATATATGATTTTTGTTGATGTTGAACTGTCCGATGAGTAATTCGTATAGGGGATGACTAGGGTATGTAACTAAAGACAAGGGATTATTTTTGAATGTTACTTCGATTTTGTTTTTGTATTTTATTAGAGTTTGTAATAGTTTTGGATATTTTTGGATTTATAAGTGTATATACAAGGAATACCAGCAAAGGGAAAACCATATTCTAACATTTAAGAGTGAGTGGGAGGAGATGGAAGGAATACATTATATATGGAGTACAGATGAATATGAATGAATTGAAATTAAGATGATAATTTTAGGGAACACATGATGTAAGAACCAAGTGTCTAGTAGTCAAAATAACATTGCAAAGATACACCAATATGTTTCTAAGAACACACCTCAAGACATTTCCACTTCCTTACCAAGGTCAAAATAGGAATAAAAAGAGTTTTATGATGGTAAAGACTGGATTAATAAGTATGGGTTTCAATGTGTTCGGGATTAAATGTATAAGGATGGATATGGATAGGTAAGGGTGTTTAAGGAGGGGTTATGGTGGCTAAGGATGAATGTAGGATGGATTTAAATAGGCATAGGATGGATGAGCATGCTCTAGGATAAGCTAAGATAACTAAGGATGGTTTAGGGTAAGTGTATGATGGTAAAGGATGGGATTAAAAAAGTTGTAATATGGGTAAGGATGGAGGTATGATTTATAATGCATAGAATTGAAATAGAATGAGCTTGCCCTCAAGTGTAGGGTACTTGTCGACAACTGAATATTTTACGTATGATGTCGAAAATTGGTTTTCATCATGGTACTTGTCCAAGGTATCATATAAATGGTTTTCACATGTAGATGAATTTATTTCTCTTTCTCTTTCTAATTTTATTTTATTTTATGTGAATTATTTATTTTTATTTTTGACATCTCAATTATAAAAGGTTTCGAGATGTATGATGCTTACTACTATTGATATTTTAGGTATGCATTCTACAGATATCTTTAGTAACTTCATTGATTTCTAAGTTGGCTTCTTTCAAATTTACCAAGATATAGTCATAGCTTCTACAATAGAGGGCGCTGTCATACAGGGTGAAATGAAAAGTATGTTGGATGATGTGTGTTGAAAGCATGAAGGATTTGGATGGATGGAATTATATTGGAGATAATTATATGTGTCATGATGTAAATAGTGAATGAGACCAACAATCTCACGTTCAACAAGACTGGGAGTAACTACAAGTTGGGTGATTTGATAATTTAATGTGGCATCAATGATATTTTCAATTTGTGATGGGGATCCATCCTGCAATTGGGCTAATGTAGAGGACAAATTAATTTTCTCATCCATTGGTGCCATAGAAAGGTTTTCACAAAAGGATTCTTATTGATTGTTTTGATTGGAGTTTGGATTTGGATTGTCCAATAGCACCTCAAAGAAGTTTTCACTAAGGGACTCATATTTTTGATTTTCTATATTTTGATTTGGATTCTGATTGCAATTTGTATTTTGATCATCTGATAGTGCCTCAAAAAAAAACTCACTATGAGATATCGATTTTATATTTAGACAATAGGATTAATTTTGATTGAGGTAGAATTGTTGTTTCTCAAAATATGCATATGTTTCTTGATGCTCTTCTAGCAAGAAACCAATTAGAAAGTCTGCAATTATTTTATTATCATGGAAGGAAGTCAACTATAAGTAAGATCGTTGGTCCCAATCAAAAGGTGCAAGATACTGACTTGCAAGATGGAAGGCAAGATTGGTGAGGTTGATGAAAGGAATGATGGCAACACAGTCCTCGTAGAGACTATGATCGGATCTTGTTTTGATTATGGATGAAGTTCCCTTAGAACCACAAAAGTATCGCTAACATCTTTACATTGACTTTCAAATAGTTTATAGCTAATGCTATGGGGTCTAACATTTACTTCTAAATGGATGGGTTCAATAATTCCTTGCTCATGGATTATTTTGTCTATTAGTACCTCTATCACTTGGGGTGAATGTTGTGGGATGACGGGAGATTCAACAGGTGATAAGGGTTTGGGTGTTTGGCTAATGGGTGATAGGCTATGTTGGTTGAAGGAGGTTATTTCCAAGATAGGATCTTAGTTAGAAATGGGATCTTGATCAAAGATAGGTTTTTGGTCGAAGATAGGCTCTTCATCAAAAATGGATGGTAAACTATGGTTTTCAAAGGTAGGTTGATTGACTATGGATTGATTGAAAATAGATGTGTCAAAAATGGGATCTTGAGAAATGGATGGAAGGTTATGACCTTGATGTGCAAGTGGTGTGGCTTAACTAGGCTTAGGAAAGACATCTTGGCATATCTCCAAGCTATGATTTTCAGATGTGGATACACTTGGCTCTACCTTGATGTACCCCTTGTTAATCAAATATTAGATATAATGCTTTGGTCTCACACAACGGTTCGTAGAATGACCTTTAATTTTGTGATAATCACAATATTTGTTAGGTCTATACCACTCAAGTTTTGGGACATTTGGCTCAAAATATTTGGTGTTTGGAAATATGACTAAGTTTGTATCGACCAATTTTTGAAAGAATACATATTAAAGGAGTGAATTTTTTCGTAATAGGCACAGTAATGTTGTTAATAGATTGGGAGTTTTTAAATTTTTGTAGCTCTGGGGTTGGAATGACACTATATGGTAGAGGTGCTAAAATTGGATTCCATTTGCTAGTGTAATGAGGGATGTTGGAATTAAGACTATAACTAGTGGATGGGAGACTTGATTGATTTTGAAAAATAGGGTCACTAGTGATAAGATGATGTTGATGTGGAATGTTTTGGCATTCCCTAGTAATGAAGTGGGTTGGAGAGGTAGCTTGATCATGGAAGGATGGATTTGTTGGATCTATGTTGAAGGTGAAAGTATTTGGATTTTGTGGATTTGTGAAGGTTGATAGACTTGAATCTATTGGGTTTGTGAACAAATGTGAATTTGATGTAGTTTGGTTCAAGTTTGGGAATGGGTTGGATGTAGAATCAAATGGTTGATTTTGATGACTGTGGAAAGGTTATTTTTGAAGGATGTAGGAGTTGAAAGGTTGATTTTGATGGAAGATATTTGGATTTGAATTAATTTGGGTTTGATTTGTGAATAAGTTTTGGTTCAAATATAGATTTTAAAGTGGTGGTGATGGTGAATCAAAAGTTTGATTGATGTTAGGGTTGGAACTAGATGGATCTCTGAGCATATTTTGATTTGTGATTGGTGGAATTTGATATATGGGTAAACATGGATGAGTATTCAAGTTTGAAATTGATTGATTGATGTTTGGGTTAGATTGGTCGATTGGTAAACTTGAATAATCATTCAAGTTTGAATTTGATTGATTGATGAATGAGGATGAATACATATTCAAACTCAGATTTGAATTTTTTGGATGATTGTTTGGTGAGTTTGCAATGACATTGAAACTTTGATTTAGTTTTGTTGGATGATTGATTTGATGCTGATTTAGATATGTGTTTGAATCAAAATTGGTTGGATAGAACCCCAGGTTAAAATAAGGATTGTTTGGATTTGGATTTAAGATTGAATTAATCAAGGGATTATTTCACATAGCCATGTGCCTTGCAATGAGTGACGTTTGCTAAGGGAAAGGCTTGACTTAATAGATGAAAAAGACTTGAAATTAGACTCTAGAAAAACAAAATACCAAAGTGACTAAAAGTTTAATTGCTAACTAAATACTTTTGTGATTTTATAGACAAGGTTGTGATTTTTAGGATAACATTTAAACTCAAAAGAATTTGTTTGAAAATAAGGATTTTGCAGTTTTTGGTAAACATGAGGAAACCAAAAATAATTTTTTATTCTAAATATTCAAGAATTGCACATAAATGATGAAAAAATAAGATGAAGGTCGTGAAAAACTATTGGGCATTTTGATGTCACTGACTCATCCGTACTCTCAGCTACAACCTAATATTTTAAGGCACTAATCATAGAGGATCTTACTGTTCTCATAGCCCACTGAGTCTGGTTTTGAGGGTGTGTGAAAGGTTGATTTTTGGTGCTTAACCACTAGCCAATACACCAAAGAGGAATGACACAAGAGGTTATCTTAGGCTTAAGTTTTAAACAAGCTTATCTAGGTTATAAAAATTATAAAATAAATAGATAAAGTGGACGCACACTATTGTGTCTTGTCCTAAAGTGCCCAACATAGTTGTAGGGGTCTCAATGTGTTGATAATCAACAATATCATATTTTGAGGTAGTTGTTGAAACCTTACGTATTAGAGCATGAAATCTTCTCACATCATGGTGTGCTTAAAATACACAATCGCTTAGATAGTTAAAACAATTGAATCTCGATTTATATACCCTATCGGTAAATAGAGTTTGGCCTACTGCATGGTGGTGAAATCCATGGTCAATAGAACCCAATACACACACACACACACACACACACACACACACACACACACACACACACACACACACATATTTGTTTATAATTTTTGAGTATCGTTACCAATGTAACATCAAGAAAAGAGCATACGTAGGCACTACTTAAATAACACAGATAATTATAGAAATATTTTTGATTTTCGAGTATCATCACCAGTGTGATGCTAAGAAAAGAGCATAAACGATTTTTATAATTAAAAAAAGAATGATGAAATGAAATGTGATGTAATTACTAAAAACTTTGAAAACAAAATTAAAAGTATTAATAAATTTTTTTGTTGTTCATTAATTTTTTTTTATGATTCTCTTTGACAACCATTTTGCAAACAAGTTGTTAGAATGTTTACTGATGTTTGGATCAAGGTAACTTACAATATAACAAATAAAAAACATGAAAACAAAGTGAAAAACACCTCCCTGTTACAAAATTGTAGTTACGCATACCTACAAGAAAAACAAAATTGTAATAAAATCAACACAGAGAAAAGACAATGTGAAAAGTAGAAAATAAAGAAACTCATGATTACAGGATGATTTTACTACCCAAAAAAATGATTTCGTTTCCAATAGAGATGAATTTTCTATTATAAATGATGAATCCATTGCTTAGAATGATGATTTTACTACTGAAAAGAACAATTTCGCTATTGAGTTTGACAAATTCACTACTAAGTTTGATAAATTTGCTGTTATAAATGATGATTTTGCTTTTGAGGATGATGAAATTGTTATTTTCCAACAAAATCGTTGTCAACCCTATAGACAAAAAAACATAGAAAAGGAAAAACAAAACAATTTCACTATGAAGTTGAACAAATTCATTGTTAAGGTCTACAATTTTCCTATTTATGCTTCTGAATTTGTTGTTACATAGTGGAATACACATAGCCTAATATAAAATGCATAATAGCAACTTGTAGCTCATACTAGCACTTCAAAAATAAATTTAAATGAATATGCAAATATAAACAACAAAAATAAAATGAAGAAATGCTATCTAAATGCAAAAATAATGATCAAAAGATGAAAAAGATGAGGGACGGTCCCACTAGACGTACAAAAAATATGTGAACTAAATTTAGAAGTGCAAAGAAAATAAACTAATCTTAATCTAAGATAAATTTAACGTATGATAGAGCAACAAACAAAGAAAATAGAAATCACAAACTTTATGCTTCAAATGTGCAAGCTTTCTTTATTGTGATGTAAACTTGATTTGCACTTTAAAAATGTAGCGCTCACTCTTCCAATGTAAAGGAGAATGGGAATAATTTTGATAAAAAATGAGTCTTTGATTCACTTGTGAATATAAATTCATTAGTGTAAGTCTAGATTCTCCAAGATTTGATTTTAGGACCCTTTGAAAATAAAGGTTTTCAAGTTTATTTATAGACTTTTGGAGAAGGATCCAACGGTGGAAGATCTTTGGACTTATTCAATGATCCAAATGACCAATGGTGTCTAATGAGTCTTCACCCATGAGAATGAAGACCATTTCAAATGGTTGAGATAAGTATGAGGTTGGTTAGCTGACTCAACAAAACTAAGTCAAATTTATTGACAACTTAGGGGATGAGTCATAAGAGGTTGAGAAAGTTGGGATTTGGTTGGGATAAGGGAGATGTTTTGATGAGGTGTAAAATCCAGATTTTATTATTTTAAATAAGGATTTAAATGTGCATAATTGACCAATTTGAATTCATTTAATTATTTTAATTTGGAGGAAGATGTGATGAAATATTAGAAGAATTATTAATATGTTTAGGTGCATTTCGACACTGAATGAAATTTAGGTGTCTATAGGTTGTATCTTGACCCATGGTTTTAATGCCCATGGTAATGTAAGACAACTTAAATAGTTACCTATTGATATGCCTACATATACTCCCATATGCAATACGATAAATAAGAAGCATATTATTATATTGCAAGACGTTTGAGTTAATATGATATTGAAGGGGATTATTATGCTAGGTTATTCCTATAAGGAATTCTCTAATGAAATCTTGTGTACTATGTAATATTATGTATGTGCCATTTTTCATATTCAAATTTTTGCATAAAGATTATATTAGTATTATTTTTATTGTATAGGTTTGTCAGTATATTTATTTTCATTTGTTATTAGAACTAGGTTTTAGCTTTGTGTGAAGAGTTCAAAATTTAATTTACTTGTAATAAACTATTTCATGAGTGAAAATTTTGCATGTGGGAATATTTTAAAGATCAAAAAATTCAATGGTCAACATTTTGAGTTGTGGAAGCTCAAGATGGAAGATTTCAAGAATAAATATTAGTGGGTGGTTGTATTAGGGGCACAACCTACAAGGATGGAGGTAGAAGATTGAGAAAAGATTGATAGGAAGGCGAAGAGTTCAATAATATTGTGTTTGTTAGATTCATTTTTGATGAATGTGTCAACAGAAAAAACTTCTTAGGGATTATAAGAGAAGTTGGAGAACTTTGTATTAGATAAAAGACTTTGGTGAACAAATTGTTTCTCCCAAAGAAGTTGTATTTATTGAGAATGAATGACAGTGACTATGTGATAGAACATCTGAATGTCTTCAATACTATGATAAGTCAGTTACTCTCTATCAAAATTAAAATGGATGAAGAAGAATAGGGTATTGTTTTGTTTTATTCCCCCCCCGTTACTTAGGATAATTAGTTATGACAATAACAAGTACTACATCAAAATTAAAAGTTAAGGATGTAGTAACAACATTATTATTTAAAAAAATAAGGTGGAATTATATTGAGGACTATAAAACAAAGCATGCCTTGTTGATGAGAGGTCATTTCCAAGAGAGTCAAAATGAAGCCAAAATAGTCAAAGTCTAGAGGTAAATATAAGACTACAACAAAATATAAGAGGAAATTCTAGAACTATGGTAAAACAAGACATTTTAAGAAAAAGGTTGAAAAGGATAAGTCATTTGATGATTCCCAGTCCGTGGAAATGAATAACCTTAGTGAAGACTTGAGGGATCTATGTTTGGCAGTAGCAAACTCTCATGCAATGAGACATGTTTGATTGACTCGAGTGATTCTTTTCATATGATTCCCTATAACGAATGGTTCTACAAATATTAAAAGATCAATAGAGGTGATGCATGTTTGGGAGACAACTCGACTAACAAGATTGTTGGTCAAGGGAGAGTCAAGCTGATGTTCAAAGATGGGAGGGTGAAACCCTCCTAGGTGTTCTACACAATCCAAATTCAGCTATAAATCTAATTTCCATAATCAAGATGAATGATGTGGGTGTACAGGGAATATTTAACAAGGAAAGCTGTAAAATTGTTTGTGGGGCCATGGTATTGACAAGAGGAGTTCACAATAGAACATTGTTCAAGCATGAGGTAAAATTGTGAGTGATGTGTGTAATCACTTGGTTGTTCTTGAGGTTAAAAATATACTGGTTCAGACCCTTATTCCACCTGCATAAAAAATAATGCTTTGGAATAAGAGGATTGGTCATGTTGGAGAGAAAGAGCTTCCAACACGAAAAACTAAAGGTATGGTTGGAAGAGTCTCTAATTGTCCTTTAGATTTTGAATTTTGTGAACATTATGTATATGGGAAATAAATTTAAGTAAAGTTTCCCAATAGCTCTACTATAGAAAATGGTATTTTACATTTAATACATGTGTTTGGACATGTGGAAGTTCCATCTCTAGGAAAGTCGTTGTATTATGTGTCTTTTGTAAATGACTAATCATGAAAACATGGGTTTACTATATCAAGCATAACCCTAAGGTTTTCAAAAAGTTCAAGGAGTTTAAGGCTCTTGTTGAAAACCAGACAAAAGAACATTAAGGTCTTGAGAAGTGATAATGGTGGAGGATATTGCTCTAATGATTTCAAGTAGTTATGTAAAGACTATAGAATAGAAAGAAAAAATACAACTCCATATACACTGAAACAAATTAGAGTTATAAAAAGAATGAATAAGACTATAATAGGTGAGACATGTTAAGTATTGTAGGGTTAGAAATATAGTTATGGGGAGAAGTAATTATGATTACTTTCTATTTGATCAATAAATTCATCACATCAACCTTGGCCAATAAAACTCCATAGGAAGAGTGGACTAGTAAGAAACCCTCTCTCAAATGAAAGATCTTAGGGTTTTTGGTTATGATGCTTATGTGTATATTTTGAAAGAAAAAAGGACTAAATTGGATGACAAATTAGTAAAGTGTATATTCATTGGATATAATACTAGTATAAAAGGATATAAGTTGTAGATCCCATAAACAAAGAAGAATTTTACACTCGTAATGTTATATTTCGAGAGGTTAAGGGGTTCTATAACATGAAGGAAAACTAAATGATAAACATGAATAATTTCTTGTTAAACTAGAAGAGGGTGAATTTGTATTTGAATTCGAATCAATTGTAAAATATGAACTAGAAAGGGAGTTGCAAAAGGAAGATTTAGAGGAGACAAAGGAAGAGGAACCAAAAGATGCTGAACAAAAAACTTTAAATTTTGATAAGATTAGACCAAGTGAGAAAAATTCTAAAAAGGTATAGTCCTATGGATTTTCGTTCTCTATCTATTTTATCATATTTATCAGTTACTGATGAAAACCCAAACACCGTAAAGGAGGCACTTAGCTCAAATGAAAGTAAGTCATGGAAGAAGGCTATGGATTCCTCAAATAAAAATCATAGATAGGACTTGGTGATATTACCCCTTGGTAGAAAAATTCTTGGCTGCAAATGAGTATTAAAAAAGAAGTATGATGTGGAAGGAAAAATGGATAAGTCCAAAGCTTCCCTGATAACAAAATGAATCTCTCAAGTAGAGGGAATTGATTTTTATTTTTTTGTTAAGTTCAATTAGATTCATTTTAGCTATTATTGTTGATTTTGATCTTGAAATAAAACACATGGATATAGAGACAACTTTCTACATGGCAAGCTTGAGGAATAAATATACATGATGTAGTTAGACAATTTTAATGTAGAGGGAAAGGAAGATTTGGTGTCCATGTTGAAAAAATATTTTTTTGACTTGAATTAATAATGAAGGGTGTGGAATCATAAATTTGAAAATTATGTGGTTGGACTTGGGTTTTAAATGAATAAAAGTTTATCCCCGTGTGTATTTTAAACATGAAGGTGAAAAAATTATTGTCATAGTGTTGTATGTAGATGACATGCTATTAATTGGTAACAATAAGGAAATGATCAGTGTTGTTTTAGTGAATTTATTGCTTATTATTGAAAGGAGGAATGAAAGAAACTAATTATGATTATGGTTAAAAAACCTGATCAATAGTGCACGCATTAAATTAGAATATTGTGAACAGCTCCTTGGGAGGATGACCTACATATAAGAAAGCACTAAAGCAAAATTGTTTGTTAGATAGATAGTTGGGTGGATTGCCTAATGATAGCTAGATCTAGGAAGCAAGAGCTTCCTTAGGGCCTATCAATCTACATATTTTAAATAATTAAGCTTGTAAATAGAAGAGAAAGGTGTTTGCATCAATAAATCAAAGGGTACTGAAACTAAATACAAGATTGCTTGCTAAGAAAATAGACTAAAAATGATTTAATTAGTAATGAACTAATCAACACCAGTGCTAAGGTGTTGGGATATGCTTCAAAAAATCAAAAAGGGGTTTGTGACCAAGTAGGAACACAGAAGACCAAGTTTGATTGGGTGTAGGTGGGTGAAATTAGCTTACTAGTTTTTGATACCACAATGATCATCAATGGTTGGGATGATCATTGACGATTAAGGTGATCGTCGATGGTTACCGTGTCTGGATCTAGGTTGATAAATTGCTAATTGATGAGATTTAGAAGATGAATTTTGAGAGATGGGTAAGGCCTGGGTTGATTATGAAATGGAAATAAAGTAAATGAATGCTAAAAAACAAGTACTCATCTTACCAAAAGTTGATTGGGTGGATGGTTGAGGTAGTTAGCATGTTGGTGGAATATAGCTTGATTCCAATAGAGTAACGGTACCTGGAGGCTTGGTGGAGAAGCCATGGCAAATTGAAACTCTAATATGATTATTGGATTGTTGATGGTGATTGAACTACAAGAAAGAAACTTTTGGATGCACAAACTCTTGATGATAATTGCAGATGGATTTTACCTCCCAGCTTCTCTTTTCTTATAGGCACAAGCAAGAGGTGAAAGTGAAGGTTCAACTAGGCTGTCTAATTATAAATTTTCCATACAAAATCTCACAACAGTATTTAGACAACTATAATTAGAAAAGAGAAGTGGATGGTTTGCATGATTTTATTTAGGGAGGTGGACCTTGACCATCGATGGTTAGGGTGACCATCAATGATTACCTTGACCGTCGATAGTCAAGTGTCAAGGGGTTAAAAGGGATAAAAGGTAAGGTTAATTCGGTTAAGTTAAACTAACTATGGGCTAGGTTGAATAGCGGTCAGAAGTTGCTATTGGTCCTGAAGGGGGGCCTAGGGTAGTCTAAGGGGTACTTCAACATTTAGAATTACAGTGTGTGGATTTTTGGTGTCTATATTTTGCCTTTTTTTGTTATGCAACTTTGAATTAACAAGTTGTAAAATAAAAATGGAGTGCTGGTCAAAGATCTAGTAATTTCCTTGAGTACGGGAGGAAGTGTTCCCCCTCAAACTAGGAGGCAACGAGGAAAAAGGCAATTCAGATGTTGGTTTGACAAAGTAGGTGAGGGAGATGACAAAGGTAGATGATAGGTTGGGCACTAAAGCACAAACAAGCACATAAGGTGCGATAAAAGGTGCAATAGCCAAGATTGTGTAAAGCCAAGGGTGTCATGGTTGATAACAATAAAGTTTGGTCAAAAGGACAAGTGACTAGTGTACCACATGATCATATTTAGGTAAGGTGATTGGGTACACTTGTTAGTCTCCTAGACACGTTTAGTGTTTCTAGTGGGTATCCAAGGTAGGAAGTGCTCTTGTGGAGAACATAAATAGGTCAAGTTTCATGGGTATCTAAGGTAGGAATTGATCCCGAAGACATGAGTGGGTCAGGGAAATGTGAGGTGGCACAAATGTAAAAGGTGGTCAACATGGCAATGTTGTCACTGTGGTCAAAGGACTAGGCACAAAGTGTTGTAAAAAGCATGATAGTTGGGCCAAAATGGACCAACGATGAGGTGACAAGGTAGTTAGGGTGGGTGGGGAAGGTTGTCGCCAAAAGGTTCAAGTTTTGGGTTTGGGTATATATATGTGATCTTTGTTTATTTCATATGCTCATGGTATATGATTTGATTTTGGTGTTTAACACTTATTATGTGGTATTTACATTGATTTATGGATTGTGCTTGTGGTTATGGTTAGGTAGACATTGACATATGCTTAGTTAGGTATGAGTTGGTTTTAGTTTATGGTTCTTTGTTATTAATGTTTATGATAAAATGCATGAGATAGTTTAATTAAAAACACTAGATGGGAGAGTAGAGAATATAATCTAGAGGTAAATGCCATAAATGAAAATATCAACTAGTCATGATAGGGTCAGAAGAGGGCATGATGTTTCTTCAATGAAAAAGACTAAAACAAAACCAAAGTTGAATTGAATTAATGAACATAAGCCCTTTGAATGCTTCTCATCAACATTTGTCAGTTGGAAAAAAAAGGTGTCTTGACCACATAATGTTAAGTAAGTTCAAAAATCCCTTGCATATAGGAGGGATGGGAAAAAATAGAACCTTATTGTGACACTAGAATGCCTTCTCTATAGGTGCCTAGAGAGTTAGTATAAATAAGACTATGCCAAACTATGTAGACTGATCGATGTGAGAAGTCTACTTATGGAAGCTGATTACAACTTCCACCTTATTATGTTATTCAAGAATCAATTATAGCTTTAAAGATTATTTTGTTTTTATTTTGATTATGATAATGGGTCTATTGCTAATTTCTATATATAGGAAGATGATTGATGTGGGAAGCTTCCAAGAAATTGCTATGATTTTGACAAATGCCTACTCAGCCATCCTTCAATGAAGTGGTCTAAATTTATGTGCTTTCCTTAATGCTTTTTTTAGCTATCCTTCAAGGGAGCAGTCTACATTACATTTTTGGCAATTTCAAAGAGGTTTTGAATAGTTGTCCTTCAAGGGATCAGTTTGTGAATGTTAGGAATGACCCATGATTGCTGGTGATAGGAATTTGTTATTTTGATTGGCATAGACTTGCTTAGGCTAACTTATCAATTCACCTTCATGGAAGAGAAACCAAGACAAAAGAAGGTTCGTTAGGTGTAAAGAGGTTTAAGTGACAATGATTATAGGGATCCATTATGAAAAGGGGTGCAAAGTACCATGAGAACCATGCCATGGGTAGAGCCATGGTACCCATTATTCAAGATTAGGATATGCTGGTGACAGATAATCACATGATTTATTTTTAATTGATTGTCCCCTAAAAGAGGGAGATGAATGTGGGTGAATAACAAGGGTTGAGCTTAAGGTAAACAAAAGGTGGACTCGATCCTTTTTAACAAAAGAATAGACACAAATGTGAAGCATTAAGGGGCTCAAGTTCTGGGTGGACTTCAAGTGAAGACAATCGGTAAGCCCCTGATTCATATTTATGGGTTATGATATAAGGTCAAAGCTAATTAGAAGTAAACTTGCCTCGCTTGATTTTTTTCATATTAGTGACATGTTGATTTTCCTTTAGGATGAGGTCTTCAATATTAAATTCTTACACTTTAAGGTTTTTGTTATAGGCACATTTGATACACTCTTGATAGATATGAAAATGGGTGAGGGCTTTTAGATAATGCTTGTCAAGTAGCTCCAATTGAGCTAAATAGTGTTGACGATAATCATCCTCTGAAAGAAACTCTTGCAAAGATATGTGAAGAGAAGGGATTTGGACTTCAAGAGGCAAGATAACCTCTACTCTAAATACAAGAAAAAATGGGGTGGCACCTGTAGGGATTCTAATGTTGGTATAATATGCCCATAAGGTGAAGGGGATGTGCAAATGCCAATCTTGACTAGATGTACTAACCATTTTAGTTAGCATGTTATTAAGAGTTTTGTTAGAGGCTTCTACCTGTCCATTAGCTTGAGGGTGATAGGGTAAGGAGGAGCTTAACTTGATGCCGAATACGTCACATAGACCCTAGACTTGCTTGTTCTTAAAATATTTACTAGTGTCAATGATAATCTTATGAGGAACACTGAAGTGGTAGATGATATGATGGTTGATAAAGTCAATAATCTTTTTTGCTTTAGTTGAGATTAGAAGGATAGCCTCTACCCACTTGGTAAAGTACTTGATCACGGTGATAATAAAATGGTACTGCTACGAGGAATGGGGCTTAATTTCACCAATAAGGTCTAGACCCCATTGTGAAAAGGGCCAAAAATTGGTGAAAACATGAAGGCTATGGCTAGGTGCATGATGTAAATTAGTGTGTTGTTGACACTTTACACACTTTTTCACATACTCACAAAAAAATTGATTAAAGGTAGGCCAATAATAGTTGAGATGGAGGATGCACTTAGCTAAAACAAGGCCACTAAAGTGACCTCCACATATACCATCATGTGTGTCTTTGATAGCATGAGAGGCTTCGTGACTACGTCGATAGCAGAAGAGGAGGCCATCAAAGCCACACTTATAAATGATTCCTCCCATAATCATATAGTGTGAGGTACTCTGAATAAATGCTCTTTAAGCATTATGAGAGGCCAAAGGGGACCATGCCAAGGTTAAGAAATTTAAAGGTTTGTTGATACCAAAGGTCAAGTTGGGTTTCTTCCACTTTAAAAATGGCGAGGGAATCTAGTTTGACATAGGATGGTTGGGTAAGCTTGTGAATAATGATAGGCAACTTAGATTCTGAAGGTGCAGAGGGTATTTGAGAGGCAATGGAAGCCATGGTGATGACAAACTTATTGGTAGATCGTAGGGTTGGTTGTATGTGGTAGTGCTCGAATGATGTTAAGAGTTCATCAACTAGTTGCTTGTATTGCTATAAAACATCATTCTTACATTGGTAAGAACCATTGATTTGATTGACCACAATTAGGGAGTACCAAAGATATTGTTCATTTTGACTCCTAGGGATAAGGTAGTTTGAAGGCCTATCACTAGGGCTTCGTATTCAACCATATTATTGGTACATTCAAAGTTGAGCTTGACGGATAAAGGAAGGGGTTCACCGTTAAAGGGGATAAGGATGATACCTGCTCCCCTACCATGTTGACATTTTGATCCATCAAAGAACATGGTGACTTGATAGGTGAAACCCATTTGAGATAGGGTCACAATAGCCTTATTGAGGAACTTAAGAAGAGGAAGTTGATTGTTTTCTAATGATGCTTCAGATAATTAGTCAATAATGAATTACCCCTTAATTAACTTCTACTAGAGGAATTAAAGATCACACTCTACTAAGAGCATGAACCACATGGCCATACGATGGTTTTTATATGGCTTGGAGTGCATGTACTTGACCAAGTCAATGTGAGTTATGACATAGGTTTTATGCTTAAGAAGGTAGTGGTGAAGCTTGGTGGCCATAAATATTAAATATAAGTAGAGTTTATCAATATAAGTGTACCAAGTCTCTTACTCTACCAGTGTGTGACTAATGTAGTACATGGATTTCTCTCTATGTTGTTTGTCTCGATGAGACAACATTTCCCCTAGGGAATGGTCAGTGGCAGAGATATATAGGTAGAAAGGTTGGTCATCCTTAAGAGGGGTACAGATAGGTGGAGACAAAAGGTACTCTTTGAGTGAATTAAAGGCCTTTTGACAATAGCTATTCCACTTGAAAGAGACATCCTTATTCAAAAGGTGGTGGAAAGGATGGCACTAGTCCAAAAGTTGGGAAATGAAATGACGAATAGACTGAAGCTTCCCTTGCAAGCTTCATAGTTGCTTAAGGTTGGTAGGAGGGAACATGTCTAGGATTACTTTGATTTTGGTGGGATCGACTTTGATTCCATGAAGAGAGATAATAAAATCTAGAAGCTTTCTTGACAAGACCCCAAAGATGCACTTCTTGGGGTTAAGACAAATATGATAGTGGATAAGGTGCTCGAAGATGCTTTTAAGAATGACAAAGTAATCCTTTCAGAGTTTAGATTTTTTGAGAAGGTCATCCACATAGTCCTCCATGATCTTATAGATAAGTTCATGGAAAATTTAGGTTATAACACATTGGTAGGTTACACCAACCTTATTTAACCCAAAAGGCATGAATCTATAGCAAAAGGTCCCCTAAGGGGTAGTAAAGGTAGTTTTATACTGATCTTCAGTGGTGATTAAGATCTGATTGTAACCTGAGAATCTATCCATGAGAGATAACATCTCATGTCCAGCTGTAAGATCAAAAGCTAGTTGATGCTAGGTAGAGTAAAGTCACCCATAGGGAAGGTAAGGTTGAGGTCATGAAAGTCTACACAAATGTGTAGTCCCCCTATGGCTTTAGTGATAGGTATGACATTTGAGACCCATTGAGGGTAATCAATGGGTTGAATTAAGTTGACAAATAGGAGATGTTGAAGTTCTTCCTTAAAAAAAAGGGTTATGCAGGGATACATGTGTTAAAGCTTTTGATTGATAGGTTTGGCATCATGATGAGTGACTTTTTTATGCGTAGCAATGGCAGGGTCAATTTTGGGCATATCACTATAATACCAAGTGAATGCTATGCTACAATCTTGGAGGAAAGAGGGGAAGTCCCAAAGTTCTTTGATATTCAATGATCGATCGATTTTGACTATGCAGGGGTTATCTAAAGTACCCAAGTTGATATCTATAGTGGATTAATTCAACATGGTCGAGGTCTCAAGAGGAATGGATTTATGGATTGAAGACCCTGGCATCCTAAGGTAGGTGAGAATGGAATCATCATCCTAACAATGCATAATGTTAATGGTAGGGGAGTCTTCACCTATAATTTTAGGATGGATGAAAGGGATGATAATGGTTGCCCCCTCCTTCTGATAAGTTAGGGGCCCTAGGTTGATCATGTTGATGAAAAAAAAGTTAGGTGGGATGATGTCATCATCCTCACACATAGGTGGAGGTAAGGTCGATGAGAAAGGGACATCCTCCTCAACAATGGTAGTGGTGGGTTGTTTGGATTTCTTCTTATTAGACAAGATGAAACCAAGTCTATGCTTCTCATGAGGTCTCTTGGTCTTAATGGAGAGCAAATCATGTAGGCTATGCTCATATCATCCAAGATCAAAACTTTTCCAAGCACACCGATGGAGGTATGTCTTGGTGAAACTTGGTTTATCGAGGTAAGAGAAATTGATGATGAATGGTCAAGGTAAAAGAGTGGTGGTAGAAGCACCGAGGAATTTATCGAGTCTCCCATAGATTAAATGGGTTTGATAGTGGGGAGGTCCAAAGGGAATGATGGTTTTGACATTGGGGTCATATCTCAACTAGTTGGTAAGTTTCCCATACTCGTGAGGGGTAGGGAAAGTGCCAAGAGCTAAAAGGTGATAATCCCCTAGTGAAAGGCGATGGAACATTGATTCTAAAGGGTCTATGGTAGGAGTTTGGTGTGAAGGTATAAAGGAGATAGTTAATGCCTCATCAATAGAAGGGGATGTGATATACACTTTGGTGGTTGAAGTTTGGGTTTTAGCTATTGAGGGTGTGCTGGATGGGGGTAAAAAGGACATCATTAAGGTGATAGGTCATGTTGCATGTCGAGAAAGGACTTGGGTCAACTTAGATGGTGATGACCTAGTCCTCATAATCAAACTTAATACAATAGTGGAGGGTAGAGGGAATGTAACCCATGGAACAAATCCAAGGTAATCCTAATAAGATGTTGTAC
Organism: Torreya grandis; assembly: GCA_037957365.1. Taxonomy (NCBI): domain Eukaryota; kingdom Viridiplantae; phylum Streptophyta; class Pinopsida; order Cupressales; family Taxaceae; genus Torreya; species Torreya grandis. Next base: position 1,278,486 of record JARHVA010000987.1, on the reverse strand, counting down.
TTGAATTCACCTTCTATAACATAGAATAGTTTGAGGAGTATATGAATTCCTACATGGATATGAAGGATGATAGTTCCTAAGGTATTGGCCATGGCATCATTGAAGGAGTGAAAGATGGCCAAGGATTTAGACATGACATTATCCGATAAGCTGAGTTGGTTGTAATCATAAGAGGAGATGATGTTTATGCTATCTCCCCTATCAATCATGACCTATTTGATGTAGGTTTTGTTGATGTCGGTAGTGATAAAGAGAGGAGGATCTGGGTCCTCAGGATGGATGGAGGCTATTTATGAATCCTTGATGGTAACAAGGTGGAAATCTAAAGGGCACCATCAAAGGTGGCTAGAGGTTGGGGTCCTTGGGCTAAACCTCAATGGATTTCAAATCTTCTATTAGTGTTTGGTAATGATGGGTAAAGGTAGAGATCAACTCATACAAGCTCATCTTCACCAAGGTCTGATGAAGTTATTTGAGGATAACTCTCCTGATAGATTTTAAGGGGTTAGATTGGGAGGCACCTAAGATAGATACCTTGGGTTTAGTCAAGGATGGAGATGGTTGGGAGTTTGAGGAGGGGTATGTTCAAGGAATGGATACCTTAGCCTTCCCCTTATCCTTCTATTGTGCTCTTGTGACCACATTGATAGTATGGATAGAAGGAGAGGTTGAGCTAGAAGACTGGTCAAATTCTTCTTTACTCAAAGGTGAGTGGAGGAGTAGGTGAGTGTTAGGTAGGTATGGTGGGTGGTTGAATTGGTATGTGTATAATAGGAGGTTTATCTATTAACATATCATCCTCATCATAAAGCTGGTGGATAGTGGTTTGGAGAGCCTTGTAGTTTTTTGTGTCCTAGCTGGGTGTTCTATGATAAGCACAATCTTGGTAATCATTCTACTAGGTAGGTTTTGAAGCTAAAGGGTCGAAGGGTATGATGGGAGGTAGGGCCAAACAAAATTTTTACAATAACCTACGAAGGATGGCCGAGTGGGACTCAACTAAAGGTGGTAAATGTGTGATGATCTTGGCTTTGGTTGTTAAGGTGGAAGGTTGCTTGGAAATGGGTTTGGTAGTAGGTGTTTTGGTTAAGGTTGTATTCTTGGTTGATGGTTTTAGTTTAAGCAAGGAGGTTGAGGACCTAGAGATATAATACTTCAAGGTAGGTAACCTAGGTACTACAGGTATGGTTAAAAGAGGTATGTCAGAGAGCAACTGTGAAGGTGTCACCAAAAGAGGTGGTGAGGTTTTGGTAGAGGTGACTGGTCTCCTATTCAAGGTAGAATAATGAGGCCCAAAAATGGAGGGCAAGGTTGAGGGAGGCAAAATTTAGGCCTTCCAAACTTTGTTTGGCTTCGCCTCTTTAGTTACTTTGGTCTGACATTTGGTTAATGTGTTTGGAGGGGTTAGGTCCAATTTGACAGATGGGTGAGTAAGGCTCGATGTAGGGAGGATACCAAGATTCTTGGTAGACCTAGTTAGGATGATAGGAGAGAACCTGGCTACTTGGGTCTTGGTCAACCTAAATGTTTGGGGGTTGGTCAGTTTGGTGGAGGTCTTAGTTGGTTGGTTAGAGGGTTTGGTTGGCTAGGTAGATATAGTAAGAGGTTGGTCAATGGAAGTGATGGGTTAGTTAGACTAAGAAAGGGTTGGAGGCTTTAATCGAGTAATATAAGGGAGGCCTAATTGCTACTAGAAGGTGGCTCAATCCATGTCAGGGTTGGAGATAAACTCTAATTTCTGCACTAGCCTAGAGAATGGTTTATAGGTTGGTTTGATTCCTTGAAGAGTGGACTTGAAAGATAGGCCTCTAAGTGGAGACATAGGGATGGTGACCTCATCCTCTTCCTCAATCAAAGGATGAGAGGCTTGGATGGATGTCTCTTTTATGGGAGGAGTAGACATAGGGATTTCCTCTTTGGGAATGGTTTCTGAAGGAAGAGTGGTTTTCTTGGTAGTTAAAGGTGAAGGTGAGGTGGCAATGGTTGGTTGTTCCTATATATCAATTGAAAGGGAGGCTAGTGGATCCACTACCTCAATAAGTGAAGAGAAGGGGGATGGTATTTCCTTGATTTGAGTGTCCAAAGGAAGGGAAGGTGACTCCACTACCTCAATATATGGAGGAGGTGGAGGATTAAAAGATTAGGTACTGGGAGGTTCAATAATGATTTCATCAAGGACCAAGTTAACTGATGGGTGTCGTGAGAGAATTTGATGTTGTTTCTCTCATTCTTGGTAGGAGCATGGTTTGGGAAGGGTTGCCTAAATATATCAAGGGCTTGGTTCGATGGTGCATTGGGGTTGTCCAATGTAAGCTTTCCCTTGTCAATGAGGGATTAGACAAGGCTCTTGAAGGCGTTTCGCCTACTGACATCATGTCCTATCACTCGATGGAAGGCACATAGATCATTCTCATTGTACCAACTAGGTGCAAAATGAGAGGAGTCAAATTATTGGGATGATTTTATAGGAGGAATTTGAATGATATTGGATTTTAATAACTTCTCAAAGATGGAAGTATAGGAATCTCCAAGTGGAGTGAACTACTTTTGGTTGTTCAAGGTTTGGTTTCTCAGGTTTTGCTTTAAGGAACTAGAGGAAATGGATTGGTTAACAAAAGGTGAAGGAACAGCTTTTAGGACAACCAAATTCATGATCCCCTTGTTCTTGGTATTGGTATTGGGATGGTTGTTTGACTTGGAAGATGAAGCTTCATTGGTTTTATAGGTCGAGTTATTATTTTTAAGGTTAAGCTTTCCTTCATCAATGGCTTGGTTCTCCAACTTATGTGCCATGGTAAAAGCTTCATCAAAGGCTTGGAAGCCTTGGAAACGTAGGGTAGAGGAGATATGCTTGGCACATGCTTGAGCAAAGATCTCTATGAGTTCAGGTTGAGGTAATGAAAATGAAAGTTGGTTAATAAGGCTCCTCCAATGAGCCACAAAATTGGTAACATATTCATCCTCAAACTACTAAATAGAGTAGAGATCAGTGATAGACACTTTCTTGGAGATATTTTTTGAAAAATGGTCCTATAAGGTTTGAGCCAGTTGGGTGAAGGAGAGGATAGAATGTTTGGGTAAGGAACTATACCAATCCAATGTCAGACCAACTAGAGATATGGGGAAGGTGTGGAGGAGAAGGGAATCATCATAGGTGATGAGATAACAAGCATGCCTGAATGCCCTGAGGTGTTTTTGGGGATCCTTATTACTTTGAAACTTAGAGAACTTGGGAAGTTCCCATTGTGGAGGACATGGATTAATAAGTATAGATGGATGGATAGGCTCATTATAAATTTGGTCATATGATAGGATGTTGTGGGCACTCGAGATGGATGAATCTAAGGTGGTCATCTTGTCCATAAGCATATTCATTAAGTTGGCTTGGGGTTGTGTACCCAAAGGGTTATAAGATGCATATTACTGAGGTGGTTGAGAGACATACAAATAGTGGGTAAAAGGTTAGGAGGCTGGCACATATGAGTAGGTGGATGTCAATGGTTGGGTGCAAGATTCATAAGGGTAGGTAGAGGTAGGTAGTTGAGTGGTGGGCACATGCCCTTGTAGATTAGGGATGTAGCCAAAGGTTGGTCCAAGGGGTGCTTGTTGGATAGGAGTGGTAGTTAGGTTGGTGACCAATGGAAGGGTGATAATAATTAGTGGCAAGGTAGAGGGTATGGACACCACAAGGCTTTCAAGTGGAGTGGTGGTTGACTAGTTGAAGGTAGCTAGAGGAAGGCTGGTAGTGCTAGAGGTAGGTACTCCTAGAGTGGAGGAGTGGTTGTTAGGAGTAGAAGGTATAAGGGCAGTGGTTGTTTGGCTTGGTTGGTTTTCAATGGTAGTCTTAAAGGGGTTATTGGTTTATGAGGAAGCTTGGGTAGTTAATAGTTGTGTAGTAACTGTGGCAATATAGGTAATCCCCATGAGATGGAAGGGCATGTTGTAAGGAAGATCTATGGATGGGGTCAGAGCCAGAATACGGTAAGATGTGGCTTTAAGATAGTGTTTCAAGGCCATGAGATTGTTGTCTAGGAAAGTGACAAAATCTACATCGCCTTGAGGGACCTCTCAAGGGAAGGTAAGACTTCCCAAGGGGTGATGAGAGTCTTTTGGTTTTGAAACATAGTCCATGGATGAAGAGGTAGAAGAGGTAGGTTGACTTGGTGATGGGTTTTACTCCACAAGGTCTCTTCATTGCTGGTGAGTGAGAACCATATGAGATAAGAAAGATAAAAAGCACAAACAACCTCACTACTCAAAATAAAGAGAAGATAAGAAAACGATCAAAGAAAATCAAATCACACTCTAGCAAATACATTAAACCCCAAAGTTTTAATTAATCTCACTTTTGGCTTATGCCTTAAGAAGGTATATGACTGGAACTGGTTTGTAGAGCTGGTACTAAAGAGGAAATCTAAGGTTGGTTTTAGGTTGTGTTTAGGCACTTAAAAGAGATCTGTATTGGAATCAACACATGGCTTGTTATTGGGGCCTACCCCCTCACTTCACACACCACAATGATGAAGGTGTTGGGTGCTTAGCCAAAATATATTGATATCCAGAGATTATACTCAACTAGAGAGTTGAGTTGGTTCTACCCTTGGTAATGACCTCCAAGTAGGATCACCGAGAAAGATCATGATTGCCGCTAGGTGATGAAATCTTAGTTAGGCCTTGTCTCAAGTATTTTGATGTTTAATTGGTGAAAGTGGTTTGGTTTAGGTGTGTGCAATAAAGAGTGAAGATATGATAGATTACTTTGCCTTGAAGTTAAGCTATATGAACTAAAATTTCAAGCAATCGATATATGCACTTAATTTTAAGCCCAATAGAAACTTTTGATTTTATTAATGAGCAAACAATAGAGAGAAAATGCAAGCAAACAAAAACCTAAGTAAGGACATGAGGTTCCCATTGGGCATGCCAAAATGTTTCATTGAATTTATTGATTATTATTAAAAGGAGGAATAGAAGAAACTAAGTACGGGTATGGTTGAAAAACCTAATCGATAGTATGCACATTGAATTAGAATATTGTGAAGAGCTCCTCTTTGGCTTGGGATGATGACCTACAAATAAGAAAGCACTAAAGAAAACTTGTTTTTTAGATATATAGTTGGGTGTATTTCCTAGCGATAACTAGATTATAGAAGTGAGAGCTTCCTTAGGGGCTGTCAATCCACACGTTTTAAATAATTAAGCCTGCAAATAGAAGAAAAAGGTGCTTGCATCAATAAATCAAAGGGTAATGAAACTGAATACAAGAATGTTTTCTAAGAAAATAGACTAGAAATGATTTAATTAGTAATGAACTAATCAACACTAGTGCTAAGGTGTTGGGGTATGCTTCAAAAAATTAGAAAGAGGTCTATGAACAAGTAAGAACACAAAAAACTAGGTTTGATTGGGTGTAGGTGGGTGAAATTAGCTTATTGATTTTTGATGACATAATGACCTTCAGTGGTTGGGATGACCATTGGCAGTTAAGGTGACCATCGATGGTCAAGCTGACTATCAATGGTTACTGTGTTTGGATTTGGGTTGATAAATTGTTAATTAACGATATTCAAAAGATGAATTTTGAGAGGTGGGTAAGGTATGGGTTGATTGCAAAATGAAAATAAAGTAAATGAATGCTAATAAAAAAGTAATCATCTTATTATAAGTTGATTGGGTGGATGATTGAGGTAGTTAACCTATTGGTGGAATGTCATTTGATTCTGATAAAGTAACGATACTTGGAAGCTTGGTGGAGAGGCTATGGAAAATTGACTCTTTGATATGATTTCTAGATTATTGGATTACTAATGGTGATTGATGTATAAGAAAGAAACTCCTCGATGAAAAAGATCTTGATGATAATTGTAGATGGATTTCACCTCCCATATCCTCTCTTCTTATAGGTACAAACAAGAGGTGGAAGTGAAGGTTCAACTAGGTTGTCTAATTATAAATTATCCATGCAAAGATTTGCAACAAGATTTAGACAACTATAATTAAAAAAGTGAAGTGGAGGCTTTGCATGATTTTGGTTAGGGAGGTGGACCTTGATCATCAACAGTTAGGGTGACCATCAACGATTACCCTGACCATCGACGGTCAAGTGTTAAGGGGTAAAAAGGGATAAAAGTCAAGGTTATGCCAGTTAAGTTAAATTGACTATGGGCTAGGTTGACTAGGGGTTGGGAGGTGCTATTGGTCCTAGGGGGGCCTACGGTAGTCTAGGGGGTACTTCGACATTCAAAATTACGATGTGTATATTTTTGATGTCTACAAGTGAAGTTAAGTCTCAATTATTAGTCAGTTTGATATGAAGGATCTAGGTGTTACAAAATTTATTTTAGACATCAAAACTAAAAGAAATTGGGTGATCAATTTTTTTGGGTTAAATTAAAGAAAGTGTACTGGGATAATACTGTAAAGGTTTAGGATGTAGTAAAATAAACTTGTGAGTACTCTTCTAGTTGGTTAAAAGCTATATGTTGAATAGTTGTATATAGTGAATTCTTTTTAGAAATTTGGGCATACTAACATGGAGCTTTAGAAATGAAATATTTTATTTCATCAAATTATTTCTTGCCATTTGTATTCCTTTTGAAGATAGCTTTTCCTCTCATCATTTGAGAAATGTGTCTAGTTATCTCATCAAAATTTGTGACCAACTTCCATAAAAAATTTACCTTGTTTAAAAAATATTGTACTCTAGGATTGTTCTTAGGAAGATATTTTGTTGAATTGATTTTACTTTTTTTGTGTAAATATTTGTTCATTTCATTGACACTATGCGACCTACTTTGTTTCCTTATATAGTATAAAAAATGTATTTATTTGGATTCAAATAAATGCCATGAGTCCTACATCTTTCAAACACCTTTTAAAGATAGTTGAAGTGATAAAAATTTCTCTTGAGGAACATTGTGAGGTCTTCAAGATAGACTACAATAATATTATTTTTCATATCTACAAATGCTAGGTCCATTGTTCTATAAAATTTATCACTTGCATTAATTAAATTTAAGGGTATCCTTATATAGGTAAAGGTAACCAATGGGTAGTTATGCAGTCTTATGTTGGTATTCAAAGGAAACCTCAACTTGATTGTATCTAGAAAATCCATCTAACATTGACATCATTTCTAAACATGTCACAACTTGTAAGATCTTATCCATGATTGGTAAAGTATAATTATCCTTTAGAGAAGCTTTGTTCAAGTTCATAAAATATGCATAGATTCATATATATCCACTATTTTTTCTTATGGGAACAAAGTTGGCTATCCACATCGAGTGGTGAATAGAAAAAATGATCATGGTATTCAACATATTTTGAATCTCTTCATATATGGAACAAACAATATTATGATTACAATGCATTTTTTTTTAATTTTGGAAAGGTTTAGCTTCTAGGTGGAACGCATTTTTCTTAGTCTAAAATACTCTAGGTCTAGGAAAAAATGTCTTTGTATTGTCTGAAGAGAAGTTTGTATCTCCTACATTCCTTAGGAGAACATCACTTGGAAATAGTAATAAACCTAGGGTTGTTTTGAGGTACCGGTATTTATCTTCACACAATTTATAGAGCTTTTGTGGATCTTATTATATCTTTTTCTTGATGAATGTATCATGTTTATCAAAAATATCTTCCAAGGAGACAATCCCTTTGGAATTTTGTTTCCTTTAAGTTGAATATATTCATCACTATTGTCTCTATGTTTATCTCCATCATTACTTGCATGATGAAATATTGTACCCAGAATTTGAATTCATGAAAATTTCAAAATGTTGGTTCATACCTAGAGAACTTGCAAGTTTTGAGTTGTTCCAAAACCTAAAAATTGAAATTTTTAGAAATCCAAATTTCATAATTCCCACATGTTATGCTCATCCCAAGGATCAAGATCTTTGTCTAATGTCTCGAAGAACCAAAATTGATAGATATTATGTAAAATCCAAACATATATCTAATAATTTGGCATTGGGAAGTTGTGCCTTATGGGTGTACTAGGTGTGTTGGGAATAATAGGATAAAAAGGGTGTCATAATACAAACGTAAAATTGCATATTCTTATTTTTCCATTCACATTTGGACTCTATTTTGGCTCTCATTTGAAGCATTGGAAAGCCTTTTTAATGAATGTTCCAAAGATGTAAAATATTTAACCTTCAAAGACTAATTTTAGTAGGGATACAAAGAGTGAGAAATTGTGTTCTAATAATACCTCATGGGCATGCTAGGTGTGATTTATTTGCCTCACATATTCATGGTCTTCCAAGTCTCAAAAGTTAGCTCCATTTTACAAAATATGCTCTTGGTAAGCTCTTATTCATGTTGAACTTGAGAGATTTGTATTTGGGAGAAACTATAACTTTGGCATGGTACTGACACCACCTCAAGTGCATGGTAGACAAAATTTTTCATTTTATCATATCTTTCAAATTTGGATTCCATTTTGATGCTATTTGAAGCATTAATAAGATGTTTAAATGAACAATCCAATAATGTGAAATATTAGATCCTCAGAGAATTTTCTACATGGGTTCACTTCTCAGTTTTCATCCAAATGTCATATTTTAGGATTCGGTTTCAAATTGGAATGTGTGACACATACATGGTGAGACTATGAATAAGTGTTTATAATATTTCCAAGATTTATCACCTAAGTGTTTATAAGTTTTTGTAGGATTTGTGCTATATGCAAGTAATCTAATTTAAGAGGAGAATTTGTGATTGTAGGAAACCTTTTATTTCCATTCCATCTACCACTCCTAGTTTAATTTTTACATGAGATGAATAATTCCCAATTCAATTTTACCTAATCTAAATTATTTAGGTGGTCTTGTATGTTTATTTTGTTATGGGTTTCTCACCTTCACACCCATATTCTCCCATTCTCCTTCCATTTTTCACTTTCTCCATCCCCCCCCTGCTCTCCCCCCCCCCCCCCCCCCCCCCCCCCCCCCCCCCCATTTTTATTTTTATGCTTTCCATTTAAAAAAAAAGCCCAAAAAAACCTAAATCATATGAGGGAGTTTCCCCTCTTGAATGTAGAGTAAAATCACCTCTCCCATGGTGATTTATCTAAATTTTCAAAACTATACCATTGTTTGTTAGGCAAGATAATGAAATAAGCAAAAAATAAAAGTGACATAAAAAAATTATAATATTTTTTGGTGACTATTTAGAGGATTATAAGGTGAATTTGATTTGTGAAATCTAAAGGTAATCTTTCCATTTTAAATAAATATTTATGACTCTATTGAAATGGAACCCAGAAACAATGGGATTTAGAGCATCCTTTGATATTCTAAACTTGTCTAAAGGCTACCCAATATCTGAATTGAGGTTATAAGTGTTGGTGTCATGAAGCGGTACCATCTCAAAAAATAATATGCCCACATTGAAAATAGTTGATGGAAAAAATAAAGTAATTAAGAATATGCTCATGAAGCTTAATAAATTACTGGATAATAAGTTTATTGTAACTAAGAATGATGAGACCAAATCATTATAAGTATGGCTGAAAAAGAGTATTGAAACAACAAAAAATAAGAAGTTAGACCCTTTACAAGATCACAATTCTAAGATTCTCTTGAAAAAATTCAAGAAAAATTTAACTTATACAAGCACAAAAGGAAAAACATCAGCTTGAAGAAGAATTGGTCTATGTGGAAATTAATGGTCTCTTCACTTCCTTTAACACTTAGTTAGTAGATGAAAAAAATTTTAAAGAGGAGGTTGCAAATGAATCATGGTTTTATGAAAGAATCAATACCATTTTATTCATTTACTTTCTTATTGATGCATTTATAACATATGGAGATGAAGAGATGGTTCCACTAAAGAAATAATATGTTTTGAGAATTGAAAATTTGATGAAAGGATAGTCAAATCCAAACCACAATTGTCAATCTTGAAACATATGAAATCCATGAAAAATAAAACTAAAGAGAAGGTAGTATAAAAATGTCACCAACATGACACTAATTAGCAACATGAAACTTTTGAAAATATTCAATAGCCCTAAGTTTTCATCATGAGATAATTCTTGGAAGCCTATAATTAAGACTTTATTTTTGAAGAGACAGAGGAGATTGGAGATGGCTCTTGGATTGATGAGAAACTCAAGACTTTGTCTTTTATTTGCCTCCCCATAGAAAAATTCATGAAATATGGTAATGAATATATGTCAGCCTATGGTTGAAATACATGTTGAATTTATAAGTTGTAATTGGTGGGAAATCAATCCCTAATTTCAACCATGAGTTGGTACATATTTTAGAAGCTATGTATAAGAAATTTGAGGAGCTAAAAGCATTGAAAGGAAAATAAACAAACATCACTTAATAAAAATAAGTTTTTGAGTATTTTTAGCACCATAAATTATTCATTCCATGTCATTTCATAGATGATTTTGATGAGAAATTCATTTGTGAAGAAGTAAGTATATATCTTTGTACACATGCCATATAGGGGAATCAAACTAATAAAGAGTTTGAGAAATTAGAGCTTCCACTTCTCTCACATTCTCCCTAACCCTTGGAGGATATATTTGGAATGGTTTCAAGCAAGAAGGATGAATTAATGAATATAATAAGTGAATAATACAAATAGATATCTTTCCAATTGATGACCTGCATAGAGTTGACTAGGTTCAAGAATAATTAGCTCTTTGTGGTGTGCAGAAGAAAATTGTGTTAATATTTTTTATAGTGGAAAACACTCCATCAATGGAAACACCATTCCAATTCATTAATTTATTTAAATAAGGTCTAAACAACTCAACTCAAAAGATGAATATCTTTGAGAAACATGTTTCTTCCAAGGAGATTGCACTAAATCATCTTGGGCTACTTAGTGAAGAGTGGGAAGGTGAGAAAAATGTGCCATACATTTGGAAATAGTTTTACAAGATTGATCAAACTTAAGATAAAGAGTTGATAATTTTTTTTGCATGATAATAATGAGATGGATTATATCATGGAGAACACTACCATAGTGAGATCATCTTCCTTCTTTCAATGCTTTAAATAAGACCTTAACAACTCAACCTAAGAAAGAGAAATCATTGAAGAGTGTAGTGAGAATCTACTTTTAACATTATTACAAGAGCATGAACTAAATCATAAGGGACGCAAAATATGCATGAATGAAAATGAAATATTTATTGATGCTGAGCATAAACATAAAGAATTTGGGAAGGATTCAAGCCTAAGTGTAACATATGTGAAGATGTCAATGTATCACTATAATTAGATGTCAATGTATCACTTTAGTTTTGTATCTTGGTCATGGTACCATTTGCAAAAAAATCAGTAATTTGTTCCCAAGGGCTTATATGTTTCCATTCAGGCTAGACCTCATGTTTCCTAAACCCTAGGTTTCCCTTGTCCAATTGCTCCCAAGTTGTTGAGAAAAAGCTCCTATTTTTCTAAACCATTTAATGGGTTTTTAAACCACTATCAAGCCTATGTGATCCAATCTAAATAACATTTATTTTGGCTTATTTCCATTTCATTTTTTTCATTTTGTGTGTGTGCCTCTTATAAATGTATCAAAGTAAAAAATCTTATGTGATGTGTTTCTAAGCCTCTATGTGTGACTTTATTTCCAAATGGATAAGCAATAGTCTAAGCAAATGAGTTTGGATTTCACCTTATGTCCATTATAATCCATGTAACCATTTAGATCTAGTTGTTATACCCAAAATTTTAATTCATGAAAATTTTAAAATTTAAGTTCCCTTATAGACAAATTGGAAGTTTTATTTTGTTCTAGAATCCATATATTTAACTTCATCAAAATCTAGATTTTTTGGTTCTCAAGTGTTGTACTTGTCCCAAGGATATTTTGTTTTCAAAGTATCAAAATCCTAAACTTTATATATGTTTTGTAAAATCTAAATAGATATCTAAAACTTTGGCATTAGGCAGTTGAGCCTCACAAGGGTGCAGAATGCCATTACTTACCTAGCCCAAAATTTGACTTTATTGAAATCTATTTTTTTGGGTTCCCATGTGTTTTACTTGTCCCAAATATCATCTCTGTCTAATGTATTAAAGTCCCAAAATTCATATATTTCTTTTAAAATACAAATATAGATCTGGAACTTCAGCACCAGGCAACCATGCCTCGTGGGATTGTTGGACACCATTCTTAGTCTCATCCAAAATTTGAGTTTTTCAAAATCCATTTTGTTGGGTTCCCATGTGTTTTTATCATCCAAATAATTATCTTTGTGTTGAGTTTCAAAGTCCCAAACCTCATATATTTTGTTTAAAATCCAAATGAAGATCCATAAATTTAACACCAAGTGGCCAATCCTTCATAGGCACATTGGACATCATTCAACACCTCACCCAAAATTTGATTTTATCAAAATTTAATTTTTTGGTTGTAATGTGTTGTGATTGTCTCAAGGATTATCTATGTACAAACTATAAAGGTAAAAAATTTATATATTTTGTGTAAAATCTAAATAAAAATTCAGCATGGTAGTAAGACCCCCTCAAGTACATGATAAGTAAGATTCTCCTCCTTACATTTTTAGGGTTTTCACATCTCAAAATTTAGTCTTCCTTTTATCAAAATTATTTCTTGTGAGATATTATATATGTTTCACTTGATAAATTTTCATTTTGGAGATACCAAAACTTTAGCATGATATCGACACCACCTCAAGTGCACAAAATGTGTGATTTTTCAATTTTATCATATTCTTTCACATTTAAGCTTCATTTTAGATCCTTTCAAAGCATTGGAAAGATATCATATCAAGAATAATTTTTTATAAAGTGTCAAGGTTCAAAAATAGATATATTTTTTGTAAAATAAAAATGGATATTTGGAACTTTGGTGCTAAGAGGTTGGGCCTCACAGGTGCACTAAGTGTGATTCTCTATAACCCAAAAAATAAACATTGTCAAAATCCTTTTTTTGGTTCCATTATATTATGAATTCCCAAAGGATCATCTTTTTCCAAAGTCTCAAAGTCCCAAACTTGATATATTTTATGTAAAATATAAATGGATATCCTAAACTTTGGTGCTGGGTGGCCAACAAATGCACTGGCATGATAGGCTAGAAAATACACAAAAATACAAGGGAAAAAATGTAGATTCTTATTTTTGCTAGATATTTCACATCTAGACTTTGTTTTTGGTTCCTATTTTAAGGTTGGAAAGTTATTTCAGTAAGCAATCTAATGATATGAACTATTTTATCCTCAAAGACTAATTTTGGTGGTTATACAAACAAGGGTACCTCATGGGTGTGCTAGGCATGATTTCTTTACCTCAAATTTTTGTGTTCTTCCAAGTCTCAAAACTTGGGATTCATTTTACAAAATATGATCCTTGTAAGCTCTTACAAATGTTACAATTAAAAAAAATTCATTTTGGATAAACTAAAACTTTGGAATGGTATCAATAATACCTCAAGTTTGTAATAGACGTAATTATTCTATTTTGTCATATCATTCACATTCAAAATCTATTTTGGTTCCCATTTGAGGTATTGGAATGATAATTAAATGAACATTCCAATAATATGAAATACTTATCTTAAAAATATTTTATACATGGGTTCACTTCTCAAATTTCATTCAATTATCTTATTGCAGGACCTGGTTTCAAATATGAATGTGTGGCACATACATGGTAGGACTATGAATAAGTGTTCATAATATTTTAATACTCTATCACCCAATGGATAAAATTTGGTGATACCATTCAATGCTTTATTTTTGAAATGGAAATGTGTATTTTATATTTTGGTGTGTCTATGTTAAGTCAATATCATATCATTTTATAATATTCAAGTCATTTTATTAAAAAGTACATAGTTAATATTAATCCTACATGACCTGTACATCTCCAAACATCTCTTATTAACCATTCCCCTACACCTAAATTTTATTTATGATCTTTGTCCATTATAATTTTCTATTAGTCACCTATATGAACCTCTCAATTTGTGATAAATCAATTAAATATCCTACTCAAACATTAATAGATCACCACATTTGCATTCAAGTCTACCAAATAGTAATGTTAGACTCAAAAAATAAAATTGATGAAACTATTAAAAATATTTTTTTATTATCCTTTGGTTATCAAGAATTATTTTTTTAATCAAATAATTCCTATAAGTCAACCCATTCACCTAGTGTGTCAATGACATTACCCAATTAAGTGCATACAAATACAAATCAAGGTCAAGCATATTCATCATCTTGCACTAATTTATCAAACATTTATACACTATTACATATTTATAAAATATGCCATATTCTTCCCAAATTGTAAATTAGTCACTAGGAGTAGTCATCAACCAAGTCTAAAGCACACTAAGATAGGTCAATAGTCAACATTGCCAAGTTCAAATCCAAATTTCTAAGTGATTTCATATAGTGAAAGAATATAATTTAAAAATCATATTAAGGTGAATAAGTATGTGTGGCTTGAAATCTCTCTTTAGAGTATTGGATACATAGGCAATGATTAATCATCAAGGTGGTCATTGGGCTCAACTCAACCTAATTACACTTCTTTGAATTTTATAAGTTTTTATCCTTCACAAGTAGACTTAGGGTTTCACAAAGAAAGAATATGATATCTAGAGTTTCCCACATAGTTAAGAGTAAAATATCATAAATATAGACATATTTGATATACTCATCACACTTTATGGCTATAAATAGGCAAATCATCACAAGATAATAACATTAACCATGGTCACCTATGTCTAACAAATTCACTCCTACTTAACAATACTAACCCTACATACACAAAAATATAGTTATATATCTGGATTAATCATAGTCCTTCTAATCTATTTATACTAATAAAATACAATCCCACTCAACAAATCAAATGATGAAGCTAAGTTTATTATCCTTTATTTCATTTTCCATAAATAGAAAAGCTAATTATCAAGCCAATTCTAGTATTGTACATTCATATTTACCCTTGATTTCTATATATAAAAATATGAATTAATTATTTTAGTTTATCCTATTGTGATTCACACTAATATAAAAACATGGTAAACATATTAATTGGCCCATATTTGTTTGAAGATTTCCAAACCCTAGGTTTACCTTATGATTTAATCCTTATTTATAGGGTTTTCCAATTTTTGCCTCATGGTTTTATTTTTAGACTTGATTTACAATTTTCCATCATAGTAATAATTACATATAGAATTAATAAATGAACATTGTTTATATTCATTGACTCAAGTCATGATTGCAATCATTTCATATTGTGCTACTTTGACATGTGTTAATTGGATCAATATTGTATTATGATGGATTAAATATTTATACACTAAGAAATATAAATAAATAATGACATATCCTTAGCCTCCCTTAATACACACCCCCTTGATGGATTTATTATGATGTTGGAGACTAAAAATTCTCAAGGGGATGCTAGATAAATCCATGTTTATACGAATACATTTGATGATGTGGAAGAGAGATAATTGATTTAATATCTTGACTAAAATCCCAAAATACATGATGCAATGGTGTATGTGACTTGAGACAAACATAAAAATCTAACCCAAGCTACTATGTTTAGGGAAAAATATGACCCTCTTTATGATATTAATCTAAGCATAACTATTGATATTATTCCTACATCTATACCTCTAGTTACATGTGATGTCCACCCAAGGTGTAGGGGAAACACAAGGCTTACCATATATTTCCATGCCTATTACTATGCAAGGGACCTATTCCCATAATTTTATGACTACACATATTACATCATCTACCTCTTCTAATACATGTTCCCTTGAACATATTTTTTCAACTCTGCAAGATAAGGTGTTGTGGTTACAACAAGGTACATCTCTAGCTATTAATTCAATGGATTCACATACCTTGATCCATAGTGCATTAGATTATAACATATAAGCCTATCCCATACCTTTAGGGTTCATAGTTCCCAATCTCACATTATATGATGGAAAAAGGTGATGCTAAACGACATCTTTGATCCTTCCATGCAACACGTTTAGATTATGCATACCAAAATCATTTATTGACCAAGTTATTATCAAGGAGTCTTAAGGGCTATGATTTGAGATGGTTTTATGACCTTCCACCCATTTAAGTTAGTTCCTTCCTCTAGATGACTAATTTATTGAACATTTATCTATCAACATTGATGAAAAGCTCTCTTACATGCAAATTACTAAACTAAAAAAAGAGTCTAATGAGCCAATCAATGAATATGTAATTCGATCCAAGACCATGATAGCTAAGATGAATAGTCTTATGGTAGACAATGAGATATATAATATATTCAAGAAAATTTTTCTTATACCACTTCATGAGTCCATATTATTTAATAATTTTGAATATTTTGATGAATTATGCCATACAATTAGATATCATAAAGCCAATCTCCTTGCACTCAATAAACTTAATTACACCACCACCACCACATCAAATGTCAACTTTCAAAGCAAGCCAAATTATAATGGAAAATTAATTGAGAACAAGAATAAATACAAGTTTATAGTTAACATTGTATCATAATCTATAAATAGGCTTCTCTTACCTGCTACAAAGAAGATGCATTTTTCATGCTTATCTCAACCTCCTCATAAATTTCTTTAAAAAATTACTTGAGTGTAACCTTTTATCTCTCCCTCCACCACTAGTGATTGATACAAGAAAACCTTCACCTAGTGGACATGATTAGAATGCTTATCATTATAATCACCAATGTGATGGACATTCTGTTAAAAAAGTTTCAAGTTAAGGCATAAGATACAAGATCTTATCAATGACAACACCATTGTATTGAGCAAACCCATATAGGATTCTGGACCCAAATCAAATGGGAACTATAAGTTGAAAATATTTAATGACCCATTTTCAAAGCATAAGGAAATAAAAACTAAGGATAATTTTCAAGTAGATAATACATACCATTTTCATCCTCCTCTTAAGACATACAATTATATAATAGATAGGATTGTTGGCACAATTAAGATTATATTACTAAATTGATCTATGCTTACATATGATGATAGTGAGATTATCAATGATGATTTATATTTCCATGCACTATTCATACAAGTTAACATTAGTAAGCATCTATTTTCACCATTATAGTTCTAAAATCTCTTGGATACAAAAAAATTATATACAAATACTAAAAGAGTGTTCAAAGGGTTTAATGGACTTATATAGAACACCCTTGTATGTATTGTGCTACTTATTTAGATAGGACTTTCTATAGTGGCTACTTTATTTTTTAATTATATTGAGTAATGGGGTATTTGACATGTTTTTGGGATTCCCTTGGTTTTATACTATTTATATAGTACCATCTATAGTGTATTAATGTAACTAGTAGATACATTGCAACATGGCAATTACAGTTTTAGACATTTAATATGAGGACCCTATTCAGGCATTGGTATCTCCTTCCCCACCCACACCACCATTGTAGAAGGTTATTACTCATATATAGGATCATTATATAGAGGTAGTTGTTACTACTATTTAGGACCATTATTTAGAGGTAATTATTGAACATATTAAGGATCTATCTATACATTCAGTTCAAAGGAGAGAAGTTGATTATACTAGGAAACTATTTTCACTACTATTATCACATCAAAGAGCTATTTTGGATTCTCAGAGACCTTTATCTACTATAACACATAATAATTTAGTTATACAGATATTTCAACATGTTACATAGTGAACATAGGCACATGTGGATTCTCTTATTATAAAACAAACCCCATTGAGTCCTATGCCTTATAGAGTTGTCCATCAAATACAATATTCTATGAATAGTGATGACAATGTATACATTATAACACCTAATTCCTTTTTAGATTTTGATACACCTATACCTATTAATTTTCATTCATGAAAGGTAGCCATTGTACCATATGATACATCCACCCCCCATTCTTATCACATTGATGATATAATTGGTCAACCCTTTTTCACATATTTAAATAAATATAAAAAATAAAAATTCAAGAAAATACAAAAAAATTCAAATACTAAATAAATAAAAAATTAGGTCCTAAGCATTACATGAATTTTTAGATTACATTATTCACATATGTTATGTATCATATGTTTGGTAGATAGTATATTATTTGCATACACACATGCATTTCAAGAGGTATATGAGAGCAATGCATAACATACAAATCGTACATGGATATATAGATGTTGGACCTTTCCTATACCGAGGGGCTGTGTAAATTATGGGTGCATATAATTCCATAGGTTATATATTTTTATAACCTATTTACTATGTTTATTTACATATATTGCTTACACATGCCTTTCTAGTTACTTATTCCTTACACAATGCTACATTGGATATGTTATTTGACTATGATGTGTTATTGACATATATGGATAACATAGACTAGTTTTCACTTGTTCTATGATTCATTTATCTTATTATTTTTTCATGATAGGTTAATTATTATTTCCTATTGTGTATTGCCCCCTGACCTTGTTTCTAGCTCCTTAGCCTTTCTTGTTAGCAAAATATTTATGTCCTTTATATGTGGCCCCTTGGAATTATGTGTGACATTATTTTATATTATTTGAAATTTTCTATTGAGATTGATAAGCTTGTGTGATTGCTATGTTTTTAAGTTTCATGATCAATATCACACACCTCCCATTTATGTGTTGTGCCATGATTTATGTCAAAAAAAATTTGTACTACATAATTTTATTTAGTGATGGTTACTATTTTCCCCCAAAAAAATGTCACTCTTTTTTGGACAACGTATGAGCCATTTTGGTCTGGCAAGACCAAATTTGCCTCTTCCCTTTTCAAAATTTCTTCTAAGGTTTCAAGTTCCTCACTTTTCAAGATTTTCCAAAAATCTACGGACTCAACATGCTTGAAATTAGTAGGTTCAACTGTTTCAATGGCTTCTTTGAACGAGTTTACTCAAAAGGGGTGAGTTTCCAACACTTAGTCATTTTCAGGATTGGTTCAACGGGTTCAACAAGTTCAAAAGTTCAACGTCATCGACGAGAGTTAAGCACTTCATCAAGGATCAACAGGTTCAAGGTTCAACAGGTTCCACACGTTTGGTTCAATGAGGATCAAAAGGACTTAGCCGAAACAAGGGAATGAACCATTAAACCATTGAACCAAAGTTGGTTCAATCGGTCGGTTCAAGCGACAAAGTTCAAAGGAGTGCCCCAAGAGTCAAAGACACAAGTGCCCTTGCGAAGGGAATTCCCATGGCAGAAAGTGACCAAGGTAAACAAATAGACCGAGACAAAAGCCTGATAGAACCCCACGGATGCTACCAAGTGTTGTCTTTCGAGCCTCATTTCACTTTGATTCTAAGAGCCACAGAAGCTACCATGTGTCCTTTGTAATTTAAGTGGAACACGCCAAGTGGCATCATTTGCATGAATCCAAATGAGTTCTGCATAGTTCTATAGTGTTTCTAAAATGCGATGGAAGCCACCATGTGTCATCTTTCATAGGACATTCAAAAGGTATCCAAAGCTTCTACAAGTTCAATGGATGCCACCACGTGTCCTTCGTCAAAGTCACAGTGGATGTTGCCATGTGTCATCCATTGGGACACAGTATCAAAGCAGCAGAACCTGCCACATGTCTCTCATCAAATGCGGCAGAAGCCATCGTGTGTCATCTTCCATGAGAAACTAATATAAGTCCTGAAGACTTTTCAAAAGCAACTAAAAGCTTAGCAGAAGCTGCCAGGTGTCATCTTCCTAGGATTCTCAAGAGGCAAGTGAAAGCTGCCACCTTTTCCATTGTAACTTTGTGAAGTGTGACACGTGTCTGCATCCATAATTCTGAATTTCTAATAGGTTTCAAAGCCTCTATCAATAAATGTTTCTCAAAGAAGCCATAAAACATGCCACGTGTCCCTTGAAAAAGTTTGACGAAAGCCAACAAGTGTCAATCTCTACAATTTCTCCTTCCTGCTTCTTATTTTCATAAAAATTGTGGTGGACCCCTAGTGAGCTGCTGAAGAAAGCATTACGTGCCATGTGTCATCATCTGCTTGACTCTCTAAAAATAAGCAAAAGCCACCACCTGTTCATTTCTAACTCCACAGAGAGTGACACGTGTCTGTGTTTGAGATTCAAACAAGTTTATAAGCTTCTCCTAAGCATTTTTTAGAGTGCAGTGGAGATTGCCACGTGTTATCATCCACGTGAATCTAAAATAAGTCCTGAGTATTTTCAAAGGCCACTAAAGCACAGTGAAGACCGCCACATGTCATATTTTGCTAGACTCATAAAAAATGTTTCTAAAAGCCTCTAATAGCAGTGGAAGCTTGATGCAGGAGCATCCTTATGCTTGAAAATTTAATGAACATAGGATTTTTCCCGCCATTTCTTTATTTATTTTAGTTTTCAAAAGTTATCTATTTTCAATAAAAACAGAACCAGTATCTACCTCCGATGATGTTTAAGTCTGTTGAGGAAGATATCTGGCGAACAGATTCTTCTTAAGATTAGAAGAGTTGTTTTCATTTGTTTTTTTTTTTGTTTTGTTTGAGGCTGTTGTGATTTAGCCTAATATAGGGTCGGTTAATAACCGTATGCTTGGTATGGAGATTTTTTGGTTTTTTTTTTTTTTTTTTTTTTTTTTTTCTCTCTTTGGGAAAAACAGGGGATATGTGAGCAAGGGGCGCGAAGACACAGAGCAGAAAAAAAAGAAAGAGTTTGAATGTCAACCCAATGTTGGGTCTATCATAATCATACAGGTCAAAGCGCATATATGTTGGGTTGCATATGACGGTGGAGTAATTTCGAAATGTTTCGAGTACAATTCTGGTTATTGTTTTTTTTTTCTTTCAAAAGTTATGTTGAAACCGTGATATGGACGCCAAGAATTGAATAAACTATTGCTGGGCCGCTTCAATATATGCTTATATGCGTATGAAATGTTGTTGGGCCGCTAGACCTCCTGACTGGGCCGTGTAACTTTTCTGGGATGCATTCAATGCCTTGAAGGTATAAGTGACGTGGAATACCATATAGGTTCTACCTCGACAACCTTTGCATTCAGTATATGAATATATAAGTGTGCAGCCAGGTTCACACCAGCAAGTTAGATATTCTTGTGCTGTCTGTATAATAGTGCACCTGGAAAATGGAAAGAAGATAAAGCTTAATCCTACCACAATTATTTGACTGTTAATGATTATATAAATGATGCTGGGCGTCCAAATATAGGGAATGATTTTTATTTTTTTCTTTGTGAATGGCAATGAAATTCTAGCATCTGTGTGTAATATCAGATGAAGACCTTTAAAAACTACTATCCAATTTATCTAAGCTGTGGACTCTGTCAGAATATATGCTTTATG
Source organism: Torreya grandis (assembly GCA_037957365.1). Taxonomy (NCBI): domain Eukaryota; kingdom Viridiplantae; phylum Streptophyta; class Pinopsida; order Cupressales; family Taxaceae; genus Torreya; species Torreya grandis. The sequence goes on along the minus strand of JARHVA010000987.1, from coordinate 1,257,120 downwards.
TCTTCCATTTGAAGTTTTTCTGTTCATGCTTTAAGGATTAAATAATGTGAAGAGTGGCTGTAAGGTCATCAATTTTGGTATCAGAGCTTGTGATCCAAGCCAAAGAGAAGCAAAACCAGATTGTGAACAGAAAACAAGATGGCCATGAGAATCAGGAATAGAGGTAGAGCTGGAGGAAGGAGACCTAGAGGACAGGTTGCATTGGTAGAGGAGATTAGGAACCTGACAGCTAGGCTGCAAGACCTGGAGATGGCTCAAAGAAGAGGCACTGACATGGGTGAAGTCAGTGACAGAGAAGAGGAGCCACCAGAAGATGAATTGGTGGTGGAAGAAGAAACAACTGAGGAGAGGTTGATCAAAGCCATTATGAAGGTGAACACCAAGCCAAAAATGGAGGTTCCAATGTATGAAGGTAATTTGAATGTTGAAGAATTAATTGACTGGATTAATGCATTAGACAAATACTTTGAGTATGAAGGCATTGAAGAAGATGATAAGAAGGTCAAGTATGCCATGACAAGGCTAAAGAGTCATGCATCCCTGTGGTGGGATGGAGTGCAAGAAGAAAGAAGAAGAAAAGGGAAGCCAAAGATCAGAAGCTGGGATAGAATGGTAGCAAAAATGAAAGGTAAGTTTATGCCTAAAGATTATCAAGCAAATATTTTTAAGCAATTACAAAATTTGAAGCAAAAAGAATTGTCTGTGAAAGAATACACTGAAGAATTTTATAGGTTGACTATAAGATCAGGTCACATTGAGGATGACACAGAAAAGGTAGCCAGATACACCAATGGCCTGAAATTTGCCATCCAAGATGAAATTAGTCTTCTCATTCCTAAGAAAATTGAGGAGGCATATCAATTTGCCTTGAAAGCTGAGGAGAAGATTGCAAGGAAACAAACATCCTTCTCAAGAGGAAGGGGCAGGTTCAGCAGAGGTAGAGGATTTCAAGGGGGTAGAAGACGGCTGCAAACATCTCACGAAGAGGCCAGCAGCTCACAAAGTTCAAGAGGCAGCTATACACCAAGGGGAAGAAGACCATACCAAGGATATCAAAGAGGAAGAGGAAGATTCATGGGCAAATGCTTTAAATGCAACAAGTATGCAGGACATAGGGCATATGAGTGTCCAGAGAACCCTTCTACCAGCCATGAGAGAAGCGTACATGTGATTGAAGGTGAAAAACAAAATGTAGAAGTTACAGCAACTTATGAAGACACTCCAGAAGAAGGTGAGTCTCTTTTGATGAAAAGAATATTGTTAAAGCCAAATAAAGAAGTTGTAGAACCACCTCAAAGAAAAACTTTATTTAGAACCACATGTAAGAGTAGAGGGAAATGCTGTAAGGTCATCATTGACAGCGGAAGTACTAACAATCTTGTGTCAACTGAGATGGTGGAGAAACTAGGCTTGAAGAAGGAGGTACATCCTACACCTTATCAAGTCTCTTGGCTACAAAAAGGACACAAACTTCTGGTAAGTGAACAATGCAAAGTAGATATTCAGATAGGAACATATAAGGATCAGATTTTATGTGATGTCATGCCCATGGATGTATGCCATATCTTGCTTGGAAGGCCTTGGCAATTTGACAGGAAGGCCATACATGATGGAAGGCAGAATACATACATTTTTGAAAAGGATGGGATCAAGCATACACTTACACCATTGAAAGAAGAGGCTGCTACTATTGTTGGACAAAATTTTAAAGTTTTGATAGTAAGTGGCAAAGAGTTTCTACATCAAATGAAGAAAGAAGAGGTAAACTTTGTTGTAATTGGTAAGCCAAAGAGTGTAGTCACTAGTACTAAGTTGATTGATTTGCCACTAGAGATTCAAGATATGTTGAATGAATACATTGACATTGTGGTAGATGATTTACCTGATGAGTTACCACCATTGAGAAGTATTAGTCATCACATAGACTTGATTCCAAGAGCAAATCTTCCAAACAAGGCTGCCTACAGGTTGACACCAAAGGAGAATGAAGAGATCAAGCATCAAGTTCAAGAATTATTAGACAAAGGATTGGTAAGAGAGAGTTTAAGTCCTTGTGCTGTCCCTACAGTGTTGAGTCCTAAGAAAGATGGGAGTTGGAGAATGTGTACAGACTCCAGAGCAATCAACAAGATTACTATCAGGTATAGATTCCCATTGCCAAGAATTGATGATTTACTTGATTGTTTAAGTGGAGCTACATATTTCTCTAAGATAGATTTGAAAAATGGTTACCATCAGATTAGGATAAAAGAAGGGGATGAATGGAAAACAGCCTTCAAGACTAATGATGGACTCTATGAGTGGTTAGTTATGCCATTTGGACTAACCAATGCACCAAGCACCTTCATGAGGCTAATGAATGAAGTACTGAAGGAGTTCACTGGTAAGTTTGTGATAGTATATTTGGATGATATTTTGGTGTTTAGTCAAACTAAAGAAGATCATTTGAAACATTTGAGAATGGTGTTGAGTAAACTACATGAGGAGAAGTTGCTAATCAATGTCAAAAAGTGCAGTTTTCTGAAAACAGAATTGATATATTTGGGATTTGTGATTTCCAAAGAAGGGTTGAAGATGGATAAAGAAAAGATTAAAGCCATACTTGAGTGGCCTACACCCAGGAGCACATATGAGGTAAGAAGCTTTCACGGTTTGGCTAGCTTCTATAGGAAATTCATAAGAAATTTTAGTGGAATTGTTGCTCCAATGATAGATACAATCAAGGGTGATAAAAGAAGTTTTTGTTGGACTGAGGCTGCTGATAAGAGTTTCAGATTGTTGAAAAAGAAGGTAACTGAAGAGCCAATCTTGGCCTTGCCTGATTTTAATAAGCTTTTTCAAGTAAAATGTGATGCTAGTGGAATTGCAATAGGTGCTGTGTTAAGTCAAGATGGAAAGCCTATAGCATACTTTAGTGAGAAGTTAAGTGATGCTAAGAAGAAATATTCAGCTTATGATCAAGAGTTCTATGCTCTTGTACAAGCTCTGAAGAAGTCGAGGCACTATCTTTTGCCTAAAGAATTTGTTTTATTCACTGACAATTATGCTTTACAGTTCATTAACAATCAGACTAAGTTGAATCAAAAGCATGTTAAATGGATTGAATTTTTACAAAGTTTCACATTCACTATTAAGCATAAGAAAGGACAATCTAACAAGGTTGCAGATGCCTTAAGCAGGAGAAATCTGATCATACAAGAGTCTCAAGTAAGTATTATGGGATTTGAAGATTTGAAGGAACTATATAAGGAAGATCCAGACTTCAAGGAACCATATGAAGCTTGCATGAATCCAGTGGGGGTTGAAAGAAGTCCCTGGATAGATTTCATGGTCCAAGAGGGTCTGCTATTTAGAGGCAGCCAACTTTGTATTCCCAAGAGTTCTATGAGGGAAAATTTGTTGAAGGAAAAACATAGTGGCAGCTTATCAGGACATTTTGGGCAGAACAAGACATTAGCACAATTGAGTGCTCACTACTATTGGCCAGGTATGAGTAATGATGTTAAGAAATTTGTTGAAAGATGTAAAATATGCCAATATGCCAAGGGAAGCAGTCAAAACACAGGTTTGTACCAGCCACTACCCATTCCAAATAGGCCTTGGGATTCAATAAGCATGGATTTTGTACTTGGTTTGCCAAGAACTCAAAAAGGCCATGATTCCATATTTGTTGTGGTAGATAGGTTTTCAAAGATGGCTCACTTTATTCCATGTTTCAAAATAAGTGATGCTACTCACATAGCTAATCTATTCTTCCAGGATATTGTTAGATTGCATGGATTGCCTAAAAGTATTATTTCTGACAGGGACACCAAATTTGTTGGACATTTTTGGAGAACCTTATGGAAGAAATTGGGAACACAACTAAGTTTCAGTTCAGCCTATCATCCTCAAACGGATGGCCAAACAGAGGTTGTCAATAGGAGCTTGGGCAACATCTTGAGAAGCCTGGTAAGTATGCATCCGAAACAATGGGATCTTGCACTTGCACAAGCTGAATTTGCCTATAATGATTCTCCTAACAGAAGTACAGGATTGAGCCCGTTTCAAATTATGTATGGAATGCATCCAAGAGGTGTGTATGAGTTAAGAAATTTAATCAGCATGGAGACAAGAAGTGCTGATGCGGAAGAATTTGCCAATGCTATGCAAAATTTGCATGAACAGGTAAAGAAGAAACTTGAAGAAAATACCATCAAATACAAGCTAAGGGCAGATCAAAAAAGAAGAGAGGTCAGTTTCAATATAGGAGACCTTGTTCTTGCTCATCTCAGAAAAGAGAGGTTTCCAAAGAAAGAATACAACAAGCTGAAGGTAAAGAAAATAGGACCATGCAAGGTAATAAGGAAGTTTTCAAATAATGCATATGAAATAGAATTGCCAAAGGAGATTGGAATCTCTCCAATTTTTAATGTTGCAGATTTATATCCATACAAGGACGAAGGACAACTAGACAAAGAAACAAAAACAGAGGTAGATGAAGTTATCCAATGGGAGCAGCAACTACCAAAGGAAGTGCCAAAGGAGATTGAGAGTATTCTGGACAAAAAAATAGTTAAAAAGACAAGGGACAAAGAATATTTCCAGTATCTAGCCAAGTGGAGGAATCTACCAGCTGAAGATGCAACATGGTTGACTGCAAACGACATCCTTAAGCTGGGCATAAGCGAAGAAGAACTGCTGAAGAAAAACAAGTGAAGAATGCTTCTTTTGCTCTTTGGAAGAATGATGCAGGAGCATCCTTATGCTTGAAAATTTAATTAACATAGGATTTTTCCCGCCATTTCTTTATTTATTTTAGTTTTCAAAAGTTGTCTATTTTCAATAAAAATAGAACCAGTATCTACCTCCGATGATGTTTAAGTCTGTTGAGGAAGATATTTGGCGAACAGATTCTTCTTAAGATTAGAAGAGTCGTTTTCATTTGTTTTTTTTTGTTTTGTTTGAGGCTGTTGTGATTTAGCCTAATATAGGGTCGGTTAATAACTATATGCTTGGTATGGAGATTTTTGGTTTTTTTTTTTTCTTTCTCTTTGGGAAAAATAGGGGATATGTGAGCAAGGGGCGCGAAGACACAGAGCAGAAAAAAGAAAGAGTTTGAATGTCAACCCAATGTTGGGTCTGTCATAATCATACAGGTCAAAGCGCATATATGTTGGGTTGCATATGACGGTGGAGTAATTTGGAAATGTTTCGAGTACAATTCTGGTTATTGTTTTTTTTTTCTTTCAAAAGTTATGTTGAAACCGTGATATGGACGCCAAGAATTGAATAAACTATTGCTGGGCCACTTCAATATATGCCTATATGCGTATGAAATGTTGTTGGGCCGCTAGACCTCCTGACTAGGCCGTGTAACTTTTATGGGATGCATTCAATGCCTTGAAGGTATAAGTGACGTGGCATACCATATAGGTTCTACCTCGACAACCTTTGCATTCAGTATATGAATATATAAGTGTGCAGCCAGGTTCACACTAGCAAGTTAGATATTCTTGTGCTGTCTGTATAATAGTGCGCCTGGAAAATGGAAAGAAGATAAAGCTTAATCCTACCACAATTATTTTACTGTTAATCATTATATAAATGATGCTGGGCGTCCAAATATAGGGAATGATTTTTATTTTTTCTTTGTGAATGGCAATGAAATTCTAGCATCTGTGTGTAATATCAGATGAAGACCTTTAAAAACTACTATCCAATTTATCTAAGCTGTGGACTCTATCAGAATATATGCTTTATGTCTTCCATTTGAAGTTTTTCTGTTCATGCTTTAAGGATTAAATAGTGTGAAGAGTGGCTGTAAGGTCATCAAAGCTGCCACGTATCCTCACCCATTTCTAACTGGATGTTGCCACATGTCAAATTTTCAACGAAAAGTGACCCAAAAATAGAGAGGCAATTTAAGGACCCAATTCAATAGCCAAAAAATAAGGAACAATGAAGAAAGGAACTAGAAATATCCACGCATGAGATACGTTTCAAATGATGACAGGCCTGAGGATGCAAAATTGGTGGCAATGAAGTGTTTATTGATTTTTACAGACTTAAGTATGAGATCCCTAATCATTGCAAAGTGGAGGAAACAATATGAAAGATCTGGAGTGTCAACACAGTGTTTAGATCTAATAGACCTCTTGAACCTAGAAACATGGATGCATATTTCTTGAGCCTTTAAAAGACATGACTTGTTCGAGAATAAAGGCAAAGTGAACAACGGTGCAATCAAGAGAGGGAACTAAGAGGATCATCCAGTTCTAGGGGATGACAGCCAAGTTAAAATATAGAACTGAGAGTGGATTCAAAGCATTGCATGCATAGCATGAGCTATTCCATGGGATATATGTGCCAAACCTCTCTCGACCTCTATATGTTGTAATCTCTCTGATTGTTATAAGGATCTTTTTCGGCCATAGAAGCAAAAAACTCTACTCAAATTAAAAGGCATTTACTGAGACTTTGAGCTCAGATTGTTAATCAATTTTTTTCATTTGAATAAGAAAGCAAGTGACCTTTTCAGACTTTGTGCTGGAAATAGCCTGTGTTATTTAGGGAATTGTTTGTATGTCTGTTTCATATAAGCATTCTTGTTTATTTGATCTAACAAGTAGAACTAGCAGAAGTGGTTAGGAAGGTGTTCTGAAGACTAATTATGGGATGACTTTGTGCCCCCACAAGTACCTTTAGTGTGTTTTTATTTTCTTTTTCCTGTGTAAAGGACCTTGGGATGACTTTGTGCCCCCATTGTTCTTCATATCTCTCTCTTGGGAAGTTAAGGTGGAGACTTTGTGCTGCATCTTATATTGTTGGTTCCTTTGTAATTTGGTTACCGATTACTTGTTCCTTGAAAGGACTCTTGCTGTTTCCTGCAAGAATACTTCTGAAAGAAGAGAAGTGCTTTCAGTGTTTCCTAGGATTTCTCCTTTGTTTTTTAGCATCATCTCTAAAAAAAGAGAGATGGATGGTTTGTCCTACCCTTATGTCTTATTTTTTGCATACATATATATCATATAGCTCCGTATACTTGATAGGGAACCTCCCCTTGATGAGATGAGAGATTTATCCCCTTTTGATGTAGTAAACTTGCACATCTAGCTGATCAATCTCCCTATTGCTGTGGTGATAGGACCTATTTTACTCACCAGTTAGTTGGTCAACAAAATATTCACCCAATAGTTACTATTATGTGTTTCATAGATACATATATCTTGACATACCACTTATATACCCTTGCATTCCATATGTTACATAGTTCCTTGATGGCATATGCATTACTATGATAACATACTCTCCACATGTTGACATGATTTTACATGATATTATACTTATACATAACAAGATACCATTCACATCTCTTTTGAGATGAGTGAATGATTTTCTACCTCACCTCAAAAGGGGGGAAAATAAGTGGGATTTGTCATAGAGATGAAATCTACATGAGAATATTTGAGTATAATGTATAATATATAGATTTTAGAGCTCATATTTGATTCATATATCATCTTGGGAAAGTTATTTGTAGTTTTTAGACATATTTTGTGGGAATGTATAGGTAAATGTATCTTATTTTACACTCCATGAGTGACATATTTCATAGTAATATAAATTCTAATACATTTAACAACATGTGTAGGGCATATATACTCCATTTCATAAGACATAATTAGTGAGGCATAATACTACTTCATGCACATATACACCATTTCAAATTTCAATTGGGTATGATATTAGTTTATACACAATATGATTGTTTACATTTGGCACATATTTAGTGAGGCATGATACTAGTTTGTGTGCATTTACACATTTGCACCTTTGCAATTATTTATCAAGTATTTTCAAGTGTGGAACAACTTGAATAAATAAGTTTGTCTACAATGGTTGGTTCATATTTAAATGAGTAATGTGGTTGAGGTTATGCATCACTCAATGGCTTAAACATTAATTTGTGAGCTCATTATGTGTCTCCTTCCTTATATCTTGTGGTTAGAAGATTAGTGTTGTATTAATTATATGAGATTTGGGGCATTTGTCTTCTAATATGTGGCCCTTGCCCTAGTTAAATTTTAAATTGGGGATTGACTACCCTCAATTTTTTCATGTTTTCTAAGTGATTCAATGAGGAAATAAAATTCTCCAATGCTTTGACAAAGAAATATATTTAACAAATTACAAGGAAACATAGTTTAATCATATACATGTTTACTCATTTTTTGCTCTTTAAAATTTCAAATATAGTTCAAAATTAAAATTTCATTCTATGGACATTGACTATAACATTTTCATTGTAGGATTTTCTTGGAGCAACTTTCACATTTGGAGCCTTCTCCTAAATATAAAGTGTCTTGTACACACCAAGGAATATATTTATCCTTTTACTCTAGTATTTTCATTGCAGTGTAATACTATAATAAAAGGGGGACATTTTAATATACTAAAATTTGGTATTTGACACTTGGTAATGTCAATCCTGACCTAAATTTATCATACATGACTTGTGCATCTCCAAACAACTCTTATCTTCCATTCCCACACACTTGCATCTAGTAATGATCCTGATCCATTTAAGCTACTATAAGTCACCTATATGAACCTTTTAATTTATGTTAAATTAGTTAAATATCCTACTCAAACATTTCTAGATCACCAAATTTACAATCCTATCTCCTAGATAGTAACATCAAAATCAGACATTAACATCAATATAACTTCCTTGAGGTTGACATTACCATCCTTCACCTAGCAATGGATATTTTTAAAATCAAATCATTCCCTAGATTAACACATTCACTTAGTATGTTGGTAGCAATAAAAAATCACCCAATTCAACACATAAAAAAAATCAAGGTAAACATATTCATCATCTGGCACTATCTATCAAGCATATATTCACTACTACACATTAAGAAAATATACTCTGTTCTTCCCAAATTTAAAATCAAATTAGTAAGAGAAGTCATTAGCCAAGTTTGAAGCACATTAAACCAGGTTAAGAGTCAACATTACCAAAATAAAAGCCAATTTTATGAATTCACTCATATAGTAAAATAAATAATTTAATAATCACATTACGGGGAATAAATACGTGTGGCTTGAATTTTCTCTTCAGAGTATTGGATACATAGGTAACAATCAATCATAAAGGGGGTGGTTTGGGTTAGCTCAACCCAATTACACTTTCTCAAATTTTATAGGTTTATGTCCTTCACAAATGGACCTAGCATTTCAATTAGAATGAAGCTGATTTATGGAGTCAATCAAGGGTGAAAGATCACACATACAAAGACATATTAGGTAGACACATCACACTATATGATCACAAAGAGGTAAAACATCACATAATAGTAATTTCATCCCTAATCACCTGTGTCTAAAAAAAAATTCCCTGCCTAACAGTATTGACCCTACATGTAAAGAGACATAGTTATAAATTTAGAGAAATAATAGGGCTACTTCTAGTCAATTTCCTTTCTTAGATTACAATCACATTTAACTGGTCAAATAATAAAGTTAAGTATATTATTCTTTGTTTCACTTTTCATAAATAGAAAATCCAATTATCAAGTCAATCTTAGTATTTTACATTTAGATTTTCCCTTGATTAACATACATTAAAATATGAATTAATTGTTGTATATTATCCTATTATGATTCACACTACATAAAAATAAGGTAAACAATATCCTTCTTACAAACAACTCTTGCTTACAACCCAACCCCACTTTGTAGTATAGCATATTGTAGTATGTTGGATCTAGTATGGTGTTCTCCATTTTCCCATATTAATGTATATTTATATTTTTGTTTATATTTTCCCTACATACACATTGTATTTGACATGTTTTTTTTCAATATTGTGATTTTTTTAGGGGCTTGATAAGTGGTCGATACTTAAAAACCATGCTAACCCTAAGGACAAACCCTAAAACAAGTATTTTCATTTTATTCACATTTAACTACCCTATTATATTTTTGAATAAGGTTTTTTATATATATTTTCACACAATTACATAAATTAGAGTGAGGTTTTTGAAGTCTTAGACCTGATGATAGTAGTTTTCATATCAATCTATGCTTATCTATTATATACCAAAACAATATTGTATATAGTTTTGGTTACCAAAACGTCAAGAGTATGGTTATGCTTAGGGCACAACATGTTTATTGTGTTCTCTCTTTCTTGCTCTAAAAAACCTAACTTTGTTGTTAAACTATAATGGCCATTACTATATTCATACAAAAATAAGATAATTCTTTACACCATCATATTGTAAATTATTACACTAGAGTAGATTAATAGTTAGGTTTGATTTTAATGTTTTACATTTAATTAGGTTTAATTATAATGTTTATGGGTATATGTGATGTGATATTACTTAGATACATTTATTTATATTACATTTTGGTGAATTTACATTGTCTTGCATGTTATTTATCTTTCTAGGATTATATCTTATTTGTTGCTTGTGATAGATATAAATTTTCTTAGGGTGGATTGATGTATTACCTCCCTCATAGTTAGATTTTATTTCACGTAATTTCACATTATAACCTATCTAATTATTTTATGAGTTATCTTATTTACATGTTTTTATCTTGATTACTTCCAAACCTTAGGTCATTCTCAAAATTTTGAAAATTTGTTTCCAATTAGTGTGCTTGTCTAATTTTCACTTTCTTTTTTGCCTCTCCTTGTGGTTTTTCTTAAAGTCACATCTCTTAAACCATAGGATACAATAAATAATGAAATAGTCTCTCATAACATTCCTCAATCTTAATGTGGGAATAACAAAAACATCCCTCATAATTTTTCTCAAGATTTTAAGCTTAGACTACAAACATCCAAAGATTATGATATTACAGATCAACTCAAGAATACTCAAGAAAAGATATTGATTTTTTAATTAATTAAAGGGATAAAAGATTTAAAAGGATATCCTTTACAATATGTTAGAAGACATTAATTTTACAAGTGTTACTCATCCATGTACTTTTACTTTTATTGTTAAATATTTCAAATATGGTGAGAATGTAATTACCTTTGAGAATGATGTTATGCCTTGAAAATATATCATTGGCCATCATTTATCCTTGCACATTCAATTTACAATCAGCAATATAGGGATAAATATAGTACTTGTTGACAATAGTCTATGATTAAAAAATTGTAGCAAGACCTTTCCCTTGAAACTAGGCATTGGAAGACAAGCCCTTGCTGATTTAGATATGATCATTAAGGTTGTTTATAATCAAACAAGAAAGGATCTTGGATAAATTAAATTTAATATATAAATTTAAAAAAAAAAATCAGATATAGAGTGTCATTCTATACTTAATGATTTGAGCTATCATATTTTATTTTTGAGAACTTTGATCAATGACATGGGATCTGTCTCATTCAATTTACATAGATTTTTGAAGTTCATAAATGAATTAATTTTTATAGATGTCTTGTGGATGATATACCATGTATATTTTTCAAGATGATTAAACCTCATAATACAATTATATCTCACTTTAATAATAATCAACCAATTATAGTGATGTCTCAAATGGTTATTCTAATGGACCTAATGGTAACATTTGAATTTAGTGAATGTAGTTATCCTAAGGAAGACAATGATAAGAATGTTTACTATGTTGATATTATTTATGAAAATTTCTCCATAAGCCTTGGGTAATTAGATATGATACAAGTGTGTTTGAAATTTGAACTCTTTAAAAAACCCCTCAAGGTTATTAAAAAACAAGTGGAAATAAGGACAAACAACCAATGAGGAAGGATTTTTGTGTAAAAAATAGTAATGATAGAGGTGTTAATCTTATTCAAACATCTTTGAAAATATGTTTATAACTTAAATATGTACAAAATATGGGTTTATAGATAAAGGAATTGGTAAAATATAATGCAGAATAGATTTCTATTATTCCAAATGCTCATCCAGTGAAGCAAATAATTATCTATATAAATAATGAAAATTCCCATAAGGATTCGAAGTGTGGACATAAATATGATCAAGCACATGATAAAATTATTAATATACCTTGTAATAATAATATAAAATATTTGGTTGATTAAACTTTTCTCAACATTGTTCATGGTTAAAAATATTTATAATACATTCACAAGACAATATAAGCTCTTGATTTCCACTTTGATAAGTATACACTTGATTTCTCTTTAGAGCTTGCACGTATAATATATGTCCAATAAGAAGATACTCATATAAGTGTGACCCACAATATGGTCATTTATAAATCTATTATTTTATATTAATTAACTTATGAAAATAATCTTGTATGTATGTTTTCTTATGAAACAAAATATTCAATCCATAGTGATATATATAACTATATGACCAAAATGGTTTCTCTCATTTAACTTATATGTGCATATAGTTTCCTTATGAAAACCAACCCCTATATTATGATATGAATTTTTTTGTTTCTCATTTTGCATGAAATATTATCTATTTCATAATTATGATAGAATATACACAATGTTCATGATTATCCACATATGGACAAAGGTTATACTAAACTTATTTCTCGCGTGCATGCTAATGATGAGACTATCTATATAGATAAAGGAATTGTGTGTAACAAATATAGGTTAATGATTGAGGATTCATAATAGGTTGGGAGCACATCTCATACTAGCTCTAGGGTAATCTCATGTTATAATTTTAGGTTATATCTTTATTGATTTCATTTATCATATTGGGCTCTTATGCGATTTTATAATCTTTAGTATATCTTGTCTACTAAAATATTCCTTATATGCCTTGTTATTTAATATATGCCTCCTATATTATTTATATTCATGCAAGACCCATGCTTAATTCAACTCTTTCCTTATTTTAGGTTATATCTTTGTTAATTTCATTTATCATATTAGGCTCTTATGTGATTTTTTATTATCTGGTATATCTTGTCTACTGAAATATTCCTTATATGCCTAGTTATTTAATGTATGCCTAATATACTACTTTTATTCATACATGCCTCTTAGTTATTTTATATTACACTAGATTTGTTTAGGCTTGATTTTTTAAAACTAAAAATTACACTCATATATGCATGAGGGATTCAACAAAAGGTCATAAATTTAGGGTTCTACAATGTCATCCTCATAAAAAAATCAAGATTTAGTATATATTCAAAGATGCAAGGAATTCATATAAGGATGCTCTTAAACCTCCAAAAAACTATTGGTATCATTTTTAGGTTTTTTAGTTTCTTCATTTTGACAAATTATTGATTCAACACTAAACTGTGTGTAAATGTAGTTTTATAGGTTTTAAAAAAGCATTAGAATTATTTTAAGAAATCTAGGGCATGCTCTTGTTTACTATAATATGTATGCACACATACACATTGAAGTGGGGCATTACATAGACACCTAAAAATGGTACAATTTGGAATTTTTAGTTATGAAATTTTATTATTCTAGGGTACATATGTGTTTATTGATTTTTAGTTTAGATTAGGATTTTGTTGGCACATTTTTCTTGTATTTCTAGGTGTTTTTAGTCACATTGTACATATTTTTCTTTCTCCTACTTGCTCTCTCCTTCTTCCATATTTTGATATGTTTCTTTGGTTTTTATTGGAGAAGTACATTATTTTTTTTTGGGCCTCATAATGTAAGATTTATGTTTTTGGGGATGGGCCATTCTCATCCCATTTTAGGTTCCCTTCGGGTTGTGGGTCATTCTTTATCAAAAAATTTACTTATTATGTTTAGCTTGTATGTCATTAGGGTTTGAATTTGAATTCAAGAGGTCTAGAAATACATAAGTGCATCAATGCATTTAAGACATACTAAACTCAATTCAATAATTTAGAGAAATTATTCAAGAATATAAGGAAATATAAAGGTCATTTACTATTGCATTCTAGAAGAAATTAAGCATTCATTGTAGCATTGAAAGTTAGAGTAGATTATACACTACATCACACTAGACTATCTCACTAACCTGTATTATAATTAACATATTTTTTTAGTATTATTTTCTATTGAGGGGCTTGATAAGTATTCAATGATTTAAAATATTTCTACCCTAAGTACTTTTCCAAAAACAATTTTTTCCTTATGTTCTATAGGTTTAATTGCCTTATCAAGATTTTGAAAGAGCTCAATTTCCTATAGATCTCTGTAATATTTTAAAAATACGGGTGAGGATTTTAGAAGCCTCAGACCTAATAATCATATCATCAAATCAATTTTTGCATTTTTTTTGTTTCCCATAAACATACTATGCATAATTATGGTTACTAAAGATGTCAAGCATATAGTTTTGGTGAGGTGTTTAAGTCGTTGTGAGTTTTTTGGGTTCTCAATATCTTACCTTAAAATCCTTGATTTTGTTGTTATATTATAATGACTATTTCCAAATTCACATGAAAATTAAATACTTCTCTAAACCCTCCTCTTATCAATTATTATACTCATTAAACTAATAATTAAACCTAATTATAATATTTGACATTTTTATTAAACTTTAATTACAATATTTAAAAATAACTATGATATAATTTAATTTAAATTTATATATTTATATTAAATTTATATATTTATAAATAAAATTAAAAGTAACTACGATGTGAATGAATGTGATTCCATTCATTTATTTTATAAACTTATTATAAACCATTTCAAAATAACCTCTATTGCATTATTAAATTGTTGCTTTAAAATATTGCGTTATGATTTCTACTTTTCAACGATCCTTTGAAAATGGCACTTCTTGTCATGATTTTAATCAAAGTTTTTAACATATTAACTCTTCTCAACATTTGGTCTCAAATTTATACACCCTTTTTTAAAAAAAATAGAATCATATTTTTTAATGTGGATGGAATGTTTGTAATTATATATCCTATTTTTTTAATAAAATGTTTGGATAGTGTCTGCAATTATATATTGTGTTGTTTATTTGAAAATTTATATGTAATGTCTATTTTTATATACCATGTTTTTATGGTATGATTATTTTCAATTTATGTTTTGTTGTAGGTATACAATACCTTTTTTTTTAAAAATATGTAGTTTATCGATACATTTTTGGTTGAAAATATATTTTTTATTTTATTTTTTTATTAGTGATTATGGATCAAATATGTCTTGTATATACATGTATGCTATGATACAAATAATGAGCACCTCAAATTTCCATTTATTGTTTATGGCCCTAGAAAATCAATGATAAATCTAAGTCTAAGCCAATCAATGATAATAGAAAATTGAATATTGCATATTAGCCAACTTTTATCGATGGTCTTCTCACTTTTTTTTATTTTCATGTAGATATTTTGGTGATTGAAACAAATTCATAAATTTTGTGTAAAAAAAATGTCTAGTAAGTTTTGTCTAATGGATAAGAAGCTGATTTCACTTCTTAAGACGATAATAACACTTGTATAACAGTTCTAGAATGGGAAGATAAATTATCTAAATAATGTTTTAGATGTGAAATCCAAGGTGAAGTAGGGTCATTGTGGTGATTCTAGTGTTATTGGGCCACTTTTATAACCTATTACAATGGTAGTCAATCCAAATCAACAACAACATCCAACATCAATGTCATTGGAACCAAACACACAATAATTTTTTTATGATGGCCGATCATATTTTGTGAAATGAACAAGATGTAACTAATTGTAGAGTTTAGGACTTGGGAAGACGTGTGTTAATATATTTCACTTTTTCTTATTCTATGTGTTATGTTCATAATATGTGCTTTATACATATTACTGGGGTTTTTCTTGGGCACCAAGAAGGTGCACAATAATATGTGTGTAAAAAATGATTTGAGGGATCTTTCTAACTAGAGAAAACCTACAATGTGAAGTTTTAATTGATATCATAAATAAACTAATTTTTTTTAATCCGTTTAAAAATATTTGGAATTAAAAATTATAAATAGTTAATATTTTAATAGATTTTATTTGTAATGGAATATATTGATTGAATTAAATTGTGTTAAATAATTGATATACAATATCGAATATATGAGAATGCAATGTCTTATTTTCCTTATAAGTTACTAATTTTTTTGGTACAAGTATTTTTACTTTGTTACACAAAAATAGAAAATTTTAAAAATTAAAAGTAAAATAAGGTACATTATTATTGTTGTCACTTGGATTTGCACCCTTTAAGGAGATGTATTATCTCTCCTCATCCAAGTGGTACAGTTGAAATACCTATAGGCTATGGGTAGCCTAAAGATGAGGTGAATCCCTAGATAGGGCTAGCTCCCTTGATGTACCACTTGTAAAACACTACTATACTTATTCTTGTGAGGAAAAAAGGAGAGAAAACTAAAAGCAAACTATCCTAAGGGAGGTGATACCCAGAAATAGTTAATGACTACCAACCAGTTGCATATTACACATGAGAACAAGGGACTATTTACATCTTCTTACACATCTCCAATCTACATCTTCTTACAATAGTATTTCATTATGAGGTTGTGATGATTTTTTAGGCTAGGAGGAATAGACAAGAGGCCTAGAATGGCACTAATTGAATAGACTAACTCACTCAATCTTGACACATCAATAAAATACTTTACATGACCTGAAAGAAGAAGCTTTCCAACTGCAAATAGGTGAGAGAATGAAACAACAAGTCATCACTAATAAAAGTCAATCATCCAAGTGAACACACTATGAAAAGTCATAAAAGAGGTAAAAATCAATAGTATTTATTGATCCATGGTATGCAAATGAATCGAGATTCACCATAATTAGGTGGAACATAGTTTACAAAGGCCAAAATGGCTATTTCTTATAGAACTTGAGAGAGAGAGAAAAGAAAAGAGAAGTCCAAAGGTCACAAGGACACTTTTAAAGCTAAGAAAATGAGTTACTTATGCATGAGAAAAAGATGTGAAATAGACCATGTAAGGTTAGGAAGTACAAATGTCAATCCAAGTCATGAAACTCATGAAAAGTGGCATGAAATTCCCTTTGTTGATTCAAAAAACTGCATTCATTATTCACCTCTATTTGAACATCCAAAAAATAACTAGGGATAGGTATGATAAATGTAATGAAGGGGAAGTGTTTCATACATGCCTCTCCATGATTGGTTGTAGTTGTTGACCAAGTTTGAATTTTTAGTCAAACTAGGGCACCTATAGGCAAAAACATGAGTTTTAGGGTCTATAAGGGGTTTAAATAGATGTTATAAGGTATTTAAAGGGTAAATTAATACCATTTCATGTTATAATACCTCTGGTTATTATCTTTCTAAGTTTATTTATCATTTTTAGGTTATTTAGAGGTCATTTTAAGAGTATTTAATGCTTTTTATGGATTTTTAGGGAATTGTGCAAGTATCAAGGAGTTATATCACATGCCATGTGTCCTAAGAGGTCTTTATCAACTGTGATTAACTAAAAATTATAGGTTGTTCAAGAAAAAGGTAGTTTTCTTGGCCAAGGAGAGAGAAATGAACACTTGTATGATAGCCTTGGGAAGCATGCCACTTAGAAAACATGATGGTGTGACTCTTCACCTTTCCATATGTCATATTCATGTTTGGTTTTCATATATTTCATAAAAAATGGCATCTAAAACTCACTTATCTTCTTTCTCCATTGGCAAGCCAAGGAAGGTCAATTTCAAGTAGTTGGTACGGAAGGTACAAGTAGAATTAGGAAGATTTATTATACATGTGGATTTTAATCTGAATACACTTCATCTTCATAATAGTATTTTTATGTTTTAGTTTCTCCTTCTTTATGAACCATCAGTTTGACTCCAGGCAACTTTTTAAGAAATTACATTGAAGAGGGGGTCCCTTTTTAAATATATTTCAACTTTTCTTATTTTAGATTGATGGGTTTGTATGTTTTAGGTGTCTCCACATAATTTTTAAGATGTTTCCATGCTTATTATTATTTTCGAGAGTTTAATTGTTTGAGAAAGCCTCTTCTAGGCTTGTATATGCATACAAATTGCTTATTTTGTACTTATAGCCATCTCAAGTACACTGAAGGAGATTTTGTATGGTGAATGGAATCATTGAATGTTGTTTCAAGTGTTTTAATCCATGAACATGTCTTTGAGAGTGTTAAAACAAGTTTTCAACTCATGAAATGCCCAAATAAGGTTTGATTGATTGTGTTTCCCTTCACCATCAGCTTCTCCAAGAAGTTATATAGGGTTGTAGATTATGAAACACCTAATGAAATTCATATTTGAGGTCTTAACATATTCAAAGGTTTATATTTTTCATGCCATGGAGGTTTAGAAACTATGTAAGTGAAAGTTTTCACTTCAAAAGGTGAGCTGACTATATTTGGGCTCAGTCCCCAAAATTGACCAAATAAAGGTCCTGAGGGTTTTTTGAGATGATGTATGTTGATTTCAAAATGTATTTTCAATTTCCTAATTGATTGATCTAGTAGCCCTATCTACATGCTAAAACCATGCAAATTTTGAAGGCTAAAGAGAGGAGTTTTGTGCCATTTTGCCTAACTTTGATGACTTGCATTGACACTTGTTGCTCTTGACCTTCAATGGTTTGACCCATATCCTCTTTCCATGTATAGATAAATAACATACTCATATTAACACATGTCCTAGTTACGCTTGGACTTTTCTCTCTCTCTCTCTTTCTCCAACTCTATAAGAGTTGGCCATTTTGGCATTGTATACATGCTCCACCTAAGTATGGCAAAACTTTGCTCAATTATACACCTTAAGATCAATAAAATGACTAAGTGTTTACCTCTCTCATGATTGTTCATAGTGTGATCTGCTTTAATTTTGAATTTTATTATTGAATACTATGGATTCCTTAGCATTGTAATTCATTCTCTCACCTACTTGTAGCCTCTTCTTGCAAGGCATGTGAAGTGTTCAAGAGATATTCATAGTTGAAGTGAGTAGTATTTTCATTAGAGTCATTCAAGACCTATTTTATAGTCCTCTTAACCTTGCATGTCATTTAGGACTTCATAATGTAGTATTGATGTGAGAAGACATAGATTTGGGAAATAGTATGTTTTAGTTGGTGCTTTGGTCTCAAGTGTGGAGTGCAAGTAGTTGGAAGTCATCAAACATCTAGTGTATCACCTCCATATTTTATGTTTGAGTTATTTTATTCTCAACCCTTTTTATCCCCCAAATTTGATAGTAGTATAAGCATGAGCTTAAATTGTGTATCAAGGGGAGCTAGCCCCTAATCTAGAGGTTCATCTCACAAGTTTTCTCACCCAAAGCAAGTGAAATGTACTCATTTTTCCACTTGGATTAGAGGCATAGAAAACCTCTTATCATAGGGTAAATCCAAGTGACAACAATTTTTGGCATGCCTGGTGGGATAATTTGTCTTGAGTTAAAGAATTCTCGGTGTGTTCTTTAACCAATCAGCCTTTATAGGCATTTCAATCAACTGGGGAAACATCCCTAGTGCATTAAGAAATAACATTTGGTATGTATAAACCCATTTTTGAGTATTATGAACCTTATGTTCCTTCATATGGCTTTGATCAAACTCATGTTATTAATGGAATCACCTCAAACAAGTCTCCTAATTGTCCTTCTCCTAATCAATCCAAGAGTGCTAGGGAGGTAATGTTGGAGTTTGAGAAGCAAATGTTGGAGATAGATAGGTTGAATGACCAAAATAGATATCAACAAGAGATAATGTACAAGGAAAAGTGTTTATTTAGGCAAGCTAAAACCATGTAATCCATGAAGGATAAACTTGTAAGATGGAGGAGTCAAGCCACTCAAGGCAATCAACCTTGTATGCCTTTTTCCATCCCAAAACATCTCTCTCCCATACAAAAGAAACCTTCCTCTTGTACACCAAATCCTTTCTACCAAATAGCACTTTCTCACAAAAACAAAGTGAGTGAACCTCATATCCCATCTAATGCATCTTCTCCGATACCAAAAATAACTACTCTTGTTGTTAGTCCTTTGCACCTAGCAATCCGACACCAAAAGATATTAGAAAAACCTTCTAAAGAGACTAACTATTTCAATTCCTTGGATTATGAGCCCTATTTTTAATAAAGTCATCTTATTTCCTTTTAAAACTAACATAATCATCCTCTAATAGCTCATCCTAATCTCCCTCAACCTCCTCAAGTCCTGTAATCTAATGTTAAGATTCCAAGTTTGGAAAATGTCTATCATAAACCAGCTCAAGACATTGAGAAAGATGAAATTGTTGCCTATCCTTAAGAAGAGAGTTCCAATCCTAGGGTCATGAGTTGGAGTGAAATAGTGGAATCATGGGGTAATAAAGAAGAGAAGAATATTTTTCAAAAGTGTGAAGTGGAAAATGAAGCTAGTCCTTCTAAAATCCCTCCCACCCTTCCTCAAGAAGCTTCTTATACATCATGGCAGCCCTCATGTACTTCCCATACCCATGATGATTCCTATGAGCTTCAAGAAAGACTCTTCTAAGAGAATCTATCTAAAAAAATTGAGGAATTACAGGCAAAGATGAAGTATTTTAGTCAAGAGGAGATGGAAGGTTTAGACCTAAAATAAGATCCTATACCTAAACACATCCCATCTACCTTTCATCAAGAGAGTCCTCAAGATAATTTTGATGTTGATAAAGTGTTGGTCAAGTGGAAGGAAGAGAATAAAGTGATTTTGGCCCAAGGTTTGCCTCCTCTTTCTCATGAAATTTCAAAAGAACCTCTTACATGTCACTCCTAATTTGATTTTGAGAGTCCTTGTGTTGAACCTCTTGGCTTGGGTGATGAAGAATATTTTCCTTATGTTGAGGAGCCTATCTTAAGAAAGGTAAGTGAAGAGGAATGTGCTAAATTAATGACTGATCAAGGAGAGTGCATGAGTGTGGAAGAGGAGGAAATCACCATAGATACCTCTCTTGGTGAACAAAAAGACAATTCATAAACTTTTGAAGAAGGGTGTTTTATTTTTTCTAAAGAAGAAGAAATGATCATTAGTTCATTTCTCACCTTGTGAAACATAATAGATGAACATGAACAAGTTAATAATCAGTATTTGGATGACTTGTTTGAAGTCATTGGAGCAGGCTATACTCCTCTCCAAGGAGACCATGAGTTGATCAAGCATGAAGAAGGTGGCATGGGGACTCAAGTAAGTATGCAAAGGAGAAACAAACCTTCATGTTTATTATTTCAAGGGGTTTTTGAATCTAGGAATGATGTTTTTGAAGTAATTAATAGGGGATATCATCCTCTACAAGGAGATCATTAGCTCTTGAAGGATGGAGAAGGATCATATTGGCCTAAATTTTTTAGTGAACATGAAATCAATCCTTTTGAAATCATGTTTATGAAGAGAATGGGAGTTGATAATGAGAAAGTGAAGAGGCAAAAATATGAAACAAGTGATCATTTAAAAGAGGA
This sequence comes from Torreya grandis, assembly GCA_037957365.1. Classification (NCBI taxonomy): domain Eukaryota; kingdom Viridiplantae; phylum Streptophyta; class Pinopsida; order Cupressales; family Taxaceae; genus Torreya; species Torreya grandis. The sequence goes on along the minus strand of JARHVA010000987.1, from coordinate 1,235,743 downwards.
GTTCATTTCCTTGGTTAGATTGTTTGGAGTTGCTTGGTTCTTAATGAGTATCATGCCAATGAAGTTGGTATACTTTGTGAGAAGCATGAAGGTAACAATGATAAGAGACACAAGGCTTGTTGACTCATTTAATCCTTCATGCCATGAAGTAAGAAGAATCTCAATCTTCCATTTTTATCTAGGGGGAGGAATGTTTATAGTTATTTGTATATATAGTTGTATTTTGTCTCTCCTAAGTGCCTTGAGCACATGTGTGTCTTGTGTGTGTTTGTCTTCTTTGTTGTGTGTGTCCTTATCCTTCATGTGTTGAGGTAGTCACTAATTATCTTGGTCAATGGTCAAATTTATTATTTGTTTCAGTCTTTAGATGGATCTTAAACCCAACGGATTGATAAGGCTACTGGTCCAGTTAGTATAGCAGGCATACTACCCCCATGAGTCACCAAATTATTGACCAAGTTTGAATTTTTAGTCAAACTAGGGCACCTATAGGCAAAAAATTGAGTTTTAGGGTCTATAGGGGGTCTAAATAGATGTTATAACATATTTCAAAGGTTAATTAATGTCATTTCATGTTGTGCCACCTTTGGTTATTAGCCCCCTAAGTTTATTTATCATTTTTGAGTCATTTAGAGGTCATTTTAAGAGCATTTAATGATTTTTACGATTTTATTTGGAATTTTACAAGTGTCAAGGAGTTTTATCATGTGTCATGTGTCCTATGAGGTCTTTATCAACTGTCATTAACTAAAAATTGTAGGTTATTCAGGCAAAAGGTATTTTTCTTAGCTAAAGAGAGAGAAATGGGCACTTGTACGGTAGCCTTGGGAAGTATGCCACTTATAAAATGTGGTGGTGTGACTCTTCACCTTCCCATAGGTCATACACATATTTGGTTTTCATATATTGTATAAAAATGGCATCTGAATCTCACTTCTCTTCTTTCTCCATTGACAAGCCAAGGAAGGTCAACTTCAAGCACTTATTACGGAAGGTAAAATAAAAATTGGGGGGAGTGATTATATAGGTGGATTTTAATATAAATAAAATTCATTTTTATAATATTATTTTGTTTTTTTATTCCTCCTCCTTTATGAACCATCAGTTTGAATCTAGGCAACTTTTTGAGAAATTACATTGAAGAGGGGGTTCCTTTTTGAATCTGTTTCAACTTTTTTTGTTTTATATTGATGGGATTGTGTGTTTTAGGTGTCTCTACATGAATTTTAATATGTTTCCATGATTATTATTATTTTAAAGAGTTCAATTGTTTGAGAAAGCCTCTTCTAGGCTTGTATATGCTTTCAAACTACTTATTTTGCACTTATAGCCATCTCAGGTGCACTGAAGGAGATTTTATATGGTGAATGGATGAATGGAATGTTGTTTAAAGTGTTTTAATCCATGAACATGTATTTTAGAGTGTTATAACAAGCCTTCAACTCATGAAATACCCAAACAAGGTTTGATTGATTATGTTTCCCTTCACTGTCAGCTTCTCTAGGAGGTTGTACAAGGCTGTAGATCATGAAACACCTAATGAAATCAATGTTTGAAGTCTTAAAATATTCAAAGGTTTATAGTTTTCATTCCATGGAGGTTTAGAAACTATGTAAGTGAAAGTTTCCACTTCAAAAGGTGAGCTGACTGTATTTGGGTTCTCAGTCCCCAAAATTGACCAAATAGAGGTCCTAAGGGGTTTTTGAGATGATTTATGTTAATTTCAAAAGGTTTTTTCAATTTATTAGTTAATTTATCTAGTATCCCTATCTACATGCTACAACCATGCAAATTTTGAAGGCCAAAGAGAGGAGTTTTGTGGCATTTTACCTAACTTTGATGACTTAAATTGACACTTATTACTCCTGACCTTGAATGGTTTGACCCATATCCTCTTTCCATGAATAAATAACTAAAATAAGAAACTTCACACATGTTCAAATGATCCTTGGACTTATTTCTCTCTCTCTTTCTCCAACTCTATAAGAGTTGGTCATTTTGGCATTATATGCATGCTCCACTTGAGTATGGTGAATCCCTGCTCAATTATATACCTTCAAATCAATAAAATGACTAAGTGTTTACCTCTCTCATTAATTTTCATAGTGTGCTCTAATTTAATGTTGAATTTTCTTAGTGAATACTATGGATTCCTTAGCATTGTACTTCATTCTCTCACGTATTTGCAGCCTCTTCTTGCAGGGCATGTGAAGTGTTCAATAGATGTTCATGGTTGAAGTGAGTAGTATTTTCATTAGAGTCATTAAAGACCTCTTTTCTATTCCTCATAACCTTGCATATGATTTAGGACTTCATATTGTAGTATTGATATAAGAAGACATAGATTTGGGAAAGAGTATGTTTTAGTTGGTGTCTTGGTCTCAAGTGTGGAGTGTAAGTGGTTGGAAGTCATCAAACATCTAGTGTATCACCTCCATATTTTAGGTTTTATTTATGTTATTCTCAACCCTTTTCAACCCCCACAAGTTGATTGTATTAGAAGAATGAGATTAAATGGTGCATCAAGGGGAGCTAGCCCCTAATCTAGAGGTTCATCTCAAAAGTTTTCTCACCCATAGAAAGTGAGATGTATCCATTTTTACAATTGTATTAGAGGCCTATAAAACCTCTTCTCATAAGGTGCATCTAAGTGGCAATAGTTGTGATCATCTGAAATCTTCTCAAAATGAGATATCACCTTCTACAGTCTAAGAAACTCCTCTTTCCCACACCTTGCACACTTAGCCTCAAATTTGGCTTCAGTTTCCCATGAAAATCCATATAATGGATATGATGACACTTTTCAAGACCCTCCATTTCCTTAGAGGCATAAAGCACACCTTAAAATCACTTTCACTTAAATTTTTAATCTTCTCACCACCATGTTCACTATACCAATTTTGACTGGATGAGAGATTTGGTAAGCATACTTAAGATTTTTTTAAAGGAATTAAATGTACATGGAGATTTATATTAAGTCTCAATATTCCTTCCAAAGTTGATTTCATTTCTTGAAACCTCCTATAACTTGCACAATGCACAAAATAATTAGAAATACCCTATTTTGTACCCCATCTTTATAATTAAATACATTTAAAAAACATGGGGATTAGACTGAGAGATTCCCCTACAACATCTATTCATCATTCTAGGAAAACTATTTCGTTAGAGCAACTTCCCATCCTCATTTCCTTCATTGGGTCATTCCAAGGGTTTAACAAGGGTTTTAGGCCTATTTTTGTTCTTAAGATTTGTTCATGAAGTTTGGATGTTGGATTTTCAAAATTACTCCACAAATGTGATCTTTAGGAACCTTTATAATACCTATAAACCTCTTATATTCCCATGTAAATCATTCAAGTAAATATGAGCATCTAAACTTCTCCTATCAAGCTTGTTTCTCCATTCCCTACAGGGCTGAGTTGGTTTTGAGATAAAAAATGGATTATTTATGATTTATCTTAAATTTTGAGACTTATAAACATATTAAATGACATTATACATGTTATAAATCTCATCTCATGCTAGAATTGAATTTGACCTTTCATTTGGACTTCAGGCCTAATCCCTACCTAACAAGCTTGACTGTAACCTTGAGGGTTTAGAGAATCCTGTTTAGATTCTCCCCTTTGTGATATGTTTCCATGTTTTACATATGTGTAATTAAACTTACCAAGTCACCCTAAAACCTTCCAATTACTCCTCATCTCTTCTTCCCATTCACCAACTAGGCCTAGTGGAAGCTTGCTTTGTTGAGCTATGTGCAAGAGAGTTTTGACCATTTTGAGAGGTCATAAATTTTATGAGTTTTTAACATCACCCATTAACCTTCCATAATCCCTAAAATATTTTCATTTATGTCTCAAAATCCTCTTGTTATGTCTTTTACTCATTTTGGCATCATTTGCTTGGCTTGCTAAAGCTTTGATTTTCTTGATTGGTTGACCTATGAGACAAAATAGTGAGATATATCCCCCATCCCCAAGGAAAAATTAATATTTCATAAGTTATATTAGGCCTAATTAATATCTACACCAAATTTGGGCCTTTTATTAGGTCTTAGACCTTTCAACTCCTCCAAAATGTAAAACAGACCCTTATAAAGTAGACTATGTGCAAGATTCTTCATGTGGACTGTGGGTTGAATAATGAGGTCCTTTATTTGATATTTTGGCCACTAAAAATAAAATATATAAAATTTCATGATAATAATGAAGTAATTATAGGTTTTGTTCATCATTTTAACTTTTCATATACCCCTTTTCATACCTAACTGGTCAAGATAGTATTCCATCTTTGACTATGTTTTACTTATTGGCACCATACCTGTAGGTGATGTTTGATTAGTTTAGGCTTGATACAATGTCTAGAAACTTCTTAAAATATTCCATGGTGATTTATAAATTACTTTATTAATTTTTCACCTTGATTTCATGCAATACAAACACTTAGATGCCATGCTTCATTTCACTGTCTATCGACAGTCACCTCCAGATGACTGTGTGATAGTCTTTAGGGTCCTGTAGGTGTAAATAGGCTCTAGACATTTCAATTTAAACTATTTTAATGATAATTATTCCCAAAAAGTTCCATATCATGGTCTAAAGTGTCTAAGCTTCTAGGTTCACCAAAAATTTACACCTTCTTAAATTTTACCTTTGGTTGGTTGTAGGTGGCTAATTTCAAATGAGAGGACCCTTGTAGGTAAACATTCTAAGTTAAAACATCACTAATAAACTCCTCATAATGGTATTTATGCCCATTGGTATTATTTTAACTCCATAAGGTCTTTAAAATGTGGGAATATGCCTTGTTTACTCCTTAAGATATCAATGATCACCCAAAGATTCCAAACCTATAGATGATAATAGAAAAACTCAGTGCTTAAATGGGAAACTTTGAGGCCCCCAACAAGCATCTTTCACTAATCCTCTTGACCCCCTCTTTTTAAAATGTCTTCTCTTATGTAGAGGATACTAGGTTTGCACATTAGGATGCATCAAAACCATTAACAACCCTAATAAATGAGCCTACCAAAATGACCTAAGTGCTCTGTTTTGCACTTTAAGGGATTTCATCCCTCAACCAATCATTTTCCCCTAAAATGATTTCCCACTACTATTTGTCAATCTATCCTTTCAAGTAGGCCTAAAATTATCTCCAAATCACATAAATACTTCTAGGAAGGTTCCATATCATGATATAACACTTTAATATGGCTCTTTAACCCCCTGTTAAGCCACCTTTAGGTGGTTATTTTACAATGCAGATAGTAATACAAAATTGGGCAGTGAGTATGGAATATGGTCCCTCAATGAGTTGTAAACCTATCTAAATACCTTTAAAAGGGTTTTTAAAACCTTTAATGGATTCAATGATCTATGTATCTTGTTTCCACATGATGCTCTTTTCCATGGCACCTATAGATGAGTATTTTCATGATAAACTATGTGGAAGTGTGTTATATGACTGCTACAATATTGTATTAACCATTTGAATGATCAAATTGATACTTCATGTTTATAAAATACATAACAAGGCTTAGGGACTTTCATTACACCTCTATGTACATGTTATATAATCCACATACATGTACTTCACCATGACTGCAAGTATAAGTGGGTAAATAGCTAACTGAGTATGATAATGCACTGAAAGTTTGATCCAAACATGAAACTATCAGGCCAAAAATGGAAAATATTAAGTCTCTATGGAAAAAAATATGCAAAACACCATATCCTACTCATTTGAATCTTTTTTAGAGAATACAACCTTCTGCAAGTAGTGAAAATGACTACCATTCCACCTGGGACATCAACCTACAAACTAAACTAAAAATCTCATGAGATATTTACCAAACATGAAAATAAGCATGGAAAGATTGAGAATAGGGATTAAAAATAATCTAAAACCAATTTCCATAGCTGGATTATATATACTCATCCAAACAAGAGAAAAACCTGCAAGGTGCATAGAATAACAAACAAATTGGATAGCTCAACTTATTAGGTATGGTTCATAAAGTATAGGTCACAATTCCTCTACAAAAAAACATCAAATATAATCTGAATAATTATATAACACACCCCCAAGATCAATTTTCCTGAAATCTCTACTATTGTTCATACCAAGTATAAACCTGCTAACTAGTTCTATGTGTCTAGAAGGGTGAAGAAGGAACATAATGGTTTTAGCTCAAAATTGAAACTTCTAAAGAATTTAAAATTTGGAATTGAGATTAAATTTTTTTGATATATATTCCATGTCCTTCTCCCATGTGTCACCTTCCCCCATGGGTCATATAAGTACCAAACTCTTCTCTTTTCCCAAGAAAACTATTTTTTATTTTAAGGAACCTATCACTTTCAGTTATGAATAGTTTATTAAGACATAATAGGACACATTTCATGTGACATCACCTTTTTTACACCTTCACACTTCACAAAGAGGCCATATAACTCATTTAATGCCCTTTTTTGACCCCTAAAATGACTCAAAAAGACATAAAAATTAAAATGACTAATGACTAAGGCTAATATGATATAGAATGACATAAAATAGATTATAATATACCCTATTACATAATATTATACCCATAATAACCTCTAAATATCATATTTTTACCTATAAGGGTCCCAATTTGACCTGTAGGGTTAGATTTGGTCAATAATTATGAAAGCAAATTTAATTTATTTTCAAAGTAATAAGTTTAATTTATTTTATTATTTTCTCAATTCATAGATGGGATCCATGTGGAAGTGTGTTTTTATCTCTTTGAGTTTAAAATATTCCTCTTGTAGAGTTTACTTCCAACCACTTGGATTCAAATGAAGTGAAATATAATTTGAGCAATGACAAAGATATTGTGCTTGGATATAAAGATATCATATATAAAATTTTCTAAGTGGTGAATGTAAGAAACTAGGTTATCCCACCACCTTTCATACCCAATACATTATACTCAATAGTGTGTTATCTGACCTCCAAAAAGTTAAGTTTGATAGATATCACCAATTTACATAATGTGAGTACAATGTCATATATTATATTTTGTAAAAAATTGAATTGAAATCATTTTTGATATCTTAGCTTTTGTATGTTTAATATATTTATTTGTGTTTGTATGGTCCTGAGGATAATAGATAACTAGACGAGGCACATTATGACATTTCAAAGGTTCTAAAGGTTGGTATGGGAAGTTGACCTAGTCGTAAGAAATGCATCATGAATGTCAATGTAATTTTTTCACACTTGTATTAATGAAGAAGAAAAAATAAGATCTAATTACATATAACAAGATAAACCATAGAGATCATAAGAACATGATTTTACATGGGCAAGATATGAATGATTATAGGGGTAGTCATTTTTTTGCCCCAAAAATAAGTAACACATTAAAATATTGGGTGGAGAGATTTTTGTTTGGTATGACCCAAAAAATTGTTCACTAAAAGAATCATGAGATGGTATATGAGAAACTCATGTTGTTCAAAGTAAAAATAGATATGGGTGATTTCTTATACCAAACTAATAGTCATAATGTTGAGGCATCGTTGAAAGAAGCAAAATACAACTTTTAGCTCAATAATGCAAATATATGATAACATTTCCATTAAAATAATTAAAAAAAAATTGTGTATACAAAATTAAAAAAATTAGGAATGGAACAATAACCATTTATCTTAGTCATTCATCTTTCTTAATAACTTGAGTGGATGTTTAAATATACACACAATAATTTGCTTTCAATGTACTCCATGTTTGAGACAAATATTATGTAAATAATACATGCCACATAAAAATAATGTGAAAGAAAAACCACATCCTTAGAATTTTTAGTTTGAGTCATAATGGAAATACAAATAAAAATGGTTCTTTCAAGTAGTCCATCACTTGAGCATTATATAGCTTGCCATTATAAATAATTTGTGTAATTACATAACTATGTTAGGAATAGTTCATGTCTTTGTTAATAATTTGTGTCATTACAAAATTATGTTGGGAATAGTTTGTGTCATTGCAAGAAATTTATGTAATCCATCCCTTGTTCATTGCATAATTTGTTGCACTAGGTTGATAATAGTTAATGTCACTTAAAATCAATAGAGTTAGATAAGATTAGAATTATAGTTTTAATTTGTGCATTTACTACAATAATATTATATGGAATATAACATTTACATTTAAGCACCTATACTTGATGAATTTTATGTGCCTTATTATAAGTCACAATATAATAAAAGTCACATCCCAATTCACACATGATTTTTGAGCTTATAATATCATTTTTTTCATGACCTTATATGATCTTGAAAATTATAATTAATCATAAAATAATTTTATTCTAGATAACATCCCTTAGAAAATTAATTTAATAAATTAAAATGATAGGAATAAATATCTATTATCACACTATAAATGATTAAAATATTTTACTACATACACAAAATTTTATCATAACATACCAGTCATAGTTTTAAAAATGTTAGAAAGAAAACATAGGAAACAATGGAATATGTGAAATAAATGACACATATAGAAAAATTATTAAGGTGGGAGGAAAATAAATTGATGAGCTTGTTTCAATTTTTTCTATGCTAGTATCTCCTCAAATTAATCCACCTAACTTAATAATTATAGAAGATTTTAAAAACATAATTTATATGTATATATAGAATGCATGAAAAAGATAATGTGAAGGAGATTATAAAAACTATAAGGATGGGAAAGTTATAAAGATGGAAAGATACAACTAGACCACATTGAAGAACTTTAACATTTATTTATTAAAATTAACCTTTGGCTTCCCAAATTTTTCTTTGGTTGTCATAAAACCCAAGCATTTCCAAGAGAACCTAATGAAATTCCTACAATTGATATATTAGACTTACAACTTCACCAAAATTTTAAAAAATGAGTAGAAAAATGATGTTCATGAAATTTATTTGGGAATTTATTTATACTTAAGTCATACCAACTACAAAAACATGTATTATAATGCAAGGGATTATGAACAAATTGATAAGCCAATTTTTAACATAATTTAATCAAATGCGAAAAAAAATTCCAACATTGAGCAACTAATAAAAAAAGTTCTCAACAATACAAAGTTAAGTTAGAAACATTAGGAATACATTCTCCTTATATTTTCCATTATTTTTAAGTAATACATATTTTCAATAAAGCATGGTTCTTTGAAAAATTTCAAAATAGTTTCCACCAATTCAAGTTGTTAAACAATACATATTTCCAATAAGGCACGGTCTTTAGTATACATATTTAACAAAAACATATTTCACCCTCAAATAACATATTTCAAAAATTTCAAGCAACATATTTCATCCCCTAACATAGATAGACACACTAGGAAATATTCATGGTGTGGCATTTGCAACACAAATTCCACTGTGAATGAATTGGACTACCAAAAATAGAATAATGTGAAAAGTAAATAAGGGTTGTAGTCTATGAATATTGAATACAAATTTGGTAAAATAGAAATTAAAATTAGATACAAATTTTACTTAACTATTCAAAAAATAACTACAACATTTCAATTGAAACTATGATAACACTTTCAATACAAAAATAAAACCGTATATTGAACTAGATTTCACTCCAAATTGTAACCCGATCGTATACTAAACTAAAAATTAACTAGATAAAGTTGTTAAATATGGTGATACAAAGTAACTAGATGAAGCATTAACATCGGAAGTAAATACACATGTTGAAAATATAACAAATGAGTTGGGTGGGGGCGGGGTGGAGGGGACCGGGGGGGGGCGCGGAGTTGGGGGGTAAATCAATATCTTAAAACTTTCTTTCATATGAACTTTAATGTTCCTTGAACCATCAAAGAAATATAAAAATATAGCAATGCATAAAATTCATTCACATGAGCATAACATAAGAAACACATATATATGTGGGAAACCCTCAAAGGGAAGAAAAACCCACTAATTATTGAAAATAGATTATAGTCCTATAAGACAAACATCAAAATTTAGTGAAGCACCAACTTCACATGGATCACCAACCCCAACTAGCCTAAAATCCACTTGACTAAGTTTTAGAAAGCACCCACTTGCAAGTAGGCACCAACCCTCTAGATGAATCATCACCAATTCAACCACCTGATTGCTTTGATAACATTTATATCACCTTTTTTCTTAACCAAATGATGATGAACACCTCTTCATATTTTCACACTCTTATCTCTCTCAAACTGCCTTCTATGCCTCTTTGCTCAATTAGTCCTCTTCTTGACTTGATTAGGTCAATAGACCTTGATTTTTATACACAATAACTTTATTATATCTTCATGATAGTTTCTATACATAGTTATTATTGTTTAAAATACCTCCTTCATCTCTTCAAATTTATATATCATTCACTTGAACTCACTCTTTCACTTACCAGTCAATTAGGACTATTAGGCCTTGTTCTTATACTAGGCTCTTACTCATACATATATTTATCAGATAGACACACTTGAAAACTTATATTTTAAATAAAATAGGTCTTATGACATTCAAAAAACATGAATAAAACATTACAATAGGTTGGTCATAGCATATATGACCAAAACCCCTTTTAGGCCTTAAGGAGATCTAATTCAATTAGGCCTTCCTTAGCACACATTACCCTTTGAAATCCTTAGAACACATTAAAACTCCTCACATGGTAATTAAATATCATATTTCACTCAAATATAACTATAATAATATCATATTAGGTCCATGACACCTTTTATCTCCAATCACCACTTGAAGCATGTCATTAGCATTGTTCAAAATTAGGCTTGTACATACCTAAAAACTTTGTCTTGAACAACTGAAGCATAAACACAATTTTTAAAAATAACCATGAAAATAAATCACATATACAAAAGCTACATTAATTTTAGGGTCATCATCATGTTCTTTATATTTCACAACTTAGGGCAAAATGACTCAAACCCTTCTCTACAAAATACTCACTTTGAACTGCCAACTAGCCTCAAAACACAATCATGGAAACAATGACGTTCAACCCCTGTATGACCATTTACAAAGACTCCCAATGCATGTCTATGATCATATGATATCATTAGACCATTATTAGATAAATATATAATAGGTTCAAATAGAAATATTGGTCTTGTATACCAATCTCATAGCCTTACTGTACACATACCTCACTGAGATATACAAGTCAACTTGTGAGCAACATTTTCATCATATCCACTAATATCCAAAAATTCTATCCAACATGAATATGTCTTAAAATTATTTTAAAAAGTATCCATGCACTTGGATTCATCTTTATTCTATGATAACACATCCCTAATCAATTGCTCACTTCTACCTAGGTTTCTCATTGTTTGCATCATTAGGCATGTTAGTGACTGATCAACTTGACTTCCATCTAAACCATCATGTAAATCATCATGTGAAATCAAATAAAATTATCAAACTTTGTCTTCCATCTATTTATTAACTTTGACTTGGTCAACTCTTACTGCTATAAAATATCTTTGAGAAACAAGGCCTTTACTATAGGTTCCACTCACTCACCTCACAATCCAATCACACATGGAGATGACCACGAGAGTTTAATACAATATCTAATAACCTAAATGGCCATACCAATCTATTTTGAGCACTTTAGAAAAAGTTATGTCATATCAGGTCACTATTAGGGTTCTTTGAGGGTTTAAACCATCTTCCACTATTAGCAATTGTTCATAAATCTTAGCCCTCATTCCAAAAACTAATGCTTGTAAATTTGAGATATGAATCTTCTCCATATACCATGAATATCTTAGCTTCACATGTAGAGTTTACACGTGCCAATAAACACTTGAAATTCCTTCTTGGGTTGAGAATACTTCATTTTGTACACACAAGAGACATTAAAAGACTTTTTAAAGCCTAAGCCTTCAAACTTTTACCTCAGACTTAGTCAACACACTTGGAATAATCTATTTCACTACTAACAATTCTCCTATGCTCATTATTATCTTGAAATCTGAATCTCATACCTCATTTGGCCACCATATCTCTCTTTTCTTACTTAGACCTTTACCTACAAGTCACATTAGGCCTTGACCATCTAAACAATGTCCAAGTTCTCAACACAACATCTCACATGCTCAAAAAATGTCAAAAATCCTTCATATGTATTGTTAATAGCTCATGATGCCTCATCAGGCCAAGTAGGATCTAGAGGTGGTCTAATTTCATACTAGGTATATAGGTCCTACCCCTGTAGGCTTACTTTAAGACTCACATGAGTACTCCAATGCCTCACATACATGTTCAAACAACATCATGCAACTTATTATGCCTATGTGCATCTATCTCACCAAGCTACCATGCTTAAACCTTCTCACTAGGACTCTTCATGCTATGACTAGTGTCATGACTAGGCTTCTCAAGAGCTTGAAACTTGACAACTAGCCTTAAAACACTTCTTGATTCTCTTATAACTTGATCACATGCCTTACATGCACCTCAAACAATTTCATACCTCTCAATGATGTTATCAAATAAGAACATTCTTCAATGAACTCATGAACACCTTTCTTAATAAATTTTGACATCAATAACAACACCAATGCTAAACCTCAACAATAAGAATAATGATGAATAATCTCCCCCTTTGTCATTGATGGCATACCATACTATAAACTAATCATTATAATCTCCCCATTCTGTTCTTTCTCCCCCTTATACATAAATGACAGTGATGTCTGTAACTTCTTGGATCACACTCCTTGCAACCAAAATACTCAACACATAGGACTATGAGTTTAAGAGACATAATAAAGATGTTCCCCTATCTCCATGCATACCTTTTTAGAACAACTCACCTATTCTTGGAACTAAAGAACCTGATTATATCCCCCTAAGTACTTTGGATTCTTTAATGATTTATAGTGATAGGAATTATGCCCAATTCCTATCTTAGGTGTTCAAAATCTACCTTTGGAAGTGGTTTGGTCAAGATGTCTAAAATGTGATCCAGTGTAAAAATATAGTCAAGTTTGACACTTTATTCACTTACCTACTTTATTAGAAAATGATATCTGATGGAAATGTGCTTGGTCTTGAAGTGCATGATAAGGTTATTTGAGATGTTTATAACACTTGTATTGTCATAATAGATAGGGATAGGACCATCATACTCTATCTTGTAGTCTTTTAGGGTCTATCTCATCCATAGGACCCAAGTACAACATGAAGTTTTTTTAATTTACTCAGCCTCACAAGTGGATAATTCTACTAATGGTTGCTTCTCACTTATCCATGAAACTAGGCACCCACCTAAGAAGAAAGATCCTCCATTGGTACTCTTCCTATCATCTATACATGATTCCCAATATACATTTATGTAGGCTACCAAATTGAACTTCTTACTTCTTGGATATCGCAATCCATATTCCATAATCCCTTTGAGATACTTGAGTATCCTTTTGACTACTTGTAGATGATTCTCCTTTAGATTTGCTTGAAACCTTCCCACAAGACCTACTACTTGCATGATGTCAAGTCTAGAGGTTGTGGTGTATAACAAACTTTCAATCATTGACCTATATGATGTTTGATTGAACTTTGATGACTCATCTTCCTTGCTCATCTTACACCTTGTGATCATGGGTGTAGTAATTACTTTACAATCTTCCATCTCAAACTTCTTCAACATATTTATTATGTACTTGGATTATGAGATGAATATACCTTTTCTAGATTGAGTGATTTAAAACCCAAGAAGAATGATAGTTATCTCAAACTCTTTATTCATCACCTTTGGAAAGGCCTTGGTCATGTTCTCATTATTTCCACCAAAAATGATTTCATCCACATAGACAACCACTATCAACTATTGGTCATCTTCTATCTAGATGTATAGATTACTATCTACAACTCCTCTTTTGAATACTTGATCTAACAGATACCTATCCAACCTATCATACCAAGCTCTAAGAGCTTGATTTAGATCATAAAGAGCCTTTTTAAATTTGAAAACATAGTCCTTGTCATCTGATAGTGACAACCCCTCAGTTTTATCAATGTACACTTCCTCTTCTAAATTCCCATTCAAAAAGGTAGATTTAACATCCATCTAGTATACCTTAAATCCTGCATATGCTAGAAACAATCAGATGGCCTCTAATCTTGATACTAGTGAAAATTTCTCCTAAAAGTCTACCCATTCAACTTGTGCATGTCCATTACATACTAATCTATCCTTGTTCCTAGTGACTAATCTATCTTCATTCAACTTGTTTCTAAATGCCCATTTTGTGCCAATGACATTCTTGTCTTTAGGCCTAGGAACTAGTTCCCAAGTCTCATTATTCTCTGTTTGGTCTAACTCCTCATTCATAGAACCTATCCAAAATTTCTCTTTAATTGATTTTATAAGACTTTTAGGTTCAATATTGGCTAATAGAGCAACATTCTCTTGATTTAGATTAGTTATCAGTCTTCTCCTTATTTGCATACCTACATTCTTGTTGCCAATGATTTGAGATTTAGGATGATCTATTTGAATCTATCTTGAGGGTCCTTTTGAATCTCATCTCTCTTCAACTTATTCATCTTCCTCATAAATATCTATAGTCTCCTCTTCATTCTAGAAGTCTAGATTCTCTAAAGTGTCCTTTGACTGCAAGTGTGATTTCCTTGTCTCATCAATCTTCACATTGGTTCTTCCCGCTATCTTTTGTAGTCTCTTGTTATAAAATCTATAAGATGAGCTCATTGATGAGTATTTTAAGAAAGAAACTTCATCATATTTAGAATCAAACTTTCCCAAGTCTTCATCATCTTTTTTGATGAAGCATTTGTTCCCAAACCCTCTAAAGTGTTCCATATTAGTAGGTCTACCCTTCCATAATTCATAAGTAGTCTTGTTACCATTAGTCCTTATCTATCCTCTATTCAAAATTTAGAATATAGTGCTTATTGCCTCTCTTCAATATCCATCAGATAGTATAGATTCATTTAGCATAGTTCTAGCCATTTATTGAACTATTTTATTCTTGCTTTCCACTAACCCATTCTACTGAGGTGTCTTAACTACTGAGAACTGTCTCCTTATTCCATGAACCTAAAAAAAGTCATAAAACTCATTGGACCAAAACTCTCCTCCTCTATCAGATCTTCCCATTCTTCTTTTTCTCAACAAGGGCCTTGAATGCCTTAAACTTGTCAAGAGCTTTTGACTTTTCTTTCAAGAATGTAACCCAAGTCATTCTTGTGTAATCATCTATGAGTAACATGAAGTATATATCTCCTTGAATGCCTTAAATTATTATAGGCCCATAGAGATTAGTGTGTATTAACTCCAAGGGTCTTGTAGTAGAGTACACCTTAGACTTGAACCTTCTTCTAATTTACTTACCATGTTGACATGACTTGTAAAGTATGTTTGTAGGTTTAGTGATCTTAGGCATGTTCTTCATAGAATTCTTAGTGCTAATATTGACCATATTGTCAAAGTTTAGGTGACCTAACATTTTGTGTCATATCTAAATTTCATCTATCTTTGTCATGAAGCATCTCTCCTTCTTGATCTCATTCAAGACATATAGATTGTTTTCAATCCTCTTAGCATTCACAATTAGCCTTCCTGATTTGGCTCTCCTTATATCATACCTCTATAATGAAATGTTAGTGGTGTCCTTGATTGAAAATTTGAATTACACTAAACAAATTATGTTTCAAACCTTCCACATATAACACATTTTGTGTCTTGGTCTTCTCATTATCCAAACTCAAGACACCCTTGCCAACTATATTAGCAGCTGTCTTGTCTCTAAACATCATTATTACTACAACATTATTATTTAATGAGATGAACTTATTTTTATCTCCTATCATGTGGATTGAGAAAACACTATCTATATACCATTTCATGCTTTCATCTTGAATGTGAAAGGCAGTTTGAGCTAGTATAGAATCCTCTTTGGTCTTTTATTCCTCCTTGTCAATCCATATTAACTCTTGAGCTCAATATGATTCATCTTCACTTGCTTTGGCTTCCATACCAATGTTTGATCCTTCTCATGCATTCTAGGAGAATCATATGTCTTGTTGAATCTTGAAGTCCTTTCTAACTCTATTAGAGCAAAAATTTTCAATGTGTCCTATATTGTGATAGATGTAGCAAATAGTATTTATGTACTTACCTTTTGACTAATTACTCTTTTTGCCATGGTCCCATGATGACTTATCTTTTATTGCATTGGGATACCTGATTGGTATTTTTATGTTGGTACTTTTGATTTGTTCTAACTTCTCATGCTCTCTCTCTCAAACTTGCTCATTTTGTTTATTAGTTGCTCATGATCAACCTTCAAGAACTCTAGCTTTGTTTTCAACTGGTCATACTCTACTTCCTTTGACTTAAACCTTGTGTTGACACCTTCTAATTAAATACTAAGATCATTGATAGTTTTATTTTAATGCTTTAAATAATCAAGGGATTTTATGAGCTTAACTTCAAGGTCTAATTTAGCTTCTCTTTCTTCAATGTCATAGTATACTTATTCATCATATATGTTATCTTCTTCATGTTTTTCACAATACATCTTGTGTTTCTTATGATCACCTTCAAGTTATTAGACTTGTCTTCAAATGACTAGGCTCTGATACCAAATGTTAAAAACATAATTACTGAGAGGGGGGAGTGAATCAACCTCTTAAAACTTTATTCCACATGAGATTTAATGTTCCTTTAACCATCAAAGCAATACAAAGATATAGCAATTCATAAAGAGTCATTCACATGAGCATAAAACAATAAACACATATATGAGTGAGAAACCTCAAGGGGAAGAAAAACCCATTGATATTTAAAAATAGAATAAAAAATGGAATACAATCCACTAATAAAAACATCAATATTTAGTGAAGCACCAACTTCACATGAAGCACCTACCCCAACTAGCTAAACACACACTTGACTAAGCTTTAACAAGCACCCACTTGCAAAGAGGCACCAACCCCCTAGATGACTTAGCACCAACTCATCTACTTAATTTATTTTATCACTTTTATATAACCTTATTTATCAACCAACTGATGATGAACACATATTCAACTCTTCACACTATTATCCCTCTCAAACTACCTTTTAGACCTCTTTGCTCAACTAATCCTCTTCTTGACTTGATTAAATCATCTAACCTTTAATTTTCAAACATAATAACTCTATCATATATTTATGATAGTTTTTATACATCCTTATGATGTTATAAAATACCTCCCTCATATATTCAAAATTTTATATCATTCTCTTCAACTCACTCTTTCATTTACTAGTCAATTAGGCCTATTAGGCCTTGTTCTTGTAATAGGCTCTTGCTCATACATGTATTGGTAAGACATACACACTTGAACACTTATATTATAAATAAAATAAGCCTTAGGATATTCAAAAAACATTAATCAAATATTGCAATAAGTTTTTTATATCATATAGGACCAAAACCCCTTTTAGGCTTTAAGGAAACAATTCAATTAGGCCTTCATCAACACACATTACCCTTTGAACTCCTTGGAATAATTTCAAACTCCTCACATAGTAGAAACATATCATATGTCACTAAATTATACCCATAATAATACTATATTATGTCCATGACATATTTTATCTCCAATAACCACTTGAAGCATGTCATTAGCACTATTCACAATTAGGCCCGTGCATACTTGAAAAGTCTATCTTGAACAACTAAAGCATAAGCACAATTTTTCCAAAAAAATATGGAAAAAAATCATATATAAATAACCTAAATGACCTTATGGTCATCACCATGTTATTTAGACCTCAAAACTTAGGGAAAAATGATTCAAACCCTTCTCTATAAAATGCTCATTCTAAACTACCAACTAGCCTCAAAACACAATCATGAAAATAATGACCTTCAACACCTTTATGAACATTTATATAGACTCATGATGCATGTATATTATAATATGATATCATTATACTATTATCATCTAAATTTATAATATGGTAAAATGGAAATATTGGTCTTGCAAACCAATCTCATAACCTTACTATACATAGACGTCACTAAGACAAACAAGTCAACTTATGAGCAACATTTTCATCATATCCACTGGTTTCTAAAACTTATATCTAGCATGAACATGTATTAAAATTATTTAAAAATGTCTCTATTCACTTTTAATCATTCTTATTCCATGATAACATATCCCTAATCAACTTCTCACTTCTGTATGGGTTTCTCACTATTTGCATCATTAGGCTTGTTAGCGACTGGTCAACTTGAATGAAAAATTTATCATACTTGAGGGATATAAATTGTATATAAACCATCATGTATATAAAATAAAAGTCTCAAACTTTTTCCTCCATCCATTTATCAAATTTGAGTTGGTCAACTCTAAGTGCTATAATAAATCATTGAGAAACAAGGCCTTTTCTATAGGTTTCACTCACTCATCTAACAAACCAATCACACATAAAGATGAATAAGAGAGTTTAATACAACCTAAAATCATTTAAATAGACATACCAATCCATTATGATCACTCTATAACAATGTATTTCATATCGAGTCACTATTAGAGTTCATTGAGGGTTTAAACCATCTTCCATTGTTAGTAATCATTCATAAATCTTAACCCCTCATTCTAGAAACTAATGATTGAAAATTTGAGTTAGGAAAATTACCAATATACCATGAATATATTATGTTAACATGCATAGGTTACACATGCCACTGAACACTTGAAAGTCATTATTGGGTTGAGAACCCTTCATTCTATGACCATGAGTGACCTTAGAACACTTTTTCAAGCCTAAACCTTCAAACTTTAACCTTAAACTTAATCAACATGCCTGAAAAAATATATCACACTACTGAAAATGCTCATATTCTCATTCGTATCTTGAAATATGGATCTCATACATCATTTGGACACCATCTCTCTCTTTGCTTACTTAGACCTTGACCTACAAGTCACATAAGGCCTTTAAACTAACCTTGTAACCACTTTCCAAGATCTCAACACCTCATATACATATTCACACAACATATCACATTATCAAACAATGTCAAACATACTTTATATGTCTTGTCAATGGCTCATGATGCCTCATTAGGCTAAGTAGGGTCTATACGTGGTCAGTTGCCTACTAGATCTATAGGTCCTACCCATGTAGGCTCATGTTGAGAATCACATGAGTGCTCCAATGCCTCATATACATGTTCAAATAAAGTCATACATATTATTATACCTCTATGTATCTATCTCACCAAGACATTGTAGAGAGGATTACAAAGCAAGTTACTCAAGCATTAGTCCATAAATAATGAAAAATGCATAAAGAACTAACTAACTAAGCCTATCTATTCCTATGGTAATTAAAAAAGATAGAAAGAAATAAATGAAATAAATCAACATCATATTACCTTTCCAAATGGATTCACCATACCCACATGGCTCAAAATCATGTTCTCCCTTGATCAAGCATCCTTGTCTTTATCAACAATGAGGGTAAACTCCTCTAATGTCTCAAGAACACTCCATAAAACTTAGGCTCATGATTACAAATCAATAAACTAGCCTATCAATGATGTTTGAAAAAAAAATCAATGATCAAATACAAAGGATTGTGGAAACAATTTAACATTATAACTTTGCAATTTTCAAGCTTTTTTATTCATGTCCATGGCCTCTGTATTTATAGATTTTTGAGATTGGTCAGGATCAACCATGACCATCCATATCAAAATTGAGATGTGTGTCCATGGATAATCTTAATATTTATAATTAAAATCATAAATATCCTCAAGATAAATAAGCATTAAAGAGGCATGGGTGACCCATAATCCTGATATTTGTGGCATTTATGGCCTAAAGATGTCTTCTCAAGAAATGATGTCACTTGATGATGTAGTTAATAATAATCAATTTTTAAAAATAAATATTCAACAACTCTCATGAAAAATTCACTTAAGCTCTTGATTTAGATTAATTAGCCTTAAACAAGGTTAATCAACATTTTGCAATTATTTAAAGATTGGCCCTCAATTAATCAAAATGGTCAATCATATTATTGGGTCATAATTTGACTAGAGAGGAACTAGAAGGTGATGTTATATGAATTAGATTTATATTCTCATTTAATATGTTTCCAACAAAAAATAACAATGGTATGTGACGTTCGAAGAAAAGAGTGATCCAGAGCACTAAATAGTAAAATTGTCATTTTGACTTGAAATGATCTGATCAAAGTTAGCTAGCTTATAAAATGCATTGCCCTATTTAGGGATACTTTAACCTAAAATAGAACTTGAAAGTGACAAGTTTGAATCATTTAGGTCATTTTATGGATTTTGACCTAAAATGTGCATTTTAGGGCAATTCGAGTAAGATTGACAATTTCAACACAAATGATGTTAAGAATTGGATGTCTACATTTTCCCCCTATTTGAGAAGGTGTATCAAAACATTTAGATAAAGAAATGTATTTTCAAAGAAAAGAGTTATCAATAAGAAATTGGAATAGACCCATGACGCCCCCTTGAGAGGACATACTAAGATGGAAGAAAAGGATGGGCTCTTGAAAAGAGAGAAAGTGAAAGATTAATCCATGGAATATATCACATCTATATGATCTAATACTTGCACACGTGATTATTATCAATGATAAAAATATAATTAGAGTTATAATAGGCCCCAGAGATGGTGGGAATGGGAAAGATACAATATATAAATGTAAGGAACACACTATAAACATACCAAATTTGAGAGTACAAGCTACGCACTTATGGCATTGATCAATCCTAAGACAAGTTGCACACTAAAATATTATCATTATGGGAATTAGTGTGGAGAGATTAAAATTATAGAAAAAGAGAGAACATTCTACTTTAAGAAGGGAAGCACCACTATAATAGGGTCTCTAAAGAGAAGATAATAATAAGTACTCTAGTAGAGAAGATTTGATCATGATAAAATAGTTTTACCCTAGTAGGGAAAATTTTGATCATTGATAAAGAATAAATAATGATTTTTTCCCTATAGAGATGATTTGATTCTGATGTGGTTTATATGTTGTGCCCCAGCATGGGTAATTGGCAAGTAAAATATCTCAAGGATATATTCCAAAAGATAGGTTAAAGCAAGTGGGTGCAAATGTACATGCGATGGTGTAATGGCTTACAAGGCCATATTAAACCAAGCATATGAGAATGCATAAAGTGATGAGAGATATGAAAAAAATAATGGAGATAGTTGATCTGACCTCAATAGAAATTGAGCATTTCCTACATAGTTCCCTAGACTCATGTTCCAACATGAACTTTAGGCTAATGTAGTTCACCCAAGTTTGAGAGAGAATGGAATGAGGAATGATGAAAATGGACCAAGAATTTGATAAGACTTAAAATTAATGCAAAGAGATGCACATCTAAGCATAGACAGAGAAGACTTAAGTGCATGCTACTTAGAAGCCTAATTCCATATCATGAGCCTAAGTTTTGCAAAGTGTTCTTGAGAATTGTTCATCAGAGTTGATGTTGACGTTAAGACATTGAGACCTGAGCACAAAGTGTTTGCTATTAAAAAATAAATTAGGCATCATAAGTATGAATAACTTAGAATGACATAATATTATAATTTCACTAAGCCAGTTCAAATGTGAATACTTATAACTAAGGATAATGATACAAAAATGACCAAAACTAGAGTTACAATATTTACATTTAAACAAAAAAGCAAAGACAAAGATAAACATAAGCATAAATGAACCTAAGTTGAAACCAAGATATGATCAATCAATACTTAATTAGGAATAAAAATGTTTAAAAATAAAAGTCAAGAACATCTTAACGACATGAGACCAAGATATAAATAATCAAGATCCATGTGGACCATCAAGGCATTCTTGAACACAAAAGAGAAAAGCAAAATCAAATAGAAAAACTAGACACCAACAACAATAAAATAAATAAAATGGTCCAAGAACAATATAATAACATAGGATCAAGATATAAACAATCAAGATCCATGTGAATCATCAAGATGTTATGAAACACAAAAGAGATAAACAAAAATAAATAAGGAAACATAAGACCAAGATGAGTCAAGAAGTAAGAAAAAGGAGAAGAAATAAAAGAGAGGTGAAAAATCACAACAAAACACCAATAAAATACAAAAAAATGCTAAGAGAATTCAAATAAACACACACACAAAAACCAAGTTAGTGCAGTTTAAAGATAAATGTTCATGTATGTGCGGTAGAGGCGTTACTTTCAACCACATCATAACAAAGAACAATGACATGAAAATTGTTCCCTAATTAAAGAGGAAAAATGATAGAAGAAATGGGGAAAGAGAAGAAAAAGAAGGGGTTGGCTGAGCAGACTCCAGATGTATAAGACAAGTGGATGCTACCTACATAGTTCTATGAATGCATGTTTTAACATGAACTTCAGGCCAAATGTAGTTCTCCCAAGAAATGGGATAGAAGAAAAATGATGATCACACCATCATGGTTTATAGAAGAAATAGAAGATATGACAAACAAATGAGAATGGTCTAGCAAACAACAAGTTGATTAGATGAGAAATAATGACCTTGGAAAATGGCAAGTGCATGGGACAAGATGAAATGAACTAGTGTTTCTATGTTGCAAAATGGTAAGAGTGTAGCATGGTGGAATGGGAATGTACAAATGTATAAAAGCATGAGATAATTTTTTTGTTCTTTTATGGATCATGTTCTAATGTTTTTCGTATTTTCAAAGTATTTCTAATGTTTTTGGTGTTTTTGAGATAAAACATGCACAAGGTGGGACCATCTAGTCGAGGAGATACACATCTTGAGAGTAGAGGTTCTAATAAGATAGCTAAGCTAGCGACAATGAACCATGCTTGAAAATTAGTGAGATCAAGGCTCTTGATCTGTAATAGTGTAGCAATGGTCTAGAATTGAGAAGATGTTTATGTTCACTTATTTGAAACTGCACAGTACTATCCTAACAAACTACTTTGTAGAAATACTACTGAGGATATTCATAATGTTCATGAGACATAATTAAGATCATAATTGATCAAGGGATAAAAAGTGTTCAAGCTTATAACATGCCTTAGACATAACAAAAAATATGCCTCTCGAAGAGAGCAATCCAGAATGAGATGAAGAATGTGTTCAGAGTGTCAAGTATTCAAAGCCTTTACTGTCAGGAATCATAAAAAGTGGACCAAGGTAGTATAAAATGTGTTTAAGGTAAGATAAAAGGGTGGGATAAAAGTATGATAGCATAATTTGCCCCCAAGTCAGGGGTTTTATATAAAATGGTTCAAATTTGTTCATGCATAGAATATCTTAAGGTATATGATGTTCATGGGCTCTGAAAGTTCTTCACCATTAGGTTTAGCCAATCGATATGTTCTTGATCCATAGTTTGGTGTGAAAATATATGGTCTTAACCAATTAAGCTAAAACTTCCCTTTTTTTTTGGATTCAACATTCGTATTCTTCTGGTTCTCTTTCAAAACTAAGTCACCAATCTCAAATTCTTGAGGGAGAATGTGTTTGTTGTAGCTTCTCCACAATCTATTCTGATAGGCTTGCAAGTTTTCTACGTTAGCCCAATGCTTAC
The DNA here is from genome assembly GCA_037957365.1 of Torreya grandis. NCBI lineage: Eukaryota > Viridiplantae > Streptophyta > Pinopsida > Cupressales > Taxaceae > Torreya > Torreya grandis. The sequence goes on along the minus strand of JARHVA010000987.1, from coordinate 1,212,106 downwards.
CATCAAGAAGCTCTAGTTCATGCAGTCATGAGGCTCTATAGTATTCATTATCTTCAATGTGCTCTAGTGATATGCTTAATGATGGGATCTCAATCTTGATCAAGATGATAGCTTTAGTGCCAAAAATAAGGGAGTATGGAGTAGCTCTTGTTGGGGTGTGATGATTGGTTATATAAGCCCAAATGGTAGGAAAGAGTTTCAAGTGCCAATTATGGCCAAAATCATTGAAAATATTCTTTAAGATGGATAGAATGGTTTTATTTGATGCCTCAACTTGTCTATTTCCTTGTGGGTTATATGGTGTGGATTTCTTATGCTTGATCTTGAATTTTACACAAAGATATTTCATATCTTGGTTCACAAAGAATCCACCATTATCATATATAATAGAGGGTGGGATGCAATATCGATAGATGATATGGTAATGAATGAATTTGGCTATTTGTTTCCCAATAACATAAGTGAAAGGAATGGCCTCAATCCACTTGTAAAGTATTTGGTTGCAGTGAAAATGTGTTTATAGCCATTTGAAGATGTCAGGTTAATGAGATTGAGACCCCATGTTTATAATGGTCATGGTGTTGTAATCAATTGTAATGGTAAGGAAGGTACATGTATCAATTTGTTAGGTTGCTAACAAGGAACACACTTCTTTACATAATTACAAGCATTTCTCTCCATTTTAGGCTAATAATTGCCTATTCTGAAGAGTTTCTTTGCTAGGACTACAACATTGGTGTGGGCCTCACACATTTCTTCATAAACATCCTTTAGTGCCAGCTTGGATTCTCCCAAAGATAAATAATGAAGAAGCATTCCATCATAGCCTTTATGATAAAGCATGTTTCCAAGGAGGATATAATGGGTTAAGTGATTAATGTTAGGTTGTGGAGCTAAAAGCTTCACCAGAATGCAAACAGGAGGAGTTACAGAGGTTGCAGAGGTTTCAAAGAGTTGCAAAATGAGTTGCAAGGCAACCGACATCAGTCAGAAAGCAGTGAAGAAGCAATCGACGTCGGTTACCAGTCGGTCGACATCGGTCAGGGAGGAGCTGACATCGGCAGCCTGTGCGTGAACATGCAGTTTACATGTTGATTTCAGAGAGTCTATTTTTGGACTGTTAGTTTTCATGTTAAAGGCTAATTATAGTCTTGAGTTGCGTGTCTAATTATTGTAATTAAGATAGTCTAATTATTGTAAGCATGAGATCTATATAATAGACTCATGGGCTGTATTGTAAATTAGTTCTAGAGAGTAAGAGAGCAAAATAAGCTCCTTCAGAGAGAAGAGAGCAATGATGTGTTCCTCCTAGTGCCACAGTACCAAGTGTGGGTGTTGGTTTGGAGAATCAGAAGGGTTCTTCGTATATGTATGATCTTAGTCAGCAGGTGTGCATGGCTTCTTTTGGAGATCTACAATGGTGAGTAAGGTCTAGTGATTTGCAGGTAGCAGTAGAGAGCAAGAGATCTACTTGGAGTAAGTTTGTGTACTTGGTGTACTGGCAGTGTTATTTCTGACTGGTGGAGGTGAACATCAATTTTATATTGGAGTTGATTGTTGGGACCGAGAGAGAAAGGGAAGAAGGTCTTGAGGTGTGGCGAGCCTTTGAGGTGGAAGAAGAAGTGGCATCTTCTTTATTGTATTTTCTACTAAGTGATTATTAATATAATTATGTATTGTCTCTCATATTTCTGTGTTGTTTCATATTTCTAGTTACTTATCATTTTAGCTAAATTCTGTGTTTAGTTGCTAATACAAGAGGTAATCATATGTGCTCTTATTGGAGAGCAAGATCTTGACATGTGGTATCAGAGCTTTTGGTTGGGTTACTAACAGGTGGTTTCAGATCTGGTTAGGATTTGTTGATTACAGGTTACTCACAGAGATTTCAGATTAAGTGGGAGTATAGTAATGGCAGAAAAAAGTAAGCTACGAATGGAGAAACTGAATAGCATGAATGGTCTGATTGATAGAAAGAAGGAGCAGGGAAAAGGAGATTGTTGGTCAGTATAAGATCAGCGTGTAGAAGTAGATGTTGCAGGTGATGTTGCACAGGTTGCTCTGGATAAAGTAGAATCTTAGTTTACAAATTATTTTGCCTCTTTCTATGCAGCCTGAAATAGAGCATCTTTTCATGGGTATGTCTTTGGAGACTTTGGAGAGATTTATTTAGGGGTTGGTGAGCCTTGTCAGATTATTGATGAAGGGGAAGTGAAGCTGAAATTGCAAATGGGTAACACACAAGTGTTGAAAAAGGTCATGCAGGTACCAGTCTTAGAGATGAGTCTAATTTTTTCAAAAAAATGGGGTGATGGGAGATGCACAGTAACTCTCACATCGGATGCACTTGAATTAGATGGTGGTAAGAAAGTAGGTATCCTTTATCTATCTACTTATATTACTGATTCACCTTTTGTTGCAGAGATGTGGCTTTGTAGGCTTGCTCACATATGTAGGAGGGAAATGCATGTTCTTAAGCAGAAGATAGATATCTTTGATAAACTTAAGAATTGGAAAGTCTTGGTGTTCATGGAGGAGATGGCGGATAGAGATCAGTTGAGGGGACTAAATTATTCTGAGCAGGGCTGTGTTAATTTGAACAGGGTTTTGATCCATGGAGAGCTCGCGGGTAAAAAGTCATCACTCACAGGTGAACACAGGTGCAGACATCGATCAGACAGTAACTGACATCGACAATAGGAAGACTGATGTCGGTCATACAAGAACCAACGTCGTTAAAAGGGATATCAGCATTGGCCAGGGAAACGATGTTAGCAGTCAGGGTCAGTGCAGGGAACTGACATCGATCAGATGCAGACTGGGAGATGGCTGAGATCGGTCACTGAAACAGATGGTGGGTGGACAACAAGCTGTCAATAAGTCTCAAATGCCCATATGGAGGTTAGAAAGGGTAAGTGAACCTCATATTTGTTTTTCACCTTTTTTATATTGCTTATTGATGGTCAAGAACCAAGAAGATGTGAAGAGGCAATGCAGGTAGAATCTAGATACAGTGGGAGCTTGGCATGGATGAGGAGTGTGAGTCTTTGGAGAAGAACCAAACAGATATTTTTCGGTGGAGTTGTCAGCTGGAAGAAAGCACTGAAAGATGGATGGATTTTCAAGTTAAAAAAAAGAGTGGATGGATACGTGAGACAGAAGGCCAAGGTATAAGGTCTTGAGGAAGCTGTAGGACAGTGGTATAGGGCTGACAGGTGGTACTAGGTGGATGACAAAATAGAGCTTTTGTCAATGTCAGTATAACCATTGTGTTTATCTTACCAGGTGGATGATGGTCGCAACATTATCTTATTACTGTATGTGGAGGATGAGCTTGGAGCAGGTTCGTACATACAGGGTTTTGCTGAGCTAAAGGTAAGGTTAGTTCAGTGACATGTCATGAGAAATTTGGAGTAGCAAAATTCTTTGGCATAAGAGGCATGGAAGATCACAGGTTGATCTCCAGTGGGAGCTGATGTGAAGATGGTGTTGGCGGGGTTCAAGATGCAAGATGTAGAATCGATAAGCACACCAAGGGCTGGACAGTTTAAGCTTAGCTTAGAATAGGGTTCAAAATCACATGAGGTCTAGTGTAGACATGAGTTTTCCCAACCAGTGGGAGTTGTCAGAAAGTATGGAGCCAATTTGGGGAAGGAGTACTGGAGGGCAATTCAGTGGATTCTCAGGTATTTGAGATGGACTAGCAGTAGGGATTCTTGTTATGCAGGGTCAAGGTCTTCACTACATGGGTTTTAGGTTCAAATGTGGCAGGTTACTTGGATGATAGGTGTAGCATCACAGGTTGTGTGGTGGTTGGTCTTCAGGATTGATCTTGAAGAGAGATACAAGCCAGGGAATGAATTAGATGGTGTACAGGTATAGGTACAGGTGCAGCTGTTTATCTCCAAGTGGGAGATTGTTAGGTTGTGGAGCTAAAAGCTTCACTAGGATGCAAATAGGAGGAGTTGCAAAGGTTGTGGAGGTTGTGGAGAGTTACAAAATGAGTTGCAGGGCAATCAACATCAGTCTGATCAATTGACGTCGGTTACCAATCAGTCGACATCGGTCAGGGAAGAGCCAACGTCGGTAGCCTGTGCGTGAGCATGCAGTTTGCATGTTGATTTTGAAGAGTCTATTTTTGGACTATTAGTTTGCATGTTAAAGGCTAATTATAGTCTTGAGTTGCGTGTCCAATTATTGTAATTAAGATAGTCTAATTATTGTAAGCATGAGATCTATATAATATACTCATGGGCTGTATTGTAAATTAGTGCTAAAGAGTAAGAGAGCAAAATATGCTCTTTCAGAGAGAGGAGAGCAATGGTGTGTTCCTCCTAGTGCCACAGTACCAAGTGTGGGTGCTGATTTAGAGAATCAGAAGGGTTCTTCATATATATATGATCTTGGTCAGCAGGTGTGCATGGCTTCTTTTGGAGATCTACAATGGTGAGTAAGGTCTAGTGATTTGTAGGTAGCAGCAGAGAGCAGGAGATCTACTTGCAGTATGGTTGTGTACTTGGTGTACTGGCAGCGTTGTTTCTGACTGGTGGAGGTGAACATCAATTCTATATTGGAGTTGATTGTTGGGACTGAGAGAAAGAGGGAAGAAGGTCTTGAGGTGTGGCGAGCCTTTGAGGTGGAAGAAGTGACATCTTCTTTATTGTATTTTTTTTTGAGTGATTATTAATACAATTGTGTATTGTCTCTCATATTCCTGTGTTGTTTCATATTTCTAGTTACTTATCATTCTGGTTATATTCCGTGTTGAGTTGCTAATACAAGAGGTAATCATATGTGCTCTTATTGGGGAGCAAGATCCTGACAATGAAGGAATAGTTTTTATTGGTTTTTGGAAAGGTTAATAGGAAATACATGACTATGTAAATAGTTATAAAAATCTTGGTACCATGGTAGCTCAGGTGAGGGATTAGGATCAACAACGATGCATATCCTCTTTAAATCTGATAGAACATGTGCCAGCTAAAGAAGATTTTCAATTAGGAATTTATATTCTTTAGAACTGTCATGCATTTGAATCATGGAACTAATTGTTGCCATGGCATCAACAGATCTATTGTTGACTCATTGAACTTGCACAAACTATAGATATTTAAAATGTGTTTTAAGGTTATCGATAATTTACTTGTAAGGAATAAGCTTATCATCTCTTGTTTGATACAAGTCAGTTATCTAATTTATAATTAGCTATGAATCTCCATACACCTTTAAGCTTTGAATATCCCACTATCTAGCAATATGAAGCCCTATAACCAATGCCTCATATTCAGCCATATTTTTTGTACACTAATATTGTATATGGAATGCTTTGGGGATCAAATGCCCCTATGGCATGATCAACAATATGCCAACTCTAAACCCTCAAGATGTGAAGGAACCATCAAAATAAAGTGTCCACTATTTAGTTTCTTTTGATGCTTATTATATCATCATGATACAATCATCTAGAAGGTCAAAGTTGAGAGGTTGAGTGGCCGTAATAGGAGCTTCTACAATTTGGTCAGTAAGAACTTGTCCTTCAATTGCCTTTTGATTCTGGTAATCAGTATTAAACTCACTGAGGAGCATAATCCATTTAGCCATGCATCTTTGAAGAGTTGATTTAGATAAGAGGAACTAAAGAGGATCTACCTTGGTGATAATAATAGTTTTGTTATTTAGCATATAATGTCACAATTTCTGAGTGGCGAACACCATAGCTAAACATGCCTTCTCAACAGGCATATAATTATGTTCATAGGCTACCTATGTGTAGCTTAAATAATAAATATTGTGTTCCTTACCATGATCATCATACTAATCCATAAGTACCCCTAGTGCATGTTCTATTGCTGATATATAAAGGAGTGGCTTTCCTTGTGTTGGAGGTCGTAAGACTGGTGGATTGGCCAAGTATGTTTTAAGCTTTGAAAATACTATCTGACAATATTCATCCCACTAAAATATTACCCCTTTATTTAAGAGATGGGTAAATGGGTGGAATTTATCTACCAATTGAGAAATGAACCTACATATAGACTGGATCTTTCCTTGTAGACCTCACAACTATTTAAGATTGTTTGGTGGAGGCATTTCCATAATAGCATTGACTTTTACAGAGTAGACTTCGATCCTTCATTGTGATACAATGAACCCTAGCAATTTTCTTGATGTGACTCCAAATACACATTTCGTAAGATTCAAATGTACTTTATATGTATAAAGCCTCTCAAATATTCTTCATAGAATGTCAGGGTGTCTAGCTCTTGTTCTTGATTTTGCTAGTATATCATCAACATAGTCCTCAATAATGTCATGTATCATGTCATGGAAAATGAGAGTCATTGTACACTAATATGTGGCTCCACCATTCTTTAAACCAAATGACATGACTTGGTAATAGAATGTCCCCCATAAAGTGGTGAATGCGGTCTTATGTTTATCTTTAGGGGCTATCTTGATCTGATTATAACTAGAAAATCCATCCATTGAGGATATCATCTCGTACCCAGTAGTTGAGTTGACGATCATGTCGATGTTGGGTAGAGAAAAATCATCTTTGGGGCATGCTTTGTGGATATCACAAAAATTAATACAAACATGTATGCTTGGGTTCTTTTTACTCACTGGTACTATGTTATAAACCCATTCAGAGTAGTCTAGTGGTCTGATAAAATTGGCTCCTAATAACTTTTCCAACTTGACCTTAACCAAAAGGGCGATGTATGGATGCATCTTTCTCAACTTTTTCTAGACTGGTTTAGCATTAGGGTGAACAACAAGATGATGCACAACTAAATCTATGTCCAAGCCTAGCATGTCAGAGTATGCCCATGCAAAGATGTCTATATAATCCTTAAGAATGGATATAAGATGTTCACATTTTGCTTCAATAAGGGAAGCTCCAAGATAAACCATTTTGGGATCCTCATGGATTCTCAACTTCACTTCTATTATGCTCTCCATAAGGAGTGTGGATCCATATTATATAATTGTATGCAATGTATGGTCATGATCATTTTCCTCTACTATATCTTCTTGTTATTCCTCCCAAAGATCTGGATAATATGAAGAATTAGAATCTACCTTCTTAGGTAAAGGCCAATTGGTAAAAATGTTGGAAACTCAAGAGCAAGATGCTCAAATATTTGATGTTGTTCTGAAGAGATGCTTGTACTAGCTATGGAACTTCGGCTGGATGGGCCTTCTATGTCCTAAGGGGATGAGTAAACTTTCCCACCTGGGAGCACCTGAAACAAGTTTTCACTCAAAGGCTTATCTTTTTCTTTACTTTTTCCCTGGTCAACAAGTGCCTCAAAGAGGTTTTCACCTAAAGATCTCAATAACTGTTCTTTATTATGACCAAGAAAGTTTGCCTACTCTCTAAAGTAGGTAGAAGAATGAAATGAAAAATCAAAACCTTGCTTATGACCACCAATGGGAAATACATCTCGTAGGCCCATGTATTCTACAATTGATTCTTCATTTTGAAACTCATCAAGGCATATGACCAAATTTTGTTGATCCCAATCTATAAGTTTAGGATGGTAAAGGCATAAGTTATAGTGAGGGTTTACTTCAGGATGAGAAGTGCCAATGGTAAATATATAATGTCCTAATTTAGGAAGGGAAGCACCACTAGGATGGGTTTTTGCTTCAGGATGGGAAGCTTCAATAGGCATTTTGGTCAATATGGTATTGGAATCAAATAAATGAGTCAACAAGCTCATCAAAAAGGTTATAATGGGACATTGTGTCACTACTAGGAGTCTTGTTACTAATCACTTCAGAAGAGTCACTATCAAATGTCATGAGGTCATCCTTTGGTGGTTTAAATCTGAGACCATGATTCCAATTAACAACTCCAGCGAATAAGGGTTCTAAAATTCCTTGTGCCTATGGGCCAAGGCCTTTCCTTATATAGTAAAGATGATCCATTATCCTATTAGGGATAGGATAATTTGGATTCTGAAAACAATCAACAAGGCCTTCATAACATAACCAATCTCAATCATTAAAAGCCTCTCGATCTTTCTTTGGTGTAATTGTAGGTACAAAAACCATGAGAGGTTTTGGTTGTTCCTTCTTTGATTGCCAAATTTGATCAGGTTTGTTAGGAGTCTAGGAAGTTTTACACTTACCAAATGTCTTAGGGGATTTTGGTAATTTTTCAATATGGAGGACATCCTTTAGATGGTACGTGTAAATGTTTGTCTTTGATAATAACCTTCTTGGCCAGAGCTACAAGAAATAGATTAGTCAACGTGGAAGCTAGATCACTAGGGTTTATATAATTAGATGAAGATGGATGAGAAATGATGGCTTTGTTCTTCTTTGTAATGAATTTAGAACATGGGCAATAGTTATAATTATTAAACTTTGCTTCAAGGTGTTTGTAGTATTGATATGGCTGTTGATAAGCATGAATAATAACCTTGATCCCATTATGGGTAAACTTAAATCATTGGTGCAGAGTAGATGGAACTACCTATACTTCATGGATCTAATGATGACCAAGAAGTATGTTATAAGTAAGCTCAATATCCACAATATGGAATAATGTGTGATGATAAATAGACCCAACCATGATTAGCAACCAAATTGTACCATATGACTCCCTCTTAGTGTTGTCATAAGCCTTGATTATAATAGTTTTTGGATAAATGTCTTTATCCATGTTGCTCAATTTTCATACCAATTTAAGAGATATATTGTTTACCCCTAAAACATTATCTATAAGAACCCACTTGATCTTGTGATCTGTAATGATTATCTCAATGTATAGTGGGTTATTATGGTTTGGGCCAAGGGTGGACATGTCTTTTTGATCAAATATGATTTAGCAAAATGAAGACAAGTATCCAACTAGGTTCTATAACTAATCAAGGTTTATATTATTAGGCATAATAGACTCTTGCAAAAGTTTTTTGAAGATGGTTCTATGGACATCAAATGTTTGTAAGAGTTCTAATATGGAAATTTGTGTAGGGGTTTTATCTAATTGATCCATTAGACTATAAGGCTTTTGAATTATGGATTGAACTAGTTTAGTATTTATTGCGATATTATTTAGGTTTGGAACTATTGGCACAATGTTCTCATTGGTTTTTATGGAAGAAGTGGGTGAAGGGCCCTATATAGTAACTCATGAGCATCTAGTTGTGACTACACAACCTAGAGGTGGCAAGGAGTTATTATAATTAGAAGAGGAAGACAAAGGGCCTTGGATGGTGACTCACAGGTGTCTAACTATATCGCTATAATTTTGGGTCAATGAGGAGCCTTTATAATTAAAAGAAAGGTGATGTTGTTAAAAATTAGTAACCCATGCAAATAGAGTACCAACATGATGATGTGAACCTGACATGGTATTACTAGGGGGAGAGGGTATTGACCCTATAATGATGGGTCACATGTTATGAGGAATATGAGATTGGCTACATAGTTTCACAATAATAGTGGCAATGTGGGTTACAAAAATGCATCCCATAGTATTATTATAGTTTTAAGGTACATTGTTATAAGCCACATTATTAGTGTGGGCATTGTGATCTCGATTATGCTCATTATGATTTTGACCTTGTTGTTGGTTTTAATTCTACCTCTATCCTTGATTGTGACCATTTTGATTATTTCTTGGTGGTGGTGGATCATGTCGAGGAAAGCGATCTTTGTAGATTCTCATATCTTAATTTTTGTCCTAATTAGGGGTCAACTTAATTTCTAGTTCAGCACTTTCAATAAAGTCGTCAATAATATGTCACAATTGAACGCAATGATATGCACCATGACCAACAACATAATGAAAGTTACACCATTTGTCCTCTTTGTACCAATCTGGTTTTAGTTGATCTTGAGGAAATGGCCTTGATATTATCCATATAATTAAATTAGTTGTAACAAGCTTTTTTAACAATATTTCAATCGATTCTCCTAACTTGCTAAAGACTCTAAAATTATTATGAAATGTCTTTCATGGAGGTTGTCTCTGCAAATTAGGTAGTGGATTAAGGGAAGTTATTTGTACATTTGAAGGAGGCATAGCCTGTACCATTTGTACATGTCTTATTTTAGTCACCCCATTTCCAACCATGTTTTTATTTTTGCTAAAGCCTTTAGGTATATCTTGCATAACTATTTGAGTCAATGATTTAGTCTCATTAGACGCTTGACCTTACACAAAAATTTTAATAAGTCTCTTAGCAATAAGAGCCTTCTCAATCTACACTCCTTTGTCAATAATTTATTCAAATGAGTTAGCACAAGCTAACTGTAGATTATTTACAACTTCAGGATGCAAGTTTTGTGCAAAGATATTAGCCAACTATTTGTCTGGCAAGTTATGTTGAAAGTGACCTACCAATGCTATCCACCTTTGTAGATATGTAGTGAAACTTTCACCATCATGCTACTTGTCTTTACATAAGTCAAAAATGGTTAATTCATGTTCTATGTTGTGTGATAAATGGTTAATAAACTTTTCTGATAAGTCATTCCAATCCATAACTGATCCCTTGGGTAGTTTATTTAGCCAATCAAGAGCTTGTCCTACTAAATTTCATAGAAATAATCATAATAAGTACTCGTACTATAAGCAACCTCTTGACATAAAATGAAGAATGTCTGTATGTGCTCATGTGGATCTCCTTTTCCTTTATACTTTTCAAATTTGGGTGCCTCAAAATGAGGTGGAAAGGGGTTTTGTAGAATAGATAAATCAAATAGATATAGGCATATCTCATCGAATTTGTAATTTTTGAATCTATTATTTGTCTCCAATCTTTAAACAATTTCCTTCATAGAATTTCATTCTTACATGTTTGATGCATTTGTGAATTGAATAAGATGTTGTTGGGGTGGAATGTGCCCCTGATTTTGTGTGGATCTATAGGTAGTGTATACCTTTCAATCCATGACTTGGTTTTGATTTTCTCCTTGAGTTGAGAACATAGGCCGTTGATTCTTGGATTAACATTCCCTGAATTTGGTTATTTTGTACTTTTTTGATTTTGGAAATTTCTATGTTTATTTACCAATTTTTGGGTTGGTTGAAAAGAACTAGCCAAATTGTCTTAAGGGATTTCCTCAATTTGAACTGAATGTTTGGGTTTTTGAGTTTGTATAGTGATAAGAGGTTCTTGATGATTGAAAAATGTATGTTTCATATCAAATAGAACACTTTTTAAAGTCTCTTATGATTTTAACTATTCATTTAGATTACCTTGATCCACTATGGTAATGGCCTCATCCAATATTTATTGTGTACTTTCAACCACATATCCTTGTTCTTTCAAAGCATTATTGTGAATTGAAGAGGCAACTAGGGAGTCAGTTAAATAGATGACAAGTTAACCTACATATCATTGACTTATTATCTTGATCTTAGCTAGAAGATATAGATTTGTGGGTTTTGACTCTATTTGTATTTCTTTTCCTTTGTTAGAGTAAGAAGGTATGTCTATTTGTGCAAAATCTTTCTCTTGTTGTCATTGTTCTCCTTCTCTAACTAAGGTATGCAATTGTTCTGTAGGAAAGTCAGAAGGTAATCTAGCACTTGATTCTATCAATCTAAGAAGGGATTCATCTTGATCTTCTTGGAGTTGATATTCATTGTAATCACCTTTATATCCTACTGTTGCGGAGATATCATCAAAAACAATGGGGTTATCTTGACCATCATATAATTGTTCATCTTTATAAGTAAGGCCATAAAAGGCCCCACTACAAGTGAATCTTTGAGTCATGTCTAAAAGAGTTGTTCTATGTGTTTGAATAACTTTGGACCAATGTTTGGCAACCAAACAAAGTATGCTTCGACTCTCTTTTAAACAAATAACCAAGGTACCAGTGAGACTATAAGGGAGGGTGGTTTGAAACCATGCACAATTTAGAAGATTTGGTTCATGAGTTTACTCAACCTTTGGTAAGGTTGAAATCATATAGATCGGAAGAGGGTAAGGTAACTCAAAGACCCAAGGTGAAAACTAGTACACCAAAGTCTAGATCTTTGTGATGCACCCGTACTATGAAATCTAGTTTCAACATTGACAAGTTAACCCTAGAAGTTTAGACAAAAGCTCTCCAAATTATGAAGAAGACAAAATGGACTAAGCAACTCAAGATGTAAAAACATACATGAATCACTAAGTATAAAGCTAGGACCAAATAGGTAGCACAACATCACCACATGATTCTAGTAGGATTTAATATGTTCTAGGACTCAAAGCATAAGCCATACACAAGATGACTTGAGTCCACCAAGATGATAATGTGATTTTGAGTCTTAATAAATGACCTTCAATTCGAATGGAAAATTGAACCCAAGCTAAAATAAGCTTAGTGCACAAATGGTGAACCCACTTTGACACACCAACCCTTAAAACTCAGAAAGGTTCAATTTTGATTGTGGATTATAAATGAAGGATTTAAACAAATTGGGTAAAATATCTAGACCCAATCAGTCAACATGACTACGCCAAAGTGGATGACATGACATAAAGTTTTTGATAATAATTTGAACAAGGAAAAGGTGAATTTTCTAATTGGAAAGCATAATGCCTCCCTTGCTCAAGAAAATTGAGGACAATGTGTTTTGGTTAAGTTCATTAGATTAAGAAGTAGTTTTAGACACAAATCAAGACCAAGAAGCTAATGACACAAAATAAACATCTTAAGTCTAAACTAACAAGGTATTGCAAAGTGGGGTCTACTAAACTACCAAGGTTTTGATCCTTCTAGGGGAATCAATTACACAATGATTTTTACGTCAAATGATGCAAAAGATAATCATAAAAATTGGGTGATCATGACATTGGCTAGTTGGAAAAAAGTCTAGTCCTTCTTACAACCACTACATCATATTGTTCACTTAGTGTAGTGCAATGTCCAAATACAGATACGTCTCATGTGTAACTCCAACTAGGAGCTAAATGAAGTCAATGATAGGAGATGAAACCCTACGTCAAAGCTTCCCTAAAGAACACATGGGAGGTAAGGATGTCCCCCTCTCAAGCCAAGTTTACATAAAAATAGAGAAAGCATGAAATAGAAAGACTTTAGGGTCATTTTCAAGGTCACCCAAACTTTCACAAGTTTTTGGGAAGTGCTTTAGACGACATTCTTTCTAAGCCTTGGACTAGGCTATTTACAATAGGAATGGCATTTTTGATTCTAAGGGTTCCCTAAAGGGGACAAATGGAAGATCATAAATGCAACATTCCTCTTTTAACCAAACAAAATATAATTAAACAACTATTGCAAACAAAAATTGACAAGTGTGTTCAATTTTAAGCCCAAATGAAATATTTGGTGGTGTTCATTTAACCCCTTGGTCTTAAGATTGTGAACTTTGAAAACATTCATCTAAGCATCTAAATTTTTTATTAAACACCAAAACAAAGTTCCTAATTGATTTGTAAACATGCAAAAGGTGATTAAAAAATGCTTTTAGCAAATGTCAAGCTTGGTTCTACAACAAAAATGTTAGCATGTCCTTTAGCTTTAAATCTCTTTTTGGTTTGAAACAATAAATTTTAGAAAAAGATCTCTCAGTCTATGTTTTAAGAAAAAACATAGTGATCAATGTTGGTTTATATAACTATTGATGGTTACATTTTCTAACTGATGTGAGTTATTTAATCAACATTAGTTATACAAATGTGATCGATGATAGGTATACAATTGATGTTGGTTTTGCTAACCATTGTCAATTAAGCTATAAAACTGATGTCAGTCAAGCTATAAAACTGATGTCAGTCTTACTAGCTGACGTTGGTTACTATGTAAAATGGTGAAAAACAAAAATGGCAAAATAATATTAGAAAATCAATTTTCAAGACTTTTAAGGGCCCAAATGAATATTTTAAATTTGAAAAATGATCTTCTTCAAGTGTGAGATGCATCTAGTCCCACCAGGAATGCCAAGATGTAGAGAGGATTACAAGGCAAGTTAAGTCAAGCATTAGTCCATAAATAATGAAAAATGCATAAATAACTAACTAACTAAGCCTATCTTTCCTATGGTAAGTACAAAGGATAACAAGAAAAAAATGAAAGAAAGAAACATCATATTACCTTCCCAAATGGATTCACCATACCCATGTGGCTCAAAATCATGTTCTCCCTTGATCAAGCATCCTTGTCTTTATCAACAATGGTGACAAACTCCTCCAATGTCTCAAGAACACTCCATAAAACCTAGGCTCATGATTCCAAATCACTAAACTAGCCTATCAATGAAGCTTGCAAACAAATTCAATGATCGAATGCAAAGGATTGTGGAAACAATTTAACATTATAACTTTGTAATTTTCAAGCTTTTTTATTCATGTCCATGGCCTCTTTATTTATAAATTTTTGAGATTGGTCAGGATCAATCATGACTGTCCATCTCAAAATTGAGATGTGTGGCAATGGATAATCTTAATATTTGGAATTAAACTCATAAATATCCTCAAAATAAATAAGCATTAAAGAGGCATGAGAGGCATTAACTAAGCATGGGTGACCCATAATCCTGATATTTGTGGCATTTATGGCCTAAGAATGTCTTCCCAAGAAATGAAGTCACCTGATGATGCAGTTAATATCAATTTTCAAAAAGAAATATTCAACAACTCTCATAGAAAATCCACTCAAGCTCTTGATTTGGATTAATTAGCCTTAAACAAAGTTAATCAACATTTTGTAATTATTTGAAAATTGACCCTCAATAAATCAAAATGGTCAGAAAGTTGTATTACTGGATTGTAATTTGACTGGAGAGGAATTGGAAGGTGATGTTAGATGCATTGGAGCTGTATTCTGATTTAAGATGTTACCAGCAACAAATAACAAAGGTAAATGATGTGTACCAATGAATTAGAATAAAAGAGTGATCCAAAGCACTAAATGAAAAAATTATCATTTTGACTTGAAATTATCTTATCAAAGTTAGCTAGCCCATAAAATACATTGCCTTATTTAGGGATACTTTGACCTAAACTAGCACTTGTAAGTGACAAGTTTGAACCATTTAGGGCATTTTATAGATTTTGACCTAAAATGTGAATTTGAGTGCAATTCGAGTAAGATTGACAATTTCAACACAAATGGTGTTAAGAATTGGATGTCTACAGCCACCATGCTCAAACCTTCTCACTAGGACTCTTCATCCTATGACTAGTGTCATGACTAGGTTTTTCAAGCACTTGAATGATCCATAAACGTTAGCAATAATACGCTTACGTATTTAATTTTTGATTAACTATAATAATTTATGAAAATAATTTAACATTTAACTTAAAAATAAATTTATAACAATAATTTTTTAAGTATACAAAGGAGACACCATTCAAAATTAATCAGATAATACACACATGCAATTGATTACGGAGTTCGGCACAATGACCTACGTCTCTAGGTCCTATATAAGGCCGATCTTTTTAAAATGCTTGAAAACACTTACAAAACATTTTCAAAATGGAATTTCACTAACTAAAAATTGCTCCTTGGGTAAAAATATCATAATTCTCTTTTCAGACTTTTCTCTGACTCTGCCTTAAACTCCTTCTGTGAGCCTCCTAACAATAGTTGCTTGGGATTCTAAATTAACACCAATACTTTCCAAAGCTTATTACTTAGCTTTGATTTTTGAACACTGATGATTTAAAACAACCCATGGTTCCCTATTTATACTTGTATAGGAGATGAATAATTAGGTTACAATAGTTATCGGGAGGTTTTAATTGATAATTCAATCCTCTGGATTGAAATAATTCATATCCGAAGTCATAAACTTAGTAACTAAAAACTATGTTTAAAGAATATAATTAAATAATGAAGTGGGGAATATTTTAATCCCATTTTCCATGTTTATATCCCACATTTGGAATATATTGAGTTGTCTTAACGTTTAAATTATCATGACTTTATAATGGGTGATGCATAGACGTAGGCATTGGCATATAATTTGGGCTTCGTGGCCTTTGAGGTGGCATGTGACAAGTTCATGGTAGTTATATCCCTCATTCTTCATGGGGATTATAAAGTCATGTTTAAAATAGACTTGGTCTAGAATGTTTAGCATGGCATATGCCACAATCCACCACTTACCTTGCATGTTAGAACATGGGCTTGGAACGTGGCAACTTGACTTGGCAATCATGGGTTTCATGGTAGTTGTGGTGACTTGGCCCCTCGTGCTCCACTTGGCATAATAAATAATTACATAAAATATAGTCAATAGATGACTATTAATAAAATTCAACCATGGAATAAAATAGTTATAGTAAGCCACATGCTGGCTTGAGGACCCATCACATGGACCACTCCCAATCTGACACTTGTCGACATCTAATCGGATGCTCTAAAGCTCTATCAGTAGTAAGGTCCCCCTCCAAGACAAAAGCAGACTCCACCAGCAACGGTCCCCATAGATATCCTTTTTACACTTGTCAAAGATAAATTATGAAACCACACAATTTTTTACACCTCATTCCACGTGCCACATGTTGCTACATTATTGGCCCATTTGGTGATCGCTTGACCACATCGTATTTTTTACCTGTTGAGTAGGAACTTTGAGAAGCCATATCTTTTGACCATGACCTCATATTTTTGCAAATGAGATATCGTCAAAAAACTCTCTAGATGATATACATAGTGAAACTATTTTTAAATCATTTTATACTAATAAATTTACATAGTTTGACCACCTTTGACTTGTTTTGACTAGTTTGATTAGAACTTTGACCAGCTACACAAGGAGCATATGAGCTCCATTTTTTATATTCCACATATCATTGGAAAGGTATAAATAGGACCTACATAATGGCATAGGTTTTGGTTTGATCTAAGACCTTTTTGAACTAACTTTTAGATCAATCCTCCCCATTAAGAAGGCTTTTTTTTCTTAAAAAGTTGGTATTGGACCTAGGACTTTAGGTGAGGATCTTTACATGGATCTAGCTCTTAGCTCTAGATTTGATGATCTTTAGAATGCTAGTTAGTTTGTAGATACTTTGATGGGTCTTCAGATATTGAAACTATGAATAAAATTTTGCATGACACTTGGTGTTATAACAATCACCATAGCAACATAATTTACAAATGTTGCCCTTCTTGGGTGTTTATAAACACTGTAACTGTACATAATGATTACAAAAATTGCCCATACTTAGGTCTTATTCATTTATAAATAATACCTATTCATATCTTACAAACATGCATATCTATTTTCACATACTAAAACATGCAGATTAAAATATATAACTTGTCTTTCAAGCTATTCCCAATGCTTCTCATGACGACATATTCATGTTGCCCTTTAGTGTTCCTGTCTACAACATACATGAGTAAAATAAAAAAAAGAACCATTTTCTTGTAACAATTATTGTCAGTGTGCTTGCACGAGATATTCTATCCCATCTTTTACAATGTTATATTGATTTTCCTTCTTGGAAAAGGTTGTCTTTCTTAGAGACAAATATGGTTCTATGACAATGCCATTAAAATGAAGTGGAACCACATCTAATTCATCCTCATCTAAAAAGTTGGAGGTAATTACAAACCCTAGTTTACATGTTTTACTTATATGTATGTTACTACCATCATCTATCTTATCCAATGATTGTGGTTTGAGATGTGGCTTAGTTTTCAAACCTAGGTTTTCTACAACATCTTTAGAATTCAGATTCTTTTGATATTTTTTATCAAATATAACATCTATCTTAGAATTCTTAACTATTATTAATTTAAATAAGTGTTGTTTACCTTTCCAAGGTGTCAAACTTTGAACTGTTAGCTTCTCATTGACTATTATTTCCTTTATTGATGTTGTCTCTGGTTCTGATTGATAAGACTCTATCTATTGCCTAGCTAAAGTTTCAATTACAACCTTTGTCTTAGGTTGTTGCTGACTCTTCTTGTCTTCTTTAGACAACCTTATTTTGGCAAGTTTTTTAAGCATCTTTTTAGGACTTTATTGGGCATAATCAAAAAATACATTTGAGTATTTCATTATTGCATACCTTGATGAGTCATTTGTAGATGTTTCATCCAATGTAGTTGTTGCATCTTTGGAGAGTGATTCTTCCGGCTCTTTGGGGTGTTCTAGCTTTTTTTTGAGTAATCATTCAACTCAACTTCTTGGAAAATTTTCCCTTCACCTCCATATCCTTGTCATGCATGGAGTGGTCTCTTTGCCACTTGGATAGGCTAGACAATTCCTTAACCATTAATGCCAAGGAATTTTCCTTCAAATCCTATTTTAGCTAACATCTTAGAACCTATTCCCTTTGTGTGATTTTCAAATGTATCAACACATGGAATTGATAAATGTTTAGGGTTAGAACATTCAGTATCACTAACATTTTCAACATAGCCACAAGAGTTGATTTCATTATTTTCATCCTCAAAATGTACATTAGAAGATACATTAATAATCAAAGCATTATTTTCTTCCAATATTACAACATCATTTTCATTAATAAGACTATCAGGAGTATACGAATTAGAGGAATCATTGCTATAACTATAAATTACCTTAATTGCTTGGATTGTTCTGAACTGAACCTCATAGGTATGATTTGTTGTCAGTTGGATTCCTTCTCCTGACATAGTGTCTTTGGCATGTCAGGATGTGAGATAATAATGACCTAAAGTGATATCCTCAACTTCTCCTACAACTATGTCAATAACTACGTTATCAAAGAATAGCCCAACAATACCAAAATGCAAGATGCCATAATGGGTTGCATGTCCATATACTATGCCATCAACTCCTTTGAATGTCTTAGTGTGAGGTAATGGAAGATATTTTACCCTCAAACATTATGTAAGACTTTCAGTAATATAATTGGCTCTAGTACTTCAGTTAAAATAGATCTGCATGAACCTCCCCTCAATAATAGTAGTGTAGTTTTGCCTTTGAGTTTTCTCAGAGTGTAGCATAATATCTGGTACTTCTCTTGGTAGCAGTTATCATATTATAGACTCTAGATTTGTTTGAAAACATATTACTGGTCAGGTTTATTGATGGCTATTAGACATGGTTGGTGCTTTGCCTCTCTCCTCATTCTACTTCTTTAACCATAATAGACCTTGACTAGGGTGCAGCATCTAGTATCACTCAGCAATATGACCTCATCGAGCACAATGTCTATAAGTCTATACATCTTCACACATCCTTTCTTCTATCAACATTTTTGTTTTAGTTCTACCCATAGTACATTAATGTTTTATTGGATCTTTTTTATTTGTAGCTCCTGTCTTCACTTTGTCGCTCTTGGGATTGTAGGTATTGCATCATTACAGTGATGAGGGTATTCAATAATAACTGAATTTGCACTAGAATTGGGTCCATTGTATTACCATAGCTAAATTTAGCTAAAAATAAAACCACAAATCCACCAACATGAACTTAGATTTGATACCAACCTGATCCATAAACTTTAGTAATAATATGCTTATGTATTTAATTTTTTATTAACAATAATAATTTATGGAAATAATTTAACATTTAACTTGAAAATAAATTTATAACAATAATTTTTCAAGTATACAAAGGAGACACCATTCAAAATGAACAAATAATCAACACACATAATTGATTACGGAGTTCGGCACAATGGCCTACATCTTCAGGTCTTATATAAGTCTGATCTATTAAAAACACTTGAAACCACTTACAAGACATTTTTGAAGTGGAATTTCACAAAATTCAAAGTTGATCCTCAAGAAAAAATATCATAAGTCTCTTTTCATACTTTTCTCCAACTCTGCCTTGAACTCCTTTTGCGAGCCTCCTAACAATAGTTGCTTGGGATTCTAAATTAACACCAAGACTTTCCAAAGCTTATTACTTAGCTTTGATTTTTGAACACCGTTGCTTTAAAACAACCCATGGGTCCCTATTTATACTTGTATAAGGCCCAAATAATTAGGTTACAATAGTTATCAGGAGGTTTTAATTGATAATTCAATCCTTAGAATTGAAATAATTCATATCCGAAGTGATAAACTTAATAATTAAAAACCAAGTTTAAAACATATAATTAAATAATGGAGTAGGGAATATTTTAATCCCATTTTCCAAAATTATATCCCACATTTTTAATATATTGAGTTGGATTAATATATAAATAATCATGACTTTATAATGGGTGATGCCCATATATAGGCATTAACATGTAATTTGGGCTTCGTGGCCTTTGAGGTGGCATGTGACAAGTTCGTGGTAGTTATAACCCTCATTCTTCGTGGGGATTATAAAGTCATGTTTAAAATAGACTTGGTCTAACATCTTTAGCATGGAATATGCCACATATCCATCACTTAACTTGCATGTTAGAATGTGGGCTTGGAACATGGCAGCTTGACTTGATAATTATGGGTTTTGTGGTAGTTGTGGTGACTTGGCCCCTTGTGTTCCACTTGGCATAATAAATAATTACATAAAATATAGTCACTAGGTGACTATTAATAAAATTTGACCATGGAATAAAATAGTGGTGGAAATCCATGTGATGGATTGAGGACCCACCATGTGGACCACTCTCAATCTGACACTTGTTGATGTCCAATTGGATGCTCCAAAACTCTATCTGTGGTACAATCCCCCTTCGAGACAAAAGCAGACTCCACTAGCTATGGTCCCCTTAGTCAACCATTTTAGGCTTGTTAAAGATAAATTATGAAACCACATAATTTTTTACACTTCATGTCATGTGACACATGTTGTTATGTTATTAGCCCATCTGGGGATCACTTGACCATGTCATAGTTTTTACCTATTGAGTAGGAACTTTGAGAAGCCATATCTTTTAACCACGACCTCAATTTTTTGCAAACGAGATATTGTCAAAAATCCCTTGAGATGATCTATTTAGTGAAACTATTTTTGAATCATTCCATGTTGGTAAATTTTTTTAGTTTGACCAGCTTTGACTTGCTTTGACTAGTCTAACTGAAACTTTGACTAGTTGCACAAGGAGCATATGAGCGCCATTTTTTATGTTCTACATATCATTAGAAAGGTCTCAATAGGCGCTACACAATGGTTTTGGTTTTGGTATGATCTGGGTTCTTTTCTGAATTGACCTTCAAATCAATCCTCCCCATTAAGAAGGCTTTTTGTCCTCAAAAAGTTGGTACTAGACCTGGTACTTTAGGTGAGCATATTTACATGACTCTAGCTTTGATGATCTTTATAATTCTAGTTAGTTAAAAGATACTTCGATGGGTCTTCAGATTATGAAACTATGAATAAAATGTTGTATGACACCTGGTGCTATAACAATCAACATAACAACACAATTTACAAACATTGCCCTTCTTGGGTCTTTACAAACACTATAACTATACATAATGATTACAAACATTACCCATAATTGGGTCTTATGTATTTATAAACAATGCCTATATTTAGGTCTTACAAACATGCATACCTAGTTGTAGATACTGAAACATATAGATTAAAATATACAACCTATCTTTCAGGTTATTCTTGATGATTCTCATGATGACATCTTCATGTTGCTCTATAGTGTTCCTATCTACAACATACATGAGTAAAATAACACTAAAGGCACCATTTTCCTGTAATAGTTATTGTTGATGTGCTCACACAAGATATTCTATCCCATCTTTTACAATGTTATTTTGATTTTCCTTCTTAGAAATAGTTGCCTTTCTTAGAGACAAATATGGTTATCCTATGATAATGCCATTAAAATGGAGTGGAACCACATCTAACATAATTTCATCTAAAAAGTTGGAGTTAATTACAAACCCTATTTTACTTGTTTTACTTACACGTGCATTACTACCGTCATCTATCTTATCTAATGAATATGGTTTGAGATGTGGCTTAATTTTCAAACCTAGGTATTCTACAACATCTTCAGAAATCAGATTCTTTTGTTAGTTTTTATCAAATATAGCATCTATCTTAGAATGCTCAACTATTATTATTTTAAAGAAGTGTTGTTTACCATTCTAGGGTGTCAAAATCTAAACTATTATCTTCTCATTCACTATCATTTCCATTGTTGATGT
Organism: Torreya grandis; assembly: GCA_037957365.1. NCBI lineage: Eukaryota > Viridiplantae > Streptophyta > Pinopsida > Cupressales > Taxaceae > Torreya > Torreya grandis. The sequence goes on along the minus strand of JARHVA010000987.1, from coordinate 1,190,074 downwards.
TGTCCCTAGTTTTGATTGACAAGACTTTGTTTGTTGCCTAATTGAGGTTGTAATTACAACCTTTATCTTAGGTTGTTGCTGACTCTTCTTGTTTTCTTTAGACAACCTCATTTTGGCAAGTTTCTTAAGCATATTTTTAGGACTTTCTTGGGCATAATCAAAAAATACATTTGAGTATTTCATTTTTGCATACCTTGATGAGTCAATTGAAGATGCTTCATCCAATGTAGTTGATGCATCTTTAGAGAGTGCTTCTTCCAGCTCTTCGGGGTGTTCTAGCTTGTTTCTTGAGTAATCATTCAACTTAGCTTCTTAGGAAAATTTCCATTCACCTCCATATCCTAATCCTACATAAAATGGTCTCTTTGCCACTTGGATAGGCTGGACAATTCCTTGACTATTAATACCAAGGACTTTTCCATCAAATCCCATTTTAGCTAATAACTTAGAACCTATTCCCTTTGTGTGCTTTCAAATGTATCAACACATAGACTTGATCAATGTTTAGGGTTAGAACATTCAATATCCCTAACATTTTCAACATTACCAAAAGAGTTGATTTCATTATTTTCATCCTCAAAATATACATCATAAGATACATTAATAATTAGAGCATTATTTGCTTCTAATCTTACAAAATCATTTTTATTAATAGGACTAACATGAGTATATGAATTAGAGGAATCACTGCTATAAATAGAATTTACCTTAATTACCTAGCTTGTTTCAAACTGAACCTCATAGGTGATCGGTCATCATTTGGATTCCTTCTCCTGATGCAATGTCTCTAGTGTGTTAGGATTTGAGATAATAATGACCCAAAGTGATCTCCTCAACTTTTCCCAAAACTATGTCAAGAGCTATGTTATCAAATAACAGCCCTCCAATGCCAAAATTTAGGATGCCATAATGGGTCGCATGTCCACGTTCTATGCCATCAGCTCCTCTAAATGTCTTAATATGAGGTAATGGAAGAGATTTTACCCTCAAACATTATGAGAGAATTTCAATTATATAACTGGCTCTAATACTTTAATTAAAATAGATCTATATGAATTTCCCCTCAACAACAATAATGCAGTTCTGCCTTTGAGTTTCTTCAGAGCATAGTATAATATCTGGCACTTCCATTGGTAGAAAATGTCACATTAGAGACTCTAGAGTTGTTTGATGACATATTGCTGGTCGGGTTGATTGATGGCTGCTATATATAACTAGTGCCTTGCCTCTCTCCTCATTATGTTTCTTGAACCATAATGGAGCTTGACTGGAGTGTAGTATCTAGCATCACTCGATGATATGACCTCATGGGTATAATGTCTACAAGTCTTGACATCTTCATGCATCCTTTTCTTCTGTCAACATTCTTTTTGTAGTTCTGCCCACAACATATTAATTCTTTGTTGGAGCTTTTCAATTTGCAACTCTTATCTTTGCTTCACCACTTGTCGATATTGCTCTTGAGATTATAGGTATTACATCATTGTAGTGACGAGAGTATTCAATAATAACTAAATTAGTGATAACATTGGGTCCTTTGTATTACAATAACTAAATTTAGCTAAAAATGAAACCACAAATCGACCAACATGAACTTATCTCTGATACCAACCTAATTTTTAAGCTTTATCAATAATACATTTATGTATTTAATTTTTGCTTAACAATAATAATTTATAGAAATAATTTAACATTTAACTTGAAAATAAATTTATAACAATATTTTTTCAAGTATACAAAGGAGACACCATTCAAAATGAACAAGATAATCAACACACGCAATTGATTACAGAGTTCGACACAATGGCCTGCGTCTTTAGGTCTTATATAAGGTTGATATATTAAAAATGCTTGAAAACATTTACAAGACTTTTTTTAAATGTAATTTCACCAACTGCAAAGTTGATCCTCAATAAAAAATATCATAAATCTCTTTTTATAATTTTCTCCGACTCTACCTCAAACTCCTTCTGCGATCCTCCTAACAATAGTTGCTTGGGATTCTGAATTAACACCAAGACTTTCCAAATCTTATTACTTAGCTTTGATTTTAGAACATCGATGTTTTAAAACAACTCATGGGTCCCTATTTATACCTGTATAGGGCCTGAATAATTGGGTTATGATGGATACCAAACTCACTTTACAAACATTAACTTATGATTGTATCAATGAATCCATTCATGCTTTATTATACTCTTTCTAGTTCTGCAATCTTCTTTTTTGATCTTCCTTATGATGCTTGAAACCCTTACTAGCTTCGTGAGCCTTAATGGAGCTTTATGTATTCAATCTACAGTATGCATCTATCTGAAGTTTTCAATAAGTTTAAACACATGTGATTAAATTTATCTAACATTTTTCAATCCTCATATAATATATAAGACTCTAAGATATTGAATTTTGTCTCTAAACTCCTTACCTTCTTCAGAAGCTTCTAGGTCTTATTAGGCCTAAGTGTGCCTCCAATAGGTCAAAATCATTATTATCCCATTATCAAATCTGAAACCAACTTTATTAAGGTCTTTAAAACATAATAAATATGATCCAAGCCTTATACCAAGTTATAGCACTCAAGAGTAAGGAAAACTCAACTTTGACTTTTTGACAATTTTTGAAAAATGAGCACCTACAGGCTGATAAAAACACAGTCATCTATATCTGAAAATATATAGCTCCTTTTGTCATGAAAAAACTTGTATTACATCAAAAATAATTTTATATAAATTTTCCAAAAATAATCAAGTCATTTGGATCAGTATTTTAGGAGTTATGGCCTTTTTAGTGACTGGGAACACGTTTTTTATGAATTGTTTTAGAACTGCAGGTCTGTATTTTGACCATATATTTTTCCACATTATTCCATTAGATCTTAAACAACTTGAATTAGATTCATAACTCTAAGGCTCATCTACACACAAAATTTCATAACTTTTCATTGGATAAATCTTGAAATATACCTATTTTTCCAACCGTGCCTAGTTTTCTGTCCACACAAGCCGAGAGCTAAACTTTGGAGTTTTTAAAGTATCTAAATGATTTCAAGAATTATTTTCTTCTAATATAAACTCTCTCTTACCTCACATACCTTTTCCTCATCTTTTATAAGTCTCATGCATGCATTTTTACATAAATTTAACCTTGGAACAGTGGACTGTGTGTTTGTCAAAGCACCCTGTTCACAACCCTGCTCATTCATTCTCACAAACTTTCATGCATTCTAAACTTCCTGAAACCAAAAACAAGTATTGGTTTTTTTATTCTTTAAAATAATTAATGGTTTCTCATGCCTTTTCTTATGCTAATAGATATTCATTATTCTTTATGCTCAAAGAAACACACACACAAATCTGCATACTGTGTAAGTCAAACCTCTTATACATGAGAGCATTGTTTGCATATTATAACATGAAAATCAAATATTTTTCTTCTTAATCAATAAATAATACTTAAAATATAGGATTTACAATATCTCATGCTCAATGGCTTAACAAAGCTTTATGAGATACTTCATTTCTTCTCTTTTTCTTCACATGTAAACTCCTCTTTCTCCCTTACATTCTTACATACCTTGATCTCCTGATTCACCTCTCTATCTCTCTTCCTCTCTTCTCTACGTCCCATTGTCCTCCTATGAATGAATTTTCTTTTTCCCTCTTATAAAATCAATGCATATCTTACTCTCTCTTTTTTTAAATCCTCCTCCCTAACTTCTATGCCCAACTTGGGCTCAAGATAAAACAAAAAACAGTTTTTAATTTTCAACAATATACCCAAGTTGAAATATTTTCAACCACTCCTCCTTTGTTTTCTCAACAGCCCCAACATTTACTTTTTTACCTTTACTTTTAAATATTACTCCTCATTAACAACATTTTGGAGGGAAAATATAATAAATTGAAATTTGAATTTAAACATGACTTGTAACTATGTCTTGCCAAGATGTATGTAGATGCTCCTGCATCATACTCTCTCTCTAGAAACAGATATCTCTTCAATGTTTTAGTCTTCACTCTATCCCTGGATCCCAAGGTCTTGTTGTGAATTCCAATTCTGGTGTTTGTCTTTGATAGTCTTTGTCTTTCATCTTCTTGCTTTTCTTCTTTCTCTGGTATGTTCTTCTCATTTCTTTCTCAGCTGCCATCTCCTGCTTCCATGCTTCTTCATCTTCATACATGTCTTCTAGATCTTGTTCTTCTTCTTGTTTCATGAGCTTATCCAATGACTCATGTATGTAATTCAATTTAGCAACCTTCATACCTGCATACAAAACATTCAAAGCCACCTTATAATCAAAATCTTTAGGCCATGAAGCCTCTTGGCTGCCTTCACATTCTTGTTCCTTGATCAAAACTGCCTTTGCCTCTTGGTTTTACTCTTGTCTTGTTTCACTCTCACCAATGATGTATTTATCATGGCTTGTCCCTTCATTCATCTCTCTTGAATGACCAAACAACTCCTCCAATATTCTCAACTCTTTCTTTAGTAAGATCTCATCTATCTCACCATTCTCTTCATCAAACTTGGGCTTATCAACTTGAAAGATTGCTTGTTCCTTACTAGCCTTACTCTTCATCTCATCCTTTCTTGAGCTGTCTTCATACAAACTAAATTCTTCAATATATTCATCAAATACAATTGAAGTACCCTTACCTTGTGTTTCCTTACTCTCTTCAATCTCTGCTTGAAGCCATCTTGTTTGTTCTTTATTTTCAATGAGGCATTGCTTTGCTGCATACTCTCCCCTTTCCTCATCATCCATCCATTTGGAACTCTCTCCTTACTACATATTAGTCTTCATAGACAATTTTCATACTTCATTTCTCATGAAATGATCATTAAAGGATTCAAAAACATCATTATAAACCATTTGTTTACCTTTCAATGTACTTGTGTCATCCTCACGCCTTTGGTTGCTTGTGTCAACCTTCACCTTTCTCCATTGACTTCTTGGTGTTGTTACCTCAACCCTCACATCTTCACTCTTTGCCTTCTTAGGTACCCATACTTGTTTCTCCTTCTCATCATTTTTTTTCTCAAACCATGTAGGCATCCTGCATCCATGTTCTTTTACCAGCACTTCCTGTTGCTTAGGAGTTTGCTTCTTCCACCATTTAGGCATCACATATCCATGGTTAATTGGAGACTTCACCTTTCTCTTTACTTCTCTAACATGCATATCAATAGTTCCATGCCTATAAGAATAAGAAAAATCAATTTTGAAATTCACCTTTACCTCCTTAATGGGCTGCTCCATTAGTTCTTTGACTTGCATAGCTTCTTGATTGTTTGTACTTTCTTCTTCATTTATGCTTGACTGCTCTCTTTCCTCTTCTTGGCATTCAATGGCATCATGGAAGTCATCTTCATCTTCCATCTCTTTTTTTGCTTGTATGGGGTCCTCAACACCTTCCTCATGCATTAACCAATGCATCTCTTCTTCTTTATCAACAACAACAAACTTTTTTTTTTCTCCTACACATTCACTTGTGCACTTGGTGTCTTCTCTTGCACTAATCTCTTCATTCTTCAAGGCCTTTCTTTTGACCTTCACAAGACTGCTCATACCTGCACTTACCCATGCAAAGACAATATTAGATATAAAAACAAGAGACCACAAGCTCCTTATGAGTGCTCTCTTCACCAACACTCTTATCTTTTCAAGTGCTCTTCCTGGCACTTCATCTTTTCTTTCTTCTCTTCTCTTGTTCTCCTCAATGAGAACCTTCTTCACAACTTCTTCTTCATGTTGCTCACTTAGTAGCCTGGTCACACTCTTGCCTCTATGGGCTTCTCTCTTCTTGGAAATATTATTGTGCCTTCTTCTCCTCTTCATTAGGAGATCTATTGGCCAATTCAACCTCTTTCTCATTGGCCATACCCATGCTTGCTTGTCCATCTGCATTTAAGACTCATATTTATTTGCAAACTTAGCTAAATCTCTTTTCAAACTAGTAATCTCTTTATCAATTTCAATACTGTTCATACTTTTGATGCTTGCTTTCTTCTTGTTACTCTCATGTACCTTGCTGCTCTATAGTGTCTTCAACAATGCTTCTATTTCTGATATCTTCACCCAAGTCTTTTCCACCTTGGTCTCTTGATCCCTTCAGGTCCACTTGTCTCACCCAAGCCTTTCTCTTTGACTAGTCTTTTGACAATCTCCTTGATCTCACCTAGGCCTTTTGCATCCTAGTCTTTTGATCCTACTTAATGGACTTCACACTGAGTCAATGGTCTACAATATGACACTACTTTCACCAAATATCAATAATTTCTCAAATCCAAGCTTACCTTGCTTTGGATCTTTCTCTTGAGCATTCACTATGCTCTTATTCTAGAGGTTCTCTTAGCTCTTCACTAATATTTCTTTGGCTTCTTCTCCTCTTAAGCCTCAATGGCTTGACTGCCTTGAACCTGCAACTTCACAAAGTACATTATCTCTGCAAAAACTGATTAGAAGAGTACAAAAATTTTCTTTTTCCAGGAGCTTACTAGATCTAATACCAAAAATGATGGATACCAAACTCACTTTACAAATATTCACTTATGATTGTATCAATGAATCCATTCATGCTTTATTATACTCTTTCTAGTTTTGCAATCTTCTTTTTTGATCTTCCTTATGATGCTTGAAACCCTTACTAGCTTCTTGAGCCTTAATGGAGCTTTATGTATTCAATCTACAGTATGCATCTATCTGAAGCTTCCAATAAGTTTAAACACATGTGATTAAATGTATCTAACATATTTCAATCCTCATATAATATATAAGACTCTAAGATATTGAATTTTGTCTCTAAACTCCTTACCTTCTTCAGAAGCTTGTAGGTCTTATTAGGCCTAATTGTGCCTCCAATAGGTCAAAATCATTATTATCTCCTTATTAAATCTAAAACAAACTTTATTAAGGTCTCTAAAACATAATAAATATGATCCAAGCCTTATACCAAGTTATAGCACTCAAGAGTAAGGAAAACTCAACTTTGACTTTTCGACAATTTTTGAAAAATGAGCACCTACAGGCTGATAAAAACACAGTCATCTATATCTGAAAATATATAGCTCATTTTCTCATGAAAAAACATGTATTATATCACAAATAATTTTATATAACTTTTACAAAAATAATCAAGTCATTTGGATCAGTATTTTAGAGTTATGGCCTTTTTAGTGACTGAGAACACGTTTTTTCTGAATTGTTTTAGAACTGCAGGTCTGTATTTTGACCATATATATTTCCACATTGCTCCATTCAATCTGAAAACACTTGAATTGGATTAATAACTCCATGTCTCATCTACACACAAAATTTCATAACTTTTCATTTGGTAAATCTCGAGATATACCTATTTTTCCAACCGTGCCTAGTTTTCTGTCCACACAAGCCGAGAGCTAAACTTTGGAGTTTTTAAAGTATCTAAATGATTTCCAGACTTATTTTATTCTCATATAAACTCTCTCTTACCCCAAATACCTCTTCCTCATCTTTTATAAGTCTCATGCATGTATTTTCATGTGAATCTAACCTTGGAATAGTGGACTGTGTGTTTGTCAAAGCACCCTATTCACAACCCTGCTCATTCATTCTCACAACCTTTCATGCATTCTAAACTTCCTGAAACCAAACGCAAGTCTTAGATTGTTTATTATTTAAAATAATTAATGGTTTCTCATTCCTTTTCTTATGCTAATATATATTCATTATTCTTTATGCTCAAAAAAACACACACAAAAATCTGCATACTGTGTAAGTCAAACCTCTTATACATGAGAGCACTGTTTGCATATAATAACATGAAAATCAAATTTTTTTTTTTAATCAATCAAGAATACTTACAATACAGGATTTACAATATCCCATGCTCAATGGCTTAACAAAGCTTTATGAGATACTTCATTTCTTCTCTTTTTCTTCACATGTAAACTCCTCTTTCTCCCTTACATTCTTACATACCTTGATCTCCTGATTCACCTCTCTATCTCTCTTCCTCTCTTCTCTACGTCCCATTGTCCTCCTCTAAATGAATTTTATTTTTCCTTCTTATCAAATCAATGCATATCTTACTCTCTCTTTTTTAAAGCCTCCTCCCAAACTTCTACGCCCAACTTGGGCTCAAGATAAAACAAAAAACAGTTTTTAATTTTCAACAATATACTCAAGTTGAAATATTTTCAACCACTCCTTTGTTTTCTCAACAGCCTCAACATTTATTTTTTTACCTTTACTTTTTACAATTACTCCTCATTAACAACATTTTGGAGGGAAAATACAATAAATTGAAATTTGAATTCAAACATGACTTGTAACTATGTCTTGCCAAGATGTTTGTAAATGCTCCTGCATCAGGTTACAATAGTTTTTGAGAGGTTTTAATTGATAATTCAATCCTTTGGATTGAAATAATTCATATTCGAAATGATAAACTTAGTAATTAAAAACTAAGTTTAAAGCATATAATTAAATAATGAAGTGGGTAATATTTTAATCACATTTTCCACATTTATATCCCACATTTGGAATATGTTGAGTTGGATTAATGTTTAAATTGTCATGAATTTATAATGGATGATGCCTATACGTAAGCATTGACATATAATTTGGGCTTCATGGCCTTTGAGGTGGCCTGTGACAAGTTCGTGGTAGTTATATCCCTCGTTCTTCATGGGGATTATAAAGTCATGTTTAAAATAGACTTGGTATAACATCTTTAGCATGGCATATGCCACATCTCCATCACTTACCTTGCATGTTGGATTGTGGGCTTAGAAAATGGTATCTTGACTTGGCAATTATGGGTTGCATGGTAGTTGTGGTGACTTGGCCCCTCATGCTCCACTTGGCATAATAAATAATTACATAAAATATAGTCAATAGGTGACTATTAATAAAATTCAACCATCGAATAAAATAGTGGTGGCAAGCCACATAGTGTCTTGAGGACCCACCACATGGACCACTCCCAATCCAACACTTGTCGATATCCAACCAGATGCTCCAAAGCTCTATCAGTGGCAGGGTTCCCCTTCGAGACAAAAGCGGAGTCCACCAGTTATGGTCTATGTAGCCAGCCTTTTTATGCTTGTCAAAGATTAATTATAAAACCACATAATTTTTTACACTTCATGATGCATGCCACATGTCACTGCATTAGTGGCCCATTTGGTGATTGCTTGACCATGCCATATTTTTCCCTGTTAAGTAGGAACTTTGAGAAGCCATATGTTTTGACCACGACCTCATTTTTTTCCAAATGAGATATCATTGAAAATCTCTTGAGATGCTCTACATAGTGTAATTATTTTAGAATCATTCCATGTTGGTAAATTTTTATAGTTTGACTAGCTTTGACTTGTTTTGACTAATTTGACTGAAACTTTGACTAACTGCACAAGGATCATATGAGCTCCATTTTCTATGTTCCACCTACCATTAGAAAGGTATCAATAGGAACTACACAATGGTGTAGGTTTTTGTTTGATTTGGGACCTTTTATAAATTGACCTTTGGATCATTGAACTTGACAATTGACCTTGAAACACTTTTTGATGCTCTTATACAGTGTTCACATGCCTTACATGTTCCTCAAATAATGTCATACCTCTCAATGATGATATAAAATAAGAACATTCTTCAATTACCTCATGAACACCTTTCTTAAGAATCTTTGACATGAATGACAACATCAATTCCAAACCTCAACAACAGGAACAATGATCAACAACACACCCAACACAAAGATGATGGGAGGTATTTAGATCTTGAGATATATTAATAAGAAATAACATGGGTAATAAATATACACACAAAATAGAGATGATGGATAATAAGTACTCATATTTTAGTTATAATGGGGTCCATTAGAACTTTATTCCATAAAGTTATCTTATTTTGCACTTATCCCATATAAATATAAATGGGCCATGAGTTAGGAAACATCGTATGAAAATAATTGATGTGTAAAATATGAATAGGAAGGCAATCAATGGGCATGCACTAACCATGTATAACATAATCATTAAGTATGGAAATGATTATCCCAACAATAACCCTCTTTCAATCTACATATAAACAAATTAATTCATTATCCTTTAGGGCACAACAAATAGTTTAGTGCATTTTCCTTGATTTCAATCTCATATTTTATTTTATCTATATGGATGTGTTGGCATAACACATCTTTAAAAAATAGGCTACGGGTAAGTATATGGATGTGAGGGGCCAAAAAGTAGAAAAAAAATCATGTTTATGGTTCTATGACATAGGCTCAGTGATCACCAATCCTAAATTGTGTATGTAGTTTAATGAATTAAAACCACGTACACAATGTTAACACATTAAAACCATGTATGTTATGTTGCTTTATAACTTAAGAGAAAGATTCGATGGCATTCATTTAGTGTCGATGAAAACTGTGAATAAGAGATAACAAGAGGAAATACATGGTTGACAGTGAGTCCAGAGAAAATAAAACACTCTAGCAACTCAAATTCGATAATGGCATGTCAAAAAAGAGGTATGTAAACATGTTTTAGTGTATTTAAAAATAAAATTGGTTAATTTTGTTACATTTTTATTGATTTGTTTTTCTTTTTTTAGCATATGTAGAGGCTAATGTTCTAAGTGGAGATGAAGAACAACCTAACCTTCCTATCCCTCATAACCCAAAAAACCCTCTTATCCTTCCTAACCCATAAAACCCCCCTATCCCTCCTAACCCCCAAAATCCTCCTATCCCTCCTCACCCACAAAACCCTCCTAGCCCTCCTATAGTTTCTCAAACCTCACAAGGTAATCAAGAGGATTTAGCAATCCATATCATTAAAAATAACATCAAACTTGAGATTTTGATTAGGACATTGAGGGATCACCATGTAAACAACCCCCATCAAATTTCTATGGCAAACATATTACAAATATTATTAGGTGAAATTGACTCATTAATAGGTCAATTTGATAGGTGGGTTGAGTATAGAAATAAATTTAGGACATATTATTCTAATAAATTATTTGTAGCCATTGGGAGAGTTAAACACAACCAAATACCAAATTTGTGCTCTATTCAATGATGGGTAAATTGGTGTGCGCTATATGTGATGGCCAAATAAGTTGTAATCCACTGGTGCAATCATGTTTTGATCAAATAAAATTTTTGGGATCAATGGTGGATGGTCTTTAATCACCTACCTTGAAACAATAATAAGGTCCCAATGTATTTTTTGAGAAACTTGTGTTGTGAGTTTGTGCTGAATGAAGTTCCAAACTATTTTGATTTTGAAAATTTCTAGGGCAAAGGAAAGGGCTCTGCATGAGATAAGCTAGGTGTATGTTGTGCACCTAATCAACCTGTAAGAGTATGTATTGAAAAACCACATCCTCCTGAGATTCTACCCTCTATAGTCAAGGAGACTATAGAGATTGATACTTTACATGCACTTAAATCACTTACTGACACCCTCATTAAGTATATGAGCCATGTTTTTCACACTCCTACTAATTAGGGTGGACATGAAGAGGCTTTGTCTAGCATTGCTACCCATCAAAATTACTATTATAAATCATGTGGTGCTATATGCAGTGGACCTGAGGAGGAGGATATCATGTAGTCCAATCATGGGGGTATTTTCATGGGCCTAGATAATATTGATCTCACTATGTTTCAACCATCTACACTTCATTTGGACACCTTGACTACAACTCCCCATGTATATTTAATATTTTACTTATTGAAAAATATTGTTAGACTTTTTTAATTTAAAATATTTGTATAATTTAAAAGGAAATAATTATTTTTCATGTAGAAATATTAATAATGTATATGATTTTTTTATGTTGTAGCAGGATTTTGGATTCCACATGATCACGTGTGTTGTTGCTACTATGCCTATATATACCTATAAGGAGGTTGTTTTTAAGGATTAATTAATTTTATGGTTCATTATATGCATATGTTGTATATATATGTTGAAGTGACTAAAAATGATATTTTATTTGTTCAGTTGATGACCACACAAGACACTCTACCATCTATTTGGGAGGGAGCAAATATAGGTGTTGCTACTAGGATTTCATCTACACATAAACTCACCAAGGTACATGAGATTTATTATAATGTTTAAGTATAAATATGGATGTGTGTTTTGTAATTATCTTTTGTACTTGTGCAAATAGCTGACGCATAAAATAATTGTCTACATAGACTCCTCTGATGATGTCTTCTAGTCCTATTGGAATGATTAGCATGCATGACGTGGTATAGTTGACAAATTTATTTGTAATTTTTTATACTATATTTTAATGATTTAATCAATTGGATTAAATATTTATGAACTAATTTTAAATTTTTATTTTGTATATATATACATTTACAGGGACCCAACCCTTCTATTATCATGAGCACATCACTATTTCCTATTGATGATTTGTTTCACACTCATGTTTGCCCATGTGACCTATCATTGAACCTATTGAGTTTCAGTCCCAATTGATCATGACCACCAACTTGTAGTAGGTGCATCTATGACTAACTTTTTCTATCATTTTAAAAACTTAACTTGCTAATTTTTAAAGAATCTTATTCCAATACATGTGAAATTTTTTGATGATATTTCCATATGAATAGTTAGAGCTATAGGTGAGTTTTGAGTAAAAGAGGAGTTGTATTCAAAAATATCTAACACCTACAGTTATGAGCAAAGCATCCAAGGGAGAGGCTTCTACAAGCAAGGCAAAGAGAGTGAAGCACTTTGATGATTAGGATCATGTCTTATGACATGTTATTGTATGCCTATATGACCTGATGTATAGTTATTTGGCATTATATGCCTATACAACATTGACTTAGGATATTGTATTGTGTTCACATTTTATTTCCCTTTATATGGATTTTATGGATTTATATATACATATATAGTTCAACATTTCACTTTTTAAATATTCTTATTGATTTCACCTTTTAGATTTTGTTGTAGTTTATTACATATTCTATTACATGTTCACATTATTGTATGCCTTAAAATTTTGTTTAGCATTAAAATATACCTTGCAGTCTATTGAATGTTGTTGAAATGCATGAGAAATCTACGTATAATTATGTTATGAAATTATTATAAAAGGTGTGGTAAGTAATCATGATGTAAGTAGACCCCTCTTAGATCTACTTACTAGGTATTTTGAAGATTTGTAGCCTCCTTATTCAAATTAAGTCTCTTTATTATTTTATTAATATCCTTGATCTTATCAAGTTTATCTCATATCCACAATCTGACCTTTGTCCATAAAACACAAACAATCTTGTTAGATCTTTTTAACTAGACCTTGAGCTTATAATGCTCTTCATTTGATCTTGGTCTCAGCTCAAATGTTTATAGATTAATCAAGGTTATTTCACACATTATAATATTCTATGACTCCACCTATATATTCAATAATCCTCTTTTATCAATTTTCAACTAGAAAACAATATTTTACCCTTTACACAATCCTTCAGGCCTTGTTCTAGGGTTTATTAACTTCTCTAATTTGAAGGATATTTTTCAAAGCATAAGATCCTTATGACTTGGAAGGTTTATATGTATTCTTAAGGTGATGATTTACTCAAATAACCATGTTTACAACTTCTCCTAGACTGGTTTCTTCAAAAAAATATAAAAACATAGAATTTTTCTTGTCCTTCCAAGACCTTGACATGTAGGTTGGTCATCTTAGAATAGTATGTTTATTCATTAATTAGATTCTTAAAACCTTAATCAGGGTTCTTAAATCCATTTTGACATTACTCAAATTTACACATAGATTCCCCTTCCTTGAATTTTATTAATTATTAATCTTTAATGAAGAAACTAGGGATTTAAGCCTAATTGTACAGGCCTGTAGACCCTACAACTAGATAAAATTCTATCTTTTAAGTCTTGTTAATAGGCTTATAAACTGATAAACTGGTTATAAATTTATATGTATAGGTTATAATATCTTTAAAATACTTAAAAACATACTACCTTACATTCTTAACATATTTCAAACCACCTTACTGATGAGTTAAAACTATAATAAAACTTTTAAATCACTTGGAAATATTCAAAAATTTACACTTTAATTTACATACCAAGTTTCACCTTGATTGGTTTAGTCATTTTAAAGATATGTAAGTTTTAGTGTTGTCCATAATAGGTTTAAACCTTGTTTCAAGACAACAAGTCTGATATTTTGGAATATATCACTTAATAAACACCTAAAAATATTTAAATAACTTTTAAAACTTCATAAAAATTATATTAACATATTATACAAAGTTTCAAACCAATCTCATGGTTCATTTTCTATATATATTTTTTCTCCACTAAACCCATCAACTACGTTTAAACCCATAAGTTTACAAAATATAGTCCTTTATATGTTTATTTATAGAAATCACAGAGAATTGAAACTAATTTTATTTTTTAAATAACATGCTCTATTATTTTTATACAAAATTTGAAGTTATTTAACTAGGTAGTTAACAAGTTATAGCACTTTTAGTATGCAAAACCTTGGTTTAGGGTTTTAGGCCAAAATACAAACCTGAGAACACTATTTTGAGATATCTTGAGTGTTAATGAATTTAAAAATATGATTAAACTTAGATTATAATATATAAAAAATTATATTACTTTATCAATTTAATTTATTTTTTGAACAGTCTTGAAAAACATAATAAAATATCTTTTATCTTGACTGTATTACCACATATTCTATTTCAGACCTCTACAACCCTTATAACTATCATAAAAATATGAAATAAGATCAAAGAATAGTTAGATATTGCACTTACATATTCAAATAACTTTAAATTATGATAAAATCATAGCAAAACCTCTTTATTCATATGTTCTTTAAACGGATATAAAAACCTTTACTGAATTACACCACATAGACGTACGACCATGGAATTTCTACCTACTCTACATAAAATTATATATTATTGTATTTTATCCCTTATTGGGATAATTTTGACATGGTTCAATCCTTATCATTTCTAACTAATTTCTAATCTTAGCTTTTAGAAAATATATCTCGGTTGATCTTATCTTCCTTCCCAATGTATAACAAGTTGACTTAAGACTTACCCTTCAGTGGGTATATACATGAATTATGATAATTTAAGACTTTATAAGTATTAATTACACCTTATAATACCTATTGACCCCTTTAAATAAATAATAATGATCATGTATAAGCTTACAAGATGAGAACATACTCTCATTTGACATTTACAGATTCAAATATTTAAATTCTCATTTTGGTATGAAAACTCAAAACATGCTTAAGAGATCAAATTTTGAATACTTCATGATTTTAAAACCTCTTTCATGACAAAATAAAACTCCTTAAATTTAAATCAGACCTATCAAACCAAACATTACATTTCCTTTGATGATGTTCCTACATCAAATTTTATAGATTAATTCTATTTTTTTGTTTATTTTTCCCCTATTTTTTTAGGATGATTAATTTTAATGCTTTTTATGTCATTTGTTTAAATAAATATATTTATTACTATGTCATGGTTCTAAATCCACACCCCTTTAATATCCTATCTTTACCATATGATCAATTAACAAAAATATTTCTAGGTATGTTGTATCCTGTAACTAAATCCTAAATCTTATTTATGTTTGTCACTTTTATCACTTATGTTTGGTTATTCTGAATCCAAATGGAAGAGTAATCAAAAAATACATAAAAATTTAAGATCCAAATCATTTAAAAAAAGATAATGAGAAAAAAACATAAATAAATATTAAAAAGTCAAAATAACACCAAAATATGTGATTCATATCTTTAAAATATCTCTGATTTCTAGTCCAAGCTCAAACTCTATGGTTGGATTCATAATAGAGTCGAGGTCCATTAGGGTGTAGTAGGTCAATCGACTAAGATAAGAGGTCTAAAACTTCTCTATCATGCTACCTACTTTATCATGCAAGTATTGAGTCTTCATAGTAGACCAACAACTCTATAAGGGGTCGTGAGGAATGGAGAACATGTTGTGGGAAGGTATCCCTATTTTACTTTTCTTTTGTATATAACCTTCATGATATGATCTCAGTACTACACTTATGCACCTAAAAAGTTTTGTGTTTATTGCGAACAATTATCTTTTGAATTTGACATCTAATAAATTCTTGCCACCTACCTATTTACTTAGTATGTTTCATGTCTATTAAATTTTATTATAAACACCTATGTCATGATTTTTTCATTCCCTCTTTCATTATAATATTTCCAATATTCCTCCTTGATGAATATTTTTTGTTAGCTGATCATGTCCCTTTGGTTCTTATTTTTGTGAGTTGAAATGTAAGACCTTGAATAGGACCAGGCCTTCCTCATAAACATTTCCTTGCCATCCATATAGTATTTTTCATTGTTATAATATACCTCATTGGTTTACCCTTTGTGAGTTGCAATATAAGACCTTAGATAGGACCAAGGTTTCCTCTCAAAGTATCAAAAAAATAACTATACTTCTTCTAAACAAGTGATTCATACAAAGCTACATGTCATTCTACGTGTTATTTTGTTGTCACTTATTTTATGTCTTGCACACTTCCTAACTTGATTTAATGTGTATTACATTTTCATTATTGTAATCTATTTATCTACATTTTATATGCTTCCCAACATGATTTAGTGTGTTTTAAATTTTATTTTATTATTTTTATTTATTAATATTTTACACACTCCCAACTTGATTTAGTGTGTTTTACATTTTCATTATTACAATTTTTTTATTTTTTATTTTACATGCTTTTCAAACTTGATTTAATGTGTTTTACAACCTTTATTAAAAATATTTTACACGCTTCCCAACATGATTTAGTGTGTTTTAAATTTTATTTTTCTATGAAATCTAATACATTTTACATTATATTTGTACACTTTTCTATCATTATTTTTAACCATGCATTTGTTCACAATTGCTTTAAAAGAATAAAAAATACATCATATAGTTTCTCATAGTATATATTAAAAATTAAATACACGTGCTAAAAATAAAACACATACATCCAAAATATTCATGAGTCAAAAATAAATATAAATCTATATATCAATGGATCCAATGTTTGATATAATACAAAAATATGCTATAAGCATAATACAATAACAACTCTATAGCTATGGTCCACCCTGCCTATCTGGTGGATGAGCTAAACTACCCATTGACCCATGAGACTAACCCTCTGAATGGTACATTGTAGTGAATCCATCTGTGTATAAAGGCCCTCAATATGGCCCTAAAAATTCACCACTTGAACCTATACATGTGACAACTCTCTATATGTATCCAAGTGATTAACACACTCCTCGGCTAGTGTCTACCACACTCACAGCTCCCCATCTCCCACTCATGGTGACAAATATGCATATGTTATCTCTCCTCATCTCTGTAACTCTTGCACTACCTCATCAACCAATTAAAACCAATTAGCATAAGCTAGGGCAGAGGGTATAATATGATCAATCATATTGGTGGTATCATGATGTAACAACGCATCATCTAAAATGTCATGGTGTGTTGCCTGTACTACTGCAAACCATCTGAAATCCTCCTTAGAAGTATCTATAAAACATAAACTAGGTGTACATTAGATTCCATGCACACACACATATCTTAAAATCTTCCATCTAAAAAAATATATATCTACCTATCTATAACATCATAAACATCAACTACATATCAAAACAAAAATAATTCACTAATAACTATCTCTTCATCAAACTGTCCACTGAGTACCTCTAGTGGAGCATGTCTCTGGGTGTTAAAAAACCAGGTGGGAAGAAATGATCATGTCATGGTCTATTATGAATTTGTTTCTCTATGGACCATCTCTTTGCAGGCTATGCCATAGGATCTCCATGTTCAATTGCCTCTACCTACAACTCCTATTCCTCCTACACCTCCCCCTATATATGTCTTCATCATCATGGTGTGTGTGGTAGAAAATGTAAAGCCTTTTATAGTGTAACAGTCACCAACCCCACCTCATTCTCCACCACCATCTCTACCTCCTCCTCTACTGCTCTCACTTCTTTGCTACCACTGTCTTCATCTCACCTAAGGTCTTAACCAAAGTAGATGAATGATAAGCACATTTATAGGCGCTCTTACACCTCCACTACCCCTAAGCTCCCTAACATGTTATGTCCAATATCCATGCACTATTATAGGTAAGAAAAAAATAAGATGTGGGTCCACCCACCATGTATAATGACCAATGATATGAACACATCCTAGTCCATAAACAATAGTTGGCCAAGAAGGCTAACTAGTTGTAATACCCACATGCATCTGCCACACAATATCTCCTTAGGTGATAGTCTATAATGCTTGGGCTTGAATTATATCCTATAGCACATGGTCCTATATCCATCTCAAAAAATGAGTTAAAATATTATATATTATATAGGATAACCCCACAAGATAATAATACATAGGAAATATCTCATAAATCCAACAACTCAACAAAATAATGGTGCCCATAGTTATCTGGACTTGTGAAATAATGTTATACATATCCTGCACTAAATGTACCCAGATAATTGATCCTAAGTCATACATAGTACCCTGATTTAATATCAAATGACATAAGGTGACCACATATAGTGGCACATTCCCATCTAACTTGTGATAGATCACACAAGCTATCACAATGCCAATAATAGCCTTTTAGATATCTAGAATGGCTTACACATAAACATCACCTCAATGGTATCCTGATACACCACCCACCTAAAAGTGTTGTTTAGATACACCCATGTCCCTAAGAACATGGTGACTAAGTCAACACTCAATGAAATACAAATCATTTGTATAATACCTCAAAATCTCAACATTGTCAATTGTGTACGATCTTCAACTGCCAATCTATCCATCAAATCTGATAACCAAACTTCATCTACCAATCACTAGAGTCTCCATCATCTCTATAAAATACCAAAAAACAAAGCATGTATTAGTCTTTGATATCAGATAATCATTAAATCACATTACAAAAATTAATAATAGATACATTTACATCAAAATTAACTTCTTCATAATCCTAATATGTCATTTTCTCAACATTTTATACTACATTGGCCACATAACTATGTCGACCAATAATAACTTTTCTACTAAGTTGGCCATGTATCTAACTAAATTAGCCATTGTTAAACTCAAACCAAATCAACCACTTTATATTACATTGACCACCTAACATAATTACATCATCCAATTGATACATAGTCAACTAAATAACCCTATTACATCAACAAATCCATATGAAATGACTATTTATTAAAACTACATCAACCACCTAAATATTTTATTTAATCGATTATGATGTATGAGGTTAGCCACCTAAAAACTATTATATTAAATTGCCCTGCACACACATAGTCATCTAAATAATGATTAACTAGATCAACTAGATGATACACAATTAACCACTATCATTAGCCAGCTAAATTATAACTACATCGACTAGGTTGATCCCATTCACTTATTATGGTGATTTTTCACACACTTTCCATTAATGCCCTAGGTATTAATGTCTCTCTTTGACTCCTACCCATTGTTCATCTTAATTTATACTATGTCCTAATTTTTTGGGATAAAAATTGCTAGATGAATTTACCATGATACATAGTTTTTCAAATTTACCTCATTTTATAATTAAAAATGACAAAATTTTAAATTTAGTGCATCCCATACCTGTATCATTCTAAGAACACATGTTATGCATCCTCCATCTTGTGTTCCTCACCTATGTACCATGGTACCTCTCATCACTCCTCTAGGTCAAACAGAGCTCTAGTTTCTTAAAATAATAAATTTGCAAATGAATAGTTAAAAATTCTATTTATATTTAAAATTTACAAATTCTTTAGCTACCAATTATTTACTTACTATGTTTCTACAAACTCTTTTTCTAAACCACAAAAAGTTTTATAATTCTGATAATCTAGAGAATTTTTCTATATTTATCTTGCATTTTTATAAAAAATTCAATTTTTAACTTATTTTTTTAGGTCCGCCTAATGTCTCATACATTGATGCCGCTTCCATCTACTTCACTACAACTTCTATTCTAAAACAAAGATGTAAGTGAAGGTATGTATTTTTAAATTCTTTACTTTCATTTATTTTTCCACTTTATACTATAGTTTATTATTTTAGTGTTGTACGTCAATATGTTCTTCCTTGAAGCACCATTCCATGTTACAAATGCATGACAAGTGATGATATTTGAGTAGAGAATATGTATACACACAATATTTTTTAACTTTATCTTTTGTTGACACTTTCCGTCTTACAAGAACCTATCAAATTTTAATCTCTTCGAGTGCACCTCTTAAAGGGTGCAATGAAAAATGAGGGGGGGGGGGGGGGCGGGGGGGCGAGCGGGACCCATTACCTAAAACCACTACAAACTACTTTTTTCCAACTCTCTAAATAACTAAAACCTACTTATACACTTCTCTAAGAAATTCACCTTCTAAAATATCCCTTAACTAAGCATACACCCATTTTTTCTTTGTTTTTCTACTATGTCAGCTTGGCCGATCCTGTTAACAATTGAGTGCATGTTACACAACTCCATCTACTCAACTGACTTATTTTTAGACCCATTTACTATCTTTCATTCCAAACAAGATCAACCTAACTGACCTTGTTGGCTAAAATTTTGGAAGGGTTTAGGTCAATAATAGAGGAACATTTATTTTTTGCATTGCTACAGCTTGTAATTCTTCTATTTCTATATTTGGGGAGTTATTTATTAGTTTTTTTCCTTAGAGGGAAATAAGTTTGTCTTGTGGAAAATTATTTGATGTAAAGTAGGAGTCTTTTAGCCTAGAGTTGATTTCTATAGTATGATCCTTACAAATCTACAATAACCTCTTACAAAGCACCATTGGCCAAGGGAGAGATTGAGGCACGACATGTTCAATTCAAGATAAGTATTCCTAACCTTTACTCTTTAATTTGGTAGATTATATATTGCACAAAGTAGTAGGATAATGTTATACTACTTATTTAGTTTACCTCTACATTGACTTGAGTAGAGTTCTCTTTACATGTTTTATTTTGTTTATTTAACTATCCCACTTTGTACTATAAGATTTAGTGAGCACTAGATTAGATTTATTTTATGTATTATAGGCCTAGCTAAGGTTATTACATAATTTCATTTATCTAAAGGATTTGGAACCATCTCCCTTGGTATTGTCTGGTAAGACATTACTTAGTTAGGTTTAGAGGATCTGAATTCGTCATGTCCTAATATAAATACATATGTTATAGATTGTTTTGATAAGATTACCTTATCCTAACTTGGAATATACTAAGTAGGACAAGTTGTAGATTCATCCTAATTCATTGCATACATCATCCTCCCTCCAACCAAAGTGAATATGTATTTATGGGCACTAGACAAAGACTCCATCAACCATATTTTCAATCACCCTCTATATAAATACACATCTCCTCAATACCCTTGTTGACCTCCTCTTGTAAAATACTAGCCCTAAACTATTGGCTCCTCTAGGTGTTATTATCATCTATCCCCTATTGGTCACTATATCACAATGTGCTCCCAAGTTTAGATATGAAGTAGTGTGTAGGGCTTGATTCTCCTACCTTGACAATAGGCCATCATATATAGATCTATGTAAAATTATATCAATACTAATCGGCCCAAAGAAAATCATGTGGCCAAGTATATCATATCTTGAATCACCCCTATAAGGCTTACGTGAAAGAATCAGTCACTCTTGTCAGGCAACATTATGATTTTGATAAGAGCCATCAAAATCACAACCTCCCTATCAATCAATGGATGATATCCATTTGTAGGGAAGGTTAGGTCCTATAATGAATCTATATCATTGACTCTATCCTAAGTCATGATGTTAGTGATGTAAATTAGGTCATCTAACATTACCAACCATGCATACTATATCCAATCAATTGTGGATCCCTGGATAGGCAAGCGAGCTATCTACCATACATCATCCAATGTCACTATAGCCTATCCAATAGGTATTGTAATGTACTCATATTTGAGTTTCAGTGCTTGGATAATGTTAAAAGGAAGGCCTTATCGATCTGGATCATTGACATATTTGCAATGTGTCTCAATCCAATTGTCTCTAAGAGCACCAAGGTCTCCTCCATTCATAATCTTAGTAGCCTTAATATGCACGAGCATCACTCAAAAGTGATCAATATCAAGACTCATTCCTCCCAATCACAAAAATGTCAAAATTTTATGCCAAAAAGATTTATTTAGATGATTGACAATAATTATACATAAACACACTAACTTCACATCAAAATAAATCATTTTGCGTATTTAAGACACAATTTCCCAATTTAGATTGGCAATTCTTCTAATTCTAATCTATTTTCCACTTGGGTATTTTCTACCATTTTGATGATATTATTGTTAAGGAGGATGTTATCATCCTTTTCAAAGGTGATATTGCTTCTTCACCAAGTGTTATCATCATTTTTCATCTCTTTGGTCATTTTGGGAATTATTATCATTTAGCAAGGCAATATCATCATTTATCAAGTGATATTGCCACTTTCTAGGGCATTAACATCGATTCCTAGCTCTATAGCCATTTTTATGATCTCATCAATTATTAGGGTGATATCACCTTTTGGTAGGGTATTATCATTATTTTCATCACATTCCCATTATTTGAAAAATTTCCACCTAATTAGGTATTTTCTCCATTTTGATATTTCCTACATATTTTAGTGATATCATTGATTTGATCATGATATCGTTGATTTCATGGAAATAACATTGTTTATTAATGATATCATCATTTTCATGCATCATGTTTCCATTTCAAAAATGAAGATACGACTACAATTCCTACTTATATAAGGTAATAAATGCATTAAATGCAATAATTTTCAAAAAACAAAAGTACTTATCGAGGCCTTGCTCCCTATTAGTCATCGATATTTGTAGACTCAATCACCAAGGTGTCTCTATTATGGGATAGATTACATTTACCTTATAGATACCATGTTCAAATTTAGAGTACAAAATTTCAATAGGGGAGGGTGAAAATGACCCATTTTCACCCCCAAGGGTAAATTTATAGCTCCAATTTCAAAATTTTACCACCACCTTCCCATTGCATCTTTTTTCTTACCCAGTGGCCTGTCGATGACTCTATGGCCTATTTTTCCTCTTATTTCTCCATTTTTTAGCCTCTTCAACCACAAAATATCATTTTTTCTTATTTTCGATGATCTACCCATCAAAATTTGCCTTCCTTTTGGGGGAAATTAATTTATCAATGATTTAATCCACCTTACTGGGGAAATTTTCTCATCAACCCTCTTGTGGGAAATTACCTAATTTTATCTCACCACTTTCTCAAGATATATCCTTCCCCAACTTCACCCTCTTTGGGGATGGTCAAAATAGGTAGCTTATTATCTTAGGATCTATCCTTCCCAAGCCTACCCTATGGGGCACATCAGTCTATTATAATTCTTGGATATCATAACATCCAAACATTAACTCACTTGGATTAATCTCATCCACATGTTAATTTCATTCTTTGTATCCATTTTCTTCCCTTCGATGGAGCATCCATCAAAAATATTCTTAGGCCACTCCCTCAAAGGTGCATCCCAGGCATCCCAAACATCATTTTGGGCATCAATGTGACCTTGTTTTTAAGAAATTGAACACAAACAATCAACAAAACATGAACACATCATTCTTCAATCATTATATCATCATTTTAATGTATTTTTCATTATTTTTAAATCCATTACTTTGTCTATGTCTTGAAACACCCTTTCAAATAGGAGAAAAATGTAGACATTACAATTTCATCACTTTCATGTCAAATTTGTAATCAAAATGACTTTATACAACAATGCATAAATTAGGTTAGAAATAATTGAAACACCCAAATTATTTTGCATATCTTGAATGCACATTCTCAAACATATTGGTGCATCCATAATTGGAGAAATGCACCATAACAAATTGTCAGCTTCATCCAATTCACCCTAAGTCAAATTGTTTTTTTGTAAGTGATGTTTTGAGGAAATTTATTGAAGCAGATTTTCAAAATTTAATATTTCATAAATCACACAGAAGCTAATTTGGATTAATTAGTATATTAAATCAAATTAAATGGATAGGAATAAAATCTATAGAAATCGGATAAATTTCTAATTATACAATATTCAAATATGCAACAAATATCTAAATTGTGACATCATCATGAAATCACACATAAAATTGTCAAGCATTAGTGTAAATGCACACAAATATCAGAATTTGGAACCCATGCCTAATTAATGCTACTTCCATCCCAAATATTTAATGACATTAATCACCTAAATTAGATTTAATTGCAACCACACATCTACATTAACATCTAATAGTTGAAATCAATTTGGCAAGGCTATAAATAGAGGTGTCACCCTTTAGACTTGGCAATTTTTTTAGTGTAAACTTACTATGCATAAAACAAGTAAAAAGCTTCAAAACTATTCACATTGATCAACAAAACCACTCATATACAAGGGGAGAGACTCTCAAAATAAATAAATGATATTGATAAAGACTCTTAGCTCTACAATCTGGGCTCAACATGTTTATAATCAGGGTTGGACAATAAATCCATTAAAAATGTATAACTTTTGATTTATGTATTTTTATTTGTTTATATTCTCCTAAACATTGGCAAATCTGAGGGATGATGCTTGACATTTCATGTTTGTTAGATTTTTTTGGTTTTGAATTACTAACAAGGAACTAACCTCTATTGTACCTATGATCTACAATAAAAAATGTTATAGAAGTTTAAACTTATTGGAAGGCATACTTTTATGCCAAGTAATAAATATTGAATAGATACTTTCCTCACTATTTTCTTGTGTCAAGCTTTGTAAATGTGCTTTTGTGAACTTGTCATCTTATGCATCAATGAAAGTAGATTGCCTTGCATGAAACAAATTAGTGCCTTTTGAACATTTCTGACAATTTTTTTGAAAAGGATTATCGATGTATGTGTTGAAGGTAGAAATTTATATAGGCTCGGGTAAATTTATTTGTAGCTGTCATTGGTTACAAGATAAAGAATAGTTGCAAGATATTACTATTTTATAAGAAATATAGTATACATGCATACATGTTTAAAAAATTCAAAGAACATATAAAATAGAAAAAAAATGATATATTCGAGTATGAGTGTTTACTATAGCCATGTACTTTATTGAATCACCATCCTTTAGACAAAGTTCATATTGATTACATTTATTATGACAAGCAATAAAAATCATTGCAAATATGTTGATTGAAAATGGTTGATTGTATTATACAAGTTTATGTATCACAGTGTTTGGAATAATATTACACTCTTTCTAAACCATTCTAACATTTTAAATATTTTTATTTGTATCAAAATCAAGGCAACAATCAATGTCACCTCTTTCATATTAAATTTTATTTTTATTGAAAAATATATAATGCAAACACCAATTCCAGTTGAGAGCTGCGATAAGAATTTTTATATCAGCTTATTATTAATGTTTATGGTTATTGTCATCTGACCACTCTTGTCCATAAGATCCATATGCACTTTCTCTGTATTTTTTGGTGAATTCAAATTCTTTATGAAACTAGGGACTTAAATTACCATCACATCCCTTTCAAAACTAGTCCTAGATCATTTTTTAGAAAGATCAAGTATTGAAGCGAAAATATAGTTTCCTATGTATGACTTGTAAGCATATTTTACAAATTTTAAGTTTTAACTAAACATTGTACAATGAGATACAATGAAATGGACTTGTTGAACTACAAGAAGCCATGTTTTTTATAGGCTCTGTAAAAAATAAGTTTTAAATTAAATTTGGGATTTTTACATAGAACATCACATGAGTAAAATATTACTAAAAAAATATATTTTACACTTTTTTGAGTTTGTCAAGAAAAAATGTTTTTTTTTAAATTAATTTTTATGATTCTTGCTCATTTTTTGAATATCATGCTCAAAAGGATTGTCTAAATCCATGTTAAGTTTGTAAAAACCATTATTATAATGACATGAACATAGTGTTTTGCAAAAAAAAAATGAATAGAGAGCCAATAGAAATTGGGGTAAATTACCATTTTTCTTGAGGCTTTTGTATTGTTTCCATTAGATGCTCACTATCTTTTTATCTAAGTTATTTCCAAAAAAATTTCCAATCATGTTTGAATCTCTCTTCGTGCTTGATGATTTCTTAAATAGTGTAGTAGCATCTCACTTACTATGAAATTGAATTAATAATTTTATAATTTCACCATGCACTTGGATTAATAATTTTACGATTTTAGTGTCAAATTACATTAATAATTTTATTATTTTGATGCCAACTTGCATTAATAATTTTACGTTTTCATTGTGACATTAATAACTTAACAATTTCATTATGAATGTACGTTAACATTTTTTTATTTCACAATTAATTTTCAAAATAAATGAAATTTCACAACTCAAGCAAGGATGCCTTACACAGGGCTATGCCATATGGTCACAAAAAACACAATAGAGCAAAGGAGTGAAAATCACAAAATGATAAGGCAAAATCAATAGAATTAATAATTTTACAATTTCACTATGATGACTACATAAATTCAATATGAAATTTCATTAATAATTTTATGATTTCATTGTGAACTTATATTATAACTTGCATTAATAATTTTATGATTTCACTATGATATTAAAATTAAATGATTTCAATATGAACTTGCATTAAAGTTGTACAATGTTAATATGAACATGTATGAATAATTTTAGTATTAATTAATTTTTGGTCACTTTCATTAATATTATAAAATATTTACCCTTTACAATTAAATAATTAGAGGTCACGTCTAAAACACATCATAGACTAAGTTTAGGTTTAATATAAATTTGATTTGTTTTAATGTAGAGTTGTCCTTTATTTTTAAATCCATTGTGGCTCCATCACCAATAAGATGCTACCGTATGTTATTTTCTCAACCACATGATGCAAGCTCACTCTACACCTCTGTGTCTGTTTGATGATCACCACATGTCTCAATTATAAATGGTTTGGACTAGTGCCATTTATATGTTAGAATTGATATTCTAACATGTTTGCATAGAGCATAAAGCCATAATGAACCCTGTGAACACATAATCAAGAGAACAAATAGAAGTGAACATGTGGCCTACTCTCTTTGGACAAGGGAAAGGTATGAAGTTAAATAAGTGTCACAACTAAGAAAATAAAAGGTTCCATCAATGCGTCCTAGTTGTAGGTGGCCATGTGTCACTCAACATTTCTTTAAAATTCAATAAAATTTTGTCACTACTATGAAATAAATATTCTCCATGTTACAATAAAAACAATAATAAATTTGTGTAGTTTTGTTTTGGCCTCATTTGTGAATGGATCACTTTAAATTGGTGGATGTCAATCACTATTTAATAGGTAGTCTTAGAACTAATGGAAAAAATTACTTATAACTATGTGGCTAATTACGATTTTATTATTGTGACTACTTTTGAAATCATGTTGGATTTATAAAATCCAACCCTAAATTATGGCTTGGTATTGTAATGACCACATAGTGTGATCACAAAGTGATCCAAAAACCTATTGATATTTTTTATGGCTCCATTCATTCTTTATTGCAAAAGGTAATGAAAGGCTACATATTTAATGCAATGTCAATGGAAGATCCTTATCATCCATATGGAAAGTTTCTCGGGATTATTTAATTTTTGTTTTCAATATGGCCTCCTTAGAGCACTCCACATGGATTCTCATGATTATATCATGATCATGGAGTCAATAGTAAATTCATAAAATAGATTTAGCAACTATACAAACCAATTAATATATTCAATTAAATTTACCATTCCGTTTTGAAGTCCACATGTTTACCCTATGATCAAAACATAGGCAACAATTAAAATATATATAAATAAATCAAAATCCACTTTCAAATCTAATAAAAATATTTGTTTAAATTAGATATAGGTAGTAAGTGATAAATCAATCAAAAAAATTGTTATGTCCACCTATGGTCATCACCGGGTAGGATGACTCACAAAATTCCATTTTGAATTTTCCTCGGTGTTTAGATTTAGTATTAAATTTAAAGTGATCAGAGTTTTGAAAAATATGAACCTTTTAAACTTAGAATAAATAAAAAATGGCCACGATTACAGTGAACTAATTTAAAATAAAGATTAAATTAAAATAATACACATGGAATGGACATAACGGGTCATGGTGTTTGAGGTGATACACATATTTTTGTCTAAAGCGAAAAATATGTGATAGGATATTATGTTCCATGCAGTCATGGAGTATAGTTAATCGAATTTAAATCTTACAACGTAAGAGGAGACATGTGGTGCAATCTCAGACTTAGAGTCATGGGATTCATTTCATAGGATTTGATAAAGTTACGAAATTATTGAACAATATGATTATATTTAGTTTAGTGATTGGGTCTACATAATAAGATTAAATTTATATAATATAGAGAGGCCATTATCAATAAAATAATTATAAAGGGTCCACTGGTTTGCATGTCACTATTAAATATATATTTGTATGAACCTTGGGTTTAGGAAAGTTTTAGGAAAAATAATAAAGTGGTTGAAATAATGAACCTTATTATTTAAGATAAATCAAAGGTGGCCACAATAGACCATAGGGAACCTTGAAGTGAATAACGGAGTTTGTGTAAATGTTTTAGTTGTATGTTATAAATTAGATTAAGGTTCATATCTAATATCACAAATGTAATTGGCACAAATTATTAGTAGGTAATTATGAGCACAAAATTGCATGTTTGGACATATGCGACAAATAGATTTCATGTTGGATTGATTGTTACATAGTTATTCTAATTGTGTCCCAAACATCTTTCCTCCAGGAATAGCTCAAGGAAGTTGTAACAAACACCAGACGAACACCTATATATATTTTTCCTAAATGTAATAACAGTGTTTTTAGACTTATTTTAATTATTAGCTAGTTCTACTAGTATGGTGGATTCATTGTAACAGAGGGATTGATTGATAACTATTGCTCTATGTTTTGATCATTTATGTAATGGATATTCATTTAATTTTCCTATGGTTTTCTCTCTATATTAATTTATTAATTCACATAGTTATATAGTTGTAATTGGTTTCTTTCCACAGTTATTTTAAATAATGTCTACTTCATGCATAGTTAATATGTATATGTGTGATTTAACTTTTAGGGAGTTATGGAATGTAAAATTCTGGGTTATTAAAGTGATAGAATAATAAATTAGGGAATAAATATAAAAATATCAATAGCCTTTGATTTATACAGTAATTGATTTGTTTGCTTAGCCTATAAATAGAAATGAATTATTAGAGATGTACTTAGCTATAAATTGATTGAGACAAAAAAGTGACATGCTAAAAATTGGTACATGAACTATGTAAAGTGTTGTGAACAATAATCAAGAGTCATAAACCCTCATGGATAATAGCATGGTCCTCTACATAGTAGTGTACCATGTTAGTGTCCTGTATGCCATGCTAGTGTCCTTTTGGTAATAGGGATAGTGAGCTTCTACCATACCTTCACCTAGTTCTAAGAAATCTATGCCTATGTGAATGAATGTCGGTTCACTGTTTGTTCCCTATTTTGATTCATTTAAATGCCAAACCCTAGACCTCCATGTTTATTTGGGTATTTGAGGAGAACAAGTAGACAAAAAGTGGTGTTAAAAGGGTAGGCTAGACATGACCTCAAAACCCCATGTGTTGAGTGTTGCCTACATACCAATACCTTGCAAGGGGATCAAGCCTGATATATTTATCCCAATCTAAGTGTTGGTTTGAGTGCTTTAAGTGTGACTTGAGAGTAGAAATATGAGCTCTAGGCTGTTGTAGATGGGTGTATGAAGAAGTAGGACAAAATAGGGATCAATGACCTTGGTTTGCATAATATTCTTGAGTTTATTTATAAGTATTTGCCTCTGATTTCCATTGAGGGGATAAATTATTGAAAGTGGTTTATATATAGCATTTTGGTGTTTGTCAAGATGTGAAATAAGTCTAAGACAACCCTTATTTGATTTTGATAATGAAAATATATTCTTTGGGAGAAGAAAGAGCAAAGGGGACATTAGTGCTACCCTTTGGTCAATATCACAACATGTTATAGTTCAAAGGACCATGTTAATGTCTAGGTGGTAGGAACTGGTGAAAAAAATACCTAGGTGCCTAGGAGATTGTTTAGTGATATTTTTGGTATATTTGGGAATGTGTTAGACTTGCACAAGAGAGGACCTAAGATAGGTCTAAAGATAAGCTAAGGATAAGGTGGTCTCAAGTGACACTCATTACATTAAAATGTTATTTTTGATGACTACATTATGCAATTAATATAACTTATTAGATTATAATATGTGTTGCCTTATGGATATGTTTTGCTCCTTTGACCATCTATGTTTTCTCATAGTTTTTAACTTGATTCACATATATATCTCTATAATTAGCATGTTATAATGAATCATTAAAAACCTCTACTAACAATGGTGTGGTGAACTTGGAACATCATTGGCTAAGGAGAAGTTATGGTGATTACCCAATCAAAGAGAAGTGAAAATTTGGTTAGAATAGAAGATTCATAAATTTATAGAAGAGCATACACAAAGGATAGGATGGACCATGAGATAAATAATACAAGAACATATCTATGGTGAGACTTATGAAATCTTTTGGTATGAATTACTTGCATTATTAGCTGCTTGGCTGGCCTGATTAGAATATCATTAATTCTTGATTTAGAGTTATATAAGTTATTGCATGGACTAAAGAGAATATAAAGTAGGTACAAAACCTGGATAATAGTTGGACTCATGCAATCAATCATTAGATAACCACTACCATCGATAAATACATAACTGAGTTCATAGTATAAGGGTACATAACATTTGAAACAACAAAGGATCTATTTATCAAGGAGATCAAAGGCAAATTTTTATAACAACTCCCTTTGTTAATCAAGATATTGGCTATATAAAAGGCCATGGTGCCTATTGTGGCCAGAATAGAGTAATTACTTTGGGCACCAAGATGTGTGTGACAAAAGCGTGAATGGTGAGATAATGAAAAGGTAGAGTTTGAACCTGAGTCCAAAATATAAAACCAAGATGAAAACAATTGGGAGAAGATTCTAGAGTTAGAAAGAGTGATGTGACAATAGAAATGGTGGAACAAATAGAGAAAGACCTAAGAAGCTATGAATATAAGGAGTTATGGTAGTATAGAGGACAAGAGAGAGGAGATAAGGGAAGAAGAACTAGGTGATGAAATGAGGAGTAAGGAACCCTAACTTAGTTTATGATGTAGGAGCATCACTTCTAGGATGATTTTCACTTCAAATTTGGTTTATTTGTTTAAATTTTTGCTTGATGATGGTCTAGGAGGTGTTGGGATGCTTAGACCATCCTTATATTTCAAATATAGAAAGTTTTAGTCTTAGTTTGAATAAATTTCAAATTTTCATTTTCCTACCAAAATTCAGCTTTTTAAAATTTGAATTGTTTGCTTAAAATTAGCATTGCAGAGGTGATTGAAAGAACTTTTCAAGTTAATAAAATGTTTTAAATGTCTCTAAAGACCCTCTGAATCTATGTCATGGGTCCTGATTTAACATTTTTGGAAATAATAGAGTTTTTATTCCTATTTTAATTCATGGTCTAGATTAATAAATCAATATAGACTATAGAAATAATTACAGTCATGATTTGTGCAATTGTTTATCTTTTTCACCTTTCTAAAAATAATAATAAATAGGAAGAAATATAACTTAGCTAGAAATAGACTGAGGTGACTAATATAGAGGCTAAAAATGGTTGTGCAAGACTGGGATAGTGTCATAAACTTGAATTTGAATTTCATTTGATGAAAGGAAAAGAGCATCAAAAATGAAATATTTTGGTGTCTGGTGTTGTAGTCTAATTTTGATGTTGTTGTCCGTTTAGATTTCTAACTTTGGATTCTAGTGCAGTTTGGTTTTAAGGTCCTATAGGTGTCCTTACTTCTTCATGATCACCTGTCTATACCACTGTATGCCCTATTTTCTTCTCAAACCCTAGGTCTATCTACACACATGAAACAACAAACATATCAAAATCCAAAAGAAAAAAACTAGGTTATGGGAAATATGATCACATGATCTAGAACCCTTGCTATCTTGATCATTGCTTACATTAACCCTCAAGCTAGGGTCTCAGATCAAATGCAGTTCTCCCTTAGGGAATGTGCATAATCAATGTACATGGTAGGTGCAAAAATGAACTTTTACCTAGGCCCTTCCTTGATCAAGCATGAAAATCTATGTGTGATGTAGAATTTTGAGCTATACTATTGACTGATTTTAATTACTTAGTGTGTCAAAGTAGTAATTGTTAGATATAAAATACCTTATGAAGTCCTTTATATAGGAGACTCTTTATTTTAAATTTGGGAGCTTTATTCACACTAGCCAACATCAAAAAGATAAATAAAACTTAAAGGAGGGGATAAGAAGGGTTTAGGAGTTGTTAAGCAATAAAAAATAATCATTGGACAACAACGTCAAGTAAGACAGGAGCACCAAGTGTTGTAGTCCTCCAAAATTCTATTGTCTAAGACTCAAAAAAATAGGCTAGGACTGACATAAGCCAAGTCTAGGGGTATAAATTAGTTTATTGAGATAATGGAAAGGTGATAAAGTGAGAAACAAGACCAAAACAAAGACATAGCTAGTGTGAACAAGGCTTGTATTCTCCAGTCAGAGTCTCTTATGAAGAGGACTAGGAAAAGACATGATAGGTGTGGTTGCTTGACCAATTTAGGGTGTATACATTTGATTCCCTTTTATTCTAGTAATGTAATGAAATAAAATACTATAGTAAAAAAAAAAAGAAGAAAATGTGTACCTAAACCTACTTGCATGGAGGTGAATGTGCTGCAAGGGTCCAACTCACTTCCTGGCTAGGGAAGTGGATGGAGAGTTAAATAGTGTTTAGAGAGAGAAGGGATCTATGGAGTGGATGCCCCCTTTACTAAATCTGAATGCATAATTCATGTATCATGGAGGAGGGAAATACTTGCCCCTTATGTTTAATTTGACTAAGGATGAGGAATGCTCAAAGGCTCAAAACCAATGTATGTCCTCTATCCCACATAAACTCATGTAATCTAGATGTATAAAATTTGTCTGTTGTGAAGATCGAAATCTGTCATGCCCCTACTACGAATATATGAATTGGAACTGAGAAGTGCTCAGAGGCCCAAAACCAATGTCTATCCTCTATCTCACATAAACATGTGTAGTCTAAATCTGAGTAATGTAATGGACCAACCACTATAGATGACCATGTGGTCCAACCTAGTGATAACCTGGGTATAGTTGGGTGTAATCTAAAAATCTAGTCAATGTGCAAAAAGAAAATGGCATGTCTTACCATTCTATTCATATAATCTTAAGTGATGAATAACATGAACATTTGTGCCATGCCCCCAAATCTGGTATGTGAGTGATGTGTCTACATAATCTGATAATCTGTATAACCACATGTGATATGACATATCTTGCCATACCTCATGTGCAAAATTGGAGACCAAAGCACTATGCCTATAATTTGTTATCTAATTCTATAACTATGTTATACTATATGAATTTATATGTGTGAGACGTGTAACATGTACATGCCCCTAAATTTGATATTTGAGTCTGTATATGTATCAAAATCACTATGAATCCATATAATATAAACAACTATATCTAAATAGTCTATGAATCTATAAACTGGAGGTATATCCCTCTGAATGACCTGAGTAATGCTGAGTGACCCATATAATCTAAGTCACTGTATATCTTGACCAATCTAAGCTGAATCTAAATGTTGGATGTATAAGAAGCATTGTGTATCCATTTATGAGATTGGATATGTATGTTGGATAAGTGTATAAATAGGAATAGTATGAATGATGCCCCCCTTTTGGGGAGAGGGACAAAATCTGTGATAAAGGAGGTTGAGCCAAAAGTGATGACTAGTGGTGTAGTAGTAAAAACAAGGTTGTTATGTTGTGAATAGATTGAAAGGTTGTGTTGTTGAGAGTGGAACATGTTTTGATTGGTAATGACCAAGGTGCATGTATGGATATAAAATAAATATAGAGGTATTTGTACCATAGTAGGCAAATAAGGTAGTAAGAGAATGAAGCTTTAGTGATGTCAAAGGTATCATTGTAATGATTATGTGGAAGGAAATGGTTTGAAAAATAGAGTTACGAGGTTTGAGTTGTGAGCAAAATGGTATTTTGTTTTGAATGAAAAAGTTGGTTAATATAGGACATTGGATTGATTCTTGATTCATTTATGCATTGACTAGGTTGAGATTTTGAGTTTTAGAGTGAGAAAAATGCCAAAGAGATGAAAAACTACATGACCTGTTTCGAGCAGTTGGCAACTCAAGTTCAAGGTGGTGGTGATGTGACTGTAGTAAGCAACTTAAATGCTTGATTTTTGTTAGTTTTTAAGCTTGATTTGGTGTTTTTGAGGGCTTAAAATTAGTGTAGGAAGTTATTTCTATGTTTGATGCCCCTGTCCTATATCCAACGCTCATGTCTAGGTTTCAACACTCATGTCTAGTGCTACTATCCTTATTATAGTGTTTTTATCCTAGAGGCATGATTTTCATATGATGTTGCTTTGTTTTTCATTATTTTTATATCTTGGTGTTTGATTTGGTATTGTTGATTGTGTTATTTTTTGGTGTTTTTATAGGGTGAGGTGTGGATGAGATAGTTCCACAGGGGCCAGGTGATAGAGACATTGAGGATAATACTATTGTCTACTGATGAGAGAGTGGTTATGGATAGAGCAAGGTTGGGTCATGTGTGTGACCTAGGTATAGTGCAGTGGGACCGATATCTGATGACTACCTTACGTGAGAGGTGGAACATGGATACATGTACTTTTTGGCTTCCTATAGGGGAGGTGCATGTGACTTTGAAGAATGGTATTATATACTACATTTATCGATTAGTGGGTAGTGCGTGATGGTACAAGATGACATGGGTGCTGATATCATTGATCATGCATCTTTGTACTTTTTTAGTGTGCCTTCGAGTACACATCAAAGAGGTAGTGATAGTGATGTGCTATTGTCAGTCATTGTGTAGTGTAATATTACATGCTTGCATAAGTGGTTGGCTTTTTTGTTGGCATCTTTTATTGTTATAGATGGGATTGGAGTATCTATTACATACAGGATACACAAGATTGTGAGCAATGTGGAGGTATATGGAACTTGTATTCTCATGGGGGAGGACTATGCTATCCCACCTATATAGGGACATCTACAGGGTTACATATGATTCATTCAGTGTCGGGATGAGCATAGTGACCTTATTGCATTATTGGGCTTATGGGCACATAGCAGTTGTGTGACTAATTAGATTACCAAGGGTAGAGTGGGCACCTTCCTAGCCATTTGGGGCGTGGTGGATGAGCACATTGGTTATTTGATATCTTGGGATGGACCATTATAAGTGGGTTTTAAATCGATTGGAGGTTTTTGACATCATATAGAGGCCTTAAAGAGGATTTCTTGGGTGTGCAGAGGATGGAGTACAACAATGAGACATGAGGGTCAAATATTGGATACATGATTGTTGGGGAGGAGTATATGAGTGCTTTCAATATGAGCACATTACTAGATAGTTTGGGGTACCATATAATGTGCCCTAACAACATGGGTGTGGGTGAAGAGTGTACGAGCATCTATTTGGGCAGGAGTTCATGTAAGGCATATTGAGATTGAGCTTGCACCATTACCTATGGATGTGAGGGATGCGGTCATAGATATTATGTATGTGGATGATGTTAGATACACAAATACGTATATCATGTGGTGGGTTAGGCATCGATGGGTTCTGTTATACCCTATTCAGGTAGGGGATGCTCTAGAGTATGAGGATCTTGAGCTGATCTAGATGATGGGAGGTTAGCAATGATTACATTTTAAATGTGTATAAATTTATGCTTTAGTTTGATTTCAAAGTATATAGAAATGCAGTGTCATACTTTGTGTGTAGGTGAAGCAGGAGGTGCTCAATATGGAGCACAAGCTAGGGTAAGAGGTGGAGATGATGATTATTAGGATGACAGATTTATGATGCAAAGATGACAGATTTAACATAGAGTGTACCTAATGATGCAGTAGATGACAGATTTATAGAGTGAGTGATAGTCAATACTGGTATCCATGCCCATCTATTTGACAAGGTTGTTATAGCGATATCTACATACATTAGGGCAGTAGGAGAGAGAGACAAGCTAAGAGCTAAGCTGGATAGGCATAAGATGCCCCCACTTGATTTTGGATATGTTAGTACAAGGATCATGGATGAGTATACATATATGCAAAGATGATATACAGACTTGCATGAGGAGCATGGTTGGATACTAGAGTGAGAGAGCCATCGCAAGAGGCATGCAACAACTTGAGGAGGTGTGGGGTCATCGAGTGCTAGGGTAGATTATGGGACTAGCACTGGTGGAGAGAGTAAGACTGAGAGTGAGGGCCTAATGCCCATTCATGATTGATTGTACTTGATACCAATGTATATGTATTGAAAACTCATTTTATATATATATATATATATATATATATATATATATATATATATATGTGGATGCTTGTTTGATATTGACTCATGAGTATCATGTTATGGAATTTGGAGTATATTGGTATATTTTTTTGCAAATGGTTAATTAGAAATAGTTGATTTTGCATTGATGTTGAGGTTGCATATGTTTGGCAAAATGGTATTTATGATGTGATTTGATTGTTTTTGATAGGTTCAAGTGTGATGTTAGTTTTGATTTTGAATCATATGCGAGTAAAAAACTTTATTGTTTTGTAATTGGTAAATGGATTTGATAAAGTGAATTGGTTTAAGATTGGTAAAATAGGATATTAGTAAGATCGGGATTTGGATAATTTGGTTTAGATAGGGATGGTTATTTGGAACTAGGAATGTTAGTTTTTAGTATAAGGGGATGTAAGATATCACTCTGTGCATATCATCGCCATGGTTGTTGTATCACTATCTAAACCCTGATGGCCAATTAAACAAGTGGCCATACTTCTCATGCTATGTAGAAATATGCCATGTATCTATTATTGTCTACAATGCACTAGCTATAGCTGTACGTGGAGAATCTACAAAATGCAACCTCTATGGATGTGAAATTGAAACTATGTGCTATGAAGAAGGCTCTTTTATCCAAAATCGTAGTGGATTGCTATGCGAAATAACACCCTATGATCTCTATTGTGATGCATATGATTAAGCAATAGATCGAGTTGGAACTATAACCTATGATGGGGGCTCATTTAATCTCAATCATAATGGGTTATTATGTTAAATATGTCCCTAAAAACTCAGTTGTAGTGAATATCTATCTAGAGTAGTACTCTATGATGTGCGTTCATCTAATCTTAACCGTAGCGGGTTGCTATGTGAGATAGGACCCTAAAAACTTTGGTGTAGTGCCTATGACTATGCTAGATATGTATATGCAACTACACTATGTAATCCATAGACTACATTGTTATGTGTAGGTTGCTCTCACTATACTATTCTTCAAACCCTCTTGAGTGGGTGGGACAAGAGATCCCCTGTGAGACTCTATCCTAGAAAATGTATTAATCTCACAATGAATAATTGATGACTCCTATGAAGGAATATCTTGGGATGACTTAGTTGTGGAGGAATGAGGTCTATGGTTCCATAATAGAAGATATATTGGTTCCCCTAGTATGAATTCTATGATTTTATTATCAACACATCCATTAATAGTCCCTGAGTCAATAACAGTCACTGTCTGTATGTCCATAGATGTGATGATAGTTACAAAAGGGCCGATGTGGCTTCTTGTGTAGGAGATGTGGATCTCGACAATTAGTAGAAGGTAATGTGATTAACCTCCTATCTAGTAGTGTTGTTAATATGACATATGAGTTATCCCACTCTGAATCAAACTCTAGTGGTGCCCTATTGTTGTTCTCTGGAGTGCATATTGTAGGTGGTGCTCTAGAAACTAGCTCTCTATTCTTAACTAGTTTCTTTTCTAGTTATGGTATCCTATCTTGTTTTGGACATGGTGGATGCTGAGTGCTAGGAACTATAGATGGAGATAATGTTGTGAAATCTAGAGTAAGCCGATCAACTGAATCTGACTCAATCAATCCCAATTTCTTCTCCAAGGCTAAAATTGTATAACATAAGTGCCTAAAAGAGGACTCTATCTGATATAATATATGCTCTAGGAGGGGTTGACAAAGCCCCTTCATAAATATATGTTGAATCTCTAAATATATTGGTTTATAGATCAATCATAACATATGAGTCTTGAATCGTAAGATATAATCACTAACTGGGTCTGAAGAATTATAATGCAATATAACAAGTTTATCATATGTAACATGAGGGCTCATTTTTTCTATGTAATATCTAAGAAATGCCTCCTATAAGTCATCATATGTATGCAAGGAACCAGTAGGGAGTAGATGAAATAACCAATTTTATGTATTACCCACTAATGTATGTTGGAATAATTTAAGTAGAATCAAAGGATTCATATGAGATGACAAAGCCTTCCAAAAGGCTTTAAGGTGTACCAATGGATTTCTAGTTCCATCAAATTGAGGCAATGATGGTATCTGGAAATGCTTAGGAAATGAAGCTTTGACAAATGTCTTCAGAAGAGGGTTACCATGCAAGTCATTAGAATCCATATAAGACTTATAAGCCTTGTTTTCCAAAGTAAGGAGATGCACTTGGTTTTGTAATTCACCAACTACATGTATCAAAGAAATAATCTCTTGGGATGGTATACTAATTTTTTGAAATGGTTCATTTAAATGTTGAATTTGATGATTTATTTTAACCATGGGAATGCTACATTTAGCAATTGGATCATAGAGAGGGGGTGTGCTCACTTGAACCTTTGGAGGAATGGTAGCTTGAACCTTAGCAGAGGGATGTGGGCTACCATTCTCTTTAAGTGAAGAGTGAGAAATAGGTGTTGTTTTAGTAGGGGGTGGCTTGGGAGAGTCATTGGTATCTTTTGTATTTAGTGAATCACATTCTAATTGAATAAGTATGTGATGTTATCATTCACATGTGAATCATTTGAAATAGAATCATGCATAGAAGTAGAAGAAACATTTTTTAAAACATTATGTTTGAGAGGAGTGAGAGAAGAGTTAGAAGCATGAAATGCATATTCTTCTTCACTATATATATAATAGTCATCATTATTCAATGCATTATCATAGTCAAAATTTTGTTCATTTAAAATAGGGGAAGTAGAAGTATCAATTTTATATTCACTCTCATTGTCATATTCATTTGCATGTTCACTATCATACTCATTATCACTAGGGAGAGGGGTAAGATAAGATGTTAATTCTTTTCTAATATGCAATAAATTGTCCTGTGAAATTAGAATACTATGTGCATCTATGTTATCCTTGAATGGACTGCATGCATTATTTTCATTTTCAATATGAGAAGTAAGAGTAAGAGAGTTATCATTTAAACATTCTTTTGTCATTATTTGAGATGACAAAGTAGAGTTAAGAACATGAGATTGATCATTTGAACTATGCATTGAATTTTTTATTCTATTTTGTTTATATTGTTGTAATTTGAACATAGAAGTAGCAAAAGAGAGGGAGAAACTAGGTTCAAATGCAAGCAAATTATCACCAATGAGAGGTTTACTTGGAATTGCATGATTAATTTGTACATTTGATGTATTGTGCATAGGAGAATGAGGTGAAAATTAGATTTCCCATTTATCCAAATTATTTTCTTTAGAAGAGGGAAGAAAAGAGATAGGTTTGAGAGAAGAAAATAAATCTACCTTTTCTTCACTATCACTTTCATATGCATCATCATATTCCTGATTACAACAATAGTAATTGTCATAATTGTAAATGAAATCATTTTTGGTTAATGTGAAATTTTACAAATTTGTTCATTCATTATCATAATTATGAAAAAAATTAAAAATTTATCTATAAGATGAGAGGGAAGAAGTGCCTTAGTGGCCATTTTATTGCTTTCACCAAAGAGAGTATGTAAAAGTAATATTAAGAAAATAAATGCAATAATGACTACTAACATAGATATTTTGAAAGTATTTTCGACACTCTAAACAATTTTCAAAAATTTCAAAATTTTCATCTAAAAATTGTAAGGGAGGACGGCTTGGGGTTTGAGGACCTAGTTTGTAAATCTAGGGTTTTGGGTTAAAGTTTTAGAATTTTGAAATTATTGCAGTAATTTAAATTCTAAAATAAATTTGAAATAAACAAATGTACAAAAATTAGAATTTTGAAATTAAATTTTTTCACAAAAATGTGAAGGAAAAACCCTAGGGGTACCTAAGGTTTGAAATTTGTTCGAAGTAAGTTGGGTTCACCAAATGATTTAACTTTTTTGAAAATAATGGAGTTTTTATTTGTATTTTAGTCAAGGGTCTGGATTAATAAATTAGTACAAATTATAACAATAATTACAGTCCTGATTTATGCAATTGTTTATTTTTTTCACTTTTTAAAAAATAACAATAAATAGGAAGAAATATAACTTAGATAGAAACAGACTAAGATGGATGATACAGAGGCTGAAAATGATTGTGCAGAACTAGGAAAGTGTCATAAACCTAAATTTGGCTTTCGTTAGGTGAAATGATAAGAGCACAAAAAATAAGACACTTCTAGTGTTGTTTGTTTGAATTTTTGACTCTAGATTTTGGTGCAATCTAGATTTGAGGTCATATAGATGTCCTTAATTATTCATGATCACCTATATGTGTCACTTTATGATCTATTTTCTTCTCAAACCCTAGGTCTATCTACACACACAAAACAACAAACATATCGAAAGCCAAAAGAAAAAAAATAGGATAGGAAAAGTATGATCGCACGATCTAGAACACCTATTGTCTTGATTGCTACCTTTATTAACCCTCAAAGATAGAGTCTCAGATCAAATGTAATTATCCCTTAGGGAACGTACATAATCAATGCACACTATAGATGCAATAATAAACTTTTTTCTAGGCCCTTCCTTGATCAAGCATGCAAATCTAAGTGTGATGCATAATTATGAGTTATACTATTGACTGATTTTAATTATTTAATGTGCCAAAGTACTAAGTGCTAGATATAAAATGCCTTGTGAATTCCTTTAGATAGGAGACTCTTTATTTTGAATTTGGGAGCTTTATTCACACTAGCTAACATCAAAAAGATTAAAAGTTTAGGGAGGGGCTAAGAAGGGTTGAGGACCCATTAAGCAAGGAAAAATGACCGTTAGACAACAATGTCGAGTAGGACAGGAGTGTCAGGTGCCATAGTCCTCCAAAATTCTATTGTTTAGGACTCAAAAAAAAAGTTTGGGACTGACATAGGCCAAGTTTGGGGGTCTCTGGGAGTATAAATCAGTTGATTGAGATAATAGAAGGGTGATAAAAGTGAGAAACAAAACCAAGACAAACAAAACAAAGACATGGCTAGTGCAAACAAGGCTCTTTCTCCAGTTGAAGTCTCCTATGAAAAGGATGTGAAAAGACATGATATATGTGATTGCTTAGCCAATTGATGGTGTATACAGGTCCAAAGTCTTGAGTGTATGGAAAACCAACTTTGTATATGTTCATATCTCCTAGCTAGTTCTTTAGTGATCATTGGAAGGTCCCAAAAGGTAGTTAGAGAAGTTATGGATATACAAAAGGTTGTATTTTAAGTTGGATTGATCTATGAATATTTTTTAGAATCCCTAGTTTTGAGGAACATCAAGAAAAGGCCCTGGTATTGAAGAAAAGTAAACACACACACCCTATTTTCATGTGTATGTGAATGGCTTGTTGATTGTGTAAATCTGTTCAATGAAGTAAATATCATACATGGAAAGATTATAAAAATTTAGTGGCCTTAGTAAGTTTATATTGTATTTATTGAAGGTTTATTTTTTCCTTGTATTTTTTTCAAACCATTTTGTATAAAACATAGTACAGACATGTAGAAGTCACATATTCTTGCATAGTTAGACATAGATCTTGATAGAAAAGTAGAGCATATGGGTTGAGGAGTTTTTTTGATGATTATATAGGTTTTTTTAGGTTATTAAAAAGGTGGAACAACCTTCACAGTGCATAAAAATACCTTATAGAACTCAAAAAATCAAAACAATCCCTCTCGAGTTTGTATAGAGCCAGGAAACCCTGAGTTAGGGTTTTGAAAGAAAAAAGCCATTTTAAGGAGTTTTATCTAGCCAAAAAGTGAAAACTTTGTAATTAACCATTTTTCAAGGTGTTCTAATAAATTTAATAGGTTTTATACTTATACGAACAAGTATGGATATTGAAGTCTATGTTGGATTAGCCCATATAGAGACCTACTTAGAATAGACCTAGGGCTAGAAATGTGGTCTAGAGGTTATTTTAGGCCAAGAAAATTTGTGGAGAGATAAAAATTTATATAGGGTACTTGAAAGGTCCTTGGTTTTTGGTAGTCAATCCCTATTTTTTCATACAAGCAAGAAAACCACAAAAAAGGCTATAAGAAAGGCCTTATGGTCTAGAGAAGTGTATGCAACTTGCAGGGTTAAAATTTTTGGATCAGTTGATTTGCATCAGTTTGGATAGGGAGGATGAGGATGAGGAGAATTGAATGAGAGAGGAAGAGGAAGAAAAAAATGTATAATTAGATCAGGTAGTTAAAAGTTCAAAGATGTACAAAAGAGTATTCCATGGAAGAGAAACATGATTGTCATATAGTCACAAACATAGCACAAGTTCAAGATCTAATAAATATATTATAAGAGGTACAGACCATTCACCATGGGAGCACACATCCGCCAATCCTATTTTTCTTAGAATCATAGTAATTTCAATACCACTTTGGAAAAAGAGGATTGGAAAGAACCATTCACAAAATAAATTCACCAGAGAGGTATCAAGGCACAAAAGGTAGCACAATGTGAAGTCACACGTAGTTTTTTCAAATAATAGAAGAAAAATATACAATCACTATCTTTGATAGAGACATATCTATTAATTCTTGTGAAAGGAAGGGATTTCCTCACAGAAATCAAGATCTTGGAATAAAAGGAAGAGGAAGAAGATACATCAGAGACTACATCATCACTAGAACAAGTAGGGACACAACATATGGCTAAAACTTAAGTATTCCACTTAATTCCATAAAATTTATAAATACCAATTGTTCAGAAACCAACTACGATACTTATGGTGGCTCAATTAGTGGCCTTTATCAATCTGGCACCCTATGATGGGTTTGCAAACCTAGAGCAATATTTTATCACCTATGACATGAAGTGGCAAGCCAAAGTAATTATTGATGATGTAATAAATAAGTGTTAAATAAATGGATATTTGTGTGGCCATGCATTGGAATTCATATATCACATAGATGTTAATTAATTAGATATGCAATAGGTAAAAAACATGCTTATCACAAAATTTAAAATTAAGAAATGTTCTAGTCAAACTATACATGATTTGAAATAAATCTGACAGGGAAAAAAAGATATCTTTGAATATGATCACAGATTCTATGATGTGATGAATAAAGTGGAGTTTTCTCTAAAAGATGAAGATAAAGCAGCTTGGTTTGCGGAAGGACTAGGAAAAATAATATGATTCACCATCACTCAAACGTAATTCAACATAAAGGCAGATGCAAGAGTAGTTGTGATTAGGGTTGAATAGATCAAGGAGT
Source organism: Torreya grandis (assembly GCA_037957365.1). Classification (NCBI taxonomy): domain Eukaryota; kingdom Viridiplantae; phylum Streptophyta; class Pinopsida; order Cupressales; family Taxaceae; genus Torreya; species Torreya grandis. Next base: position 1,146,169 of record JARHVA010000987.1, on the reverse strand, counting down.
ATGGTGATAGTTTGAATTCAACTTAAAAAATAGAGCACACTCTAAAAACACTCACGAGAATGATGGATCAATATCAAGAGGGAGGATACAAGTCTAAGTCTGGTATATGGTGTATATAGTATAGCAAGCAAGGACATCACATGAATGAGTGCCCAAGAATCAAAATAGGATTTTGTGAAATATGTAGAGTGGTAGGGCATATGACATCTCACTGCCATCTCTTACAATAGTATGCCAATAATCCATGGAAGTTTTATTTTAACTTTTTTAATTCACCTAATCATGATGAAAAAATTTGTAGATCCCTCCAAGAAATAAAGGAAGATATTACAAAAAATCTATTTGTGGTCATTACATAGCAAATAAACACTACGAGTAAAATAATTCCCAATCCATAAGTTAGCATGATGGGTACAAAAAAAAAGGGTGCACCATGATTCTAAAGGGATTGCAATATCAACCTGTAGGTATTTTTGGTTGGACAACACCATCTCAGTCTTGGACAACTCTATCTCAGAACTAGACACCTCCAACAATGCAATACCAATCTTCCTCTTAGTGGAATCCTATGATTCCCCAAGCACAATAAAAAAGTTGGGTGCCATCACTTCCTCAATACAAATAAGATGGGTATGATGGCCTACAAAAATAAGGATAGAATGTAAAATAGGCTTCTAAGAACTTTGGGCTGCAATAATCAAATGGATAGGGATTCCAAGTAAACTGAGGAAGATATAGAGATGGATATAGGGGAGGATACCGAGGTGGTGCATAAGGAGATAGGGTAAATAATTCCCAAAGACCTCCAATTCAGTTCTATTTGTGTGAAGAATTTAATCATGTATAGAGGAATTGTCTGTTAAATCCTCAATGACAATCCTATTATGCTTATTGTAGGTTTTAGATCAACATAACATGGAGTACTGTCCAATTTTGGAAAAATAGTGAATTGATAAGGTGGTAAGGAATATGGTTTTGATTAATACACAACCTAGAGGAGATGCCTTTATTCAAGAAGTCACCTAAAAACAACATGTGAAACAAGGATTACCACCTTTAGAGATGTTTCAAGATCATGGGATAAGAAAGGCTCAATAAGACAAATATCCTGAAACAATTATTGAGAAAGAACTAATGTGAGAAGCTGCACAAATTTTGAAAAAATCCAATAAAAAGATACTACCGAAGATTATGTTATGGATGCAAATCCACAAATATATGGATAGATAGTATGCATCATCTGACAAGTTGGTTTTGTCACCACCTTGATATATTTAATGAGGTTACTTAGTATGTTGCATAATGAAGACATTTCATAGAATATCACCAATCTGATCCATAATTTGTTGGAATGTGCATAGAAAGGCCAATGATGGATAAATAAAATGATATGTTATGTTAAGACTAAAAAACCTTTGGATGTTTATTCTAGGATTGATATTGGGTTGGTAAATACCCAATGTAGTCTTTGATTTTGAAAGCACCATTAACATGATCCCAAGATCAACAAGGGTAATTATTGGGTGACCTATGCTGGGCTATAGTCCTATCACTCTAAGCCTTGTAGACTATGGATGAGTTGATTTGATTAGACATTTAGAGGATGTGGAAGTCAAAGTCATAGAGTTGAGTATGTGTGGTGACTTTGAAGTAATTGACATGAAGACAGACAAGACTCACTAACCTGCATTGATTAGAAAAAATTAGTATATGATGGTCAGATGACCATCAATATGGTGATGAATCAACTTCAATATCATTAGGGATATAATATCATAGTAATTACATTAAATAAATGTGGGAAAAAACCATATTGCATACCCAAAAACCCTGATTCACCATATGTTTGTGGGGAAAGTAGCTGGATGAAAGTAAACACAAAAGATAAACAAAATATTCTGCAAGCTACTGAATATATATTTCTCTATGATAACACCAATTCCCAAACACAAACTATCTACAAGGAATAACTAATTTCAAACTTATGTTGAATTTCATAGAGATTACATAGTTGGAATTGGAGGATGTGTGATCTATGTCTATAAGGTTGCCAATTCAATCTTAGATAGAATTATTATACCAGATAGGTCACATAGACAAATTTTAAATAGAACCAAATCTATAAGGCATTGTACCATGGGATATAGCTTCTTTATTGAGTGGGGATTCTGATACACACATACTCAATTGGGTTAAGGGAGATCATAAGATACATCCTCTTCAAATGGTCTTTGTGATAGAACTTTAGTTACCGCAATATTTTTCCATTGAGTATGTCAACTAGTTTATCCTTTGATTATAACATCATGTACTAGATACTAACCAAAGGGTGAGTTTTATCAATTATGCACTAAAGGGGATAGTTGCAAACTAGTGGTCAATTCACTATGATGAGCAACTGAGCTAGGAAGAAGCATGCAAAATACTCTTAGAATGGTTCCAATTGCCAAAGAATTTTAGAAAATACTAGCCAGTGTTTAAAGAGGATGATTATCCAGAGCTTCGTATTTATCGATGCATCAAAGTATGGCTTTCAGAATCTATAGATCTTAAGTATTGGGTACATGTTTTTAAATACACACTATATGTTTTCCCAACTACTTGGTAAATACATCAATAACACAATCAAAAAACAAAGCATTGGGCACATGTCCAAATTGACTTCATTCAAACATTTATTTTTGAAGATGGCAATCCATTGACACACCAAGCATTATAGAAGTTAAATACTTTTCTATGTCATGGGAGAGCCAAGGACTTAAATAGTAGGGTTGAGTCATCTTCATGATAAAAAGTAGCCTGTAACTTGAAGGATGCCTTACATATCCACAAAACAAAAAATGGGAAGGAACAAATCATTGTTCAACCTTACCATAGGATACAATATCAAGGTGATTGGATGTCTAATTTGGATAAATAATATGACATGGCTATAGCTGATATATTTGAACCTAAACGAGGGATAGAACCACTCCTAAACCCAGTTATAGAGAAGACAGAAGAAGAAAATCTATGACATATAAATTTTATAAAAAGACAATCCCAATGGATACTATGTGACTCAATTGTTAAGGGGGAATTCAATGTCTATCAATAACCACTAAAGGAACATGTGGGGAATATTGAAACAGAGGTTGTTCCCAAGTTAGCACATATTAGAGATTATCGGTATCAAGAAGACCTATCAAAAGTTATATAGATCTTAAGAGATTACCAAGATGTATTCCCTAAAACATTTATAGAGGTTAAGAGTGTGGATCCATCCTTAGGAGAAATGCACATTGAGTTGAAGGAGTGTGCATGCCCTATCAAGAAAATACCCTACTGATTGAATCCAAATATGAAGCTTAAAATGAAAGTTGAATTGGACCACATGCAGGAAGCTGGTATTATCTTTCCTATAGAAAAAATATAAATGGGTTAGCCTCATGGTGGTGCAACCAAAGAAAACTAGAAAATTTTGAATCTATGGCGACTATTGCATCTTGAATGAGGCTTGTATCAATGATCCATTTCCTATCCCATTCACAGATGAAGTTTTAAAAGTGGTCATAGGGCATGAAGTGCATTCCTTCACTGATGGATTCAACTAGAACCAAAACCACTTTCCTAACTAAATGGGGCTCCTTTCCATATAAGGTAATTCCATTTGGTTTGAAGAATACACCTGTGGTTTTCTCTAGAGTTGTAATCACTGCATTTAAAGACTTTATCCATGAATTTTTGGAAGTATACTTAGATGGTTGGGTAATGTTTTCTTTATTATAAACTCTTCTATCTAAACTTAGACTTATGTTAGAAATATGTAGGGAACTATGAGTTTTGCTCAATTTGAATAAAAGTTTATTTTTTACACCATTTAGAGTTCTACTAGGACATGTAGTTTACAATAAGGGCATCTTGGTATATCAAGCTAAGATCACAGTAATTATGGAAATGCCCCCACATACAAGTTCAACATAGATGCAATATTTTTTGGGACATATAGGATACTACCAGAGGGTTATTAAGCCATATCTACCCCTTTGGATAAATTGTTGAGTAAAGGAACATGATTTGTATGGACAAACGAATGCTAAGTAAAATTCTTTGAATTGAAGAAGAGATTGGTGACTATGCCAATTCTATTTTTCCCTAACTAGGGTAAACCATTTAACGTACATGTAGATGCATCAAGAATCACAGTTGGAGTGATATTATCACAATTAGGAGAGGGTGAATTGGATCACCTTATCCATTTTTCAAGCAAACAACTGTTTGTTGTGGTTAAAAATTATACGATAACAAAATGGGAAGCCTTAGTTATGGTGTTTTCACTTCATAAGTTCTAGTACTACCTTTTGGCTACACTTTTTAATTTATTCACTGATCATCAAGCTCTACAATACTTGGTTAACAAGCCCATGATGTGAGGATGCATTTCATATTGGTTTATGCTCTTCAAAGAATTTCAATTCTAGATAAATGTTAACCCATGTCAAGAGAATATGGGTCTAGATAATTTGAGTAGGTTAAAAAATGGTGAGGAACTAGAGGAGATCCCAGATGAGTCTATATATGCACATCTGTTTCATGTGCCTACAATACCAGAATAGTTACAAGATATCATAAACTTTCTTAAACAAGGGATGTTTCTAGAAAATTATGTAGAAAAGGATAAGAAGTAACTCATTACTAGAGCCTTATCATATAGTATTTTCAATGGATCTCTTGATCATCTGGGCAAGGATTAAGTGTTGTGGATAGTTGCACTGGATCATGAAAGGTCACAGTTGCTTGATGATGCACATCAGGGGATTGTATGGGGTCACTTCGTATGAGATGAAACTATGATGAATATCTTATAAAGTGGCCTTTGGTGGCCCTATATATTTCAAGATTCCCATAGAGTTATTCAATAATGCGATTATGTCAGAGGATGGGAAAATCAAACCAAAGAGATGTGATTCCTTTAAAACTGATGCTAGCACACCAACCTTTTGAGAAATGTGGAATTGATTTCATTGGGCATATTAGTCCACCCAATAAACATATCCATGTCATATATATTATACTATGATGGAATATTTTATGAAGTGGGTGGAAGCTACTACGATGCCTAGTTACTATGCTAAGGATGTAATAAACTTCTTATATGAAAATATCATTACTAGGGTTGGTTGTCCTATCAAACTAGTAAGTGATAGAGGAACACATTTCTTGAACAAGATTTTAAAGTTTCTCATTAATTAATTTTTAATTTTGTACCGAAAAATTACAACATATCATCCACAAGCTAACTACCAAGGTAAAGCTATGAATAAGGTGCTTGATAAAATGCTTATTAACATTTGTGATGTTCAAAGGGATGATTTGGAAGATCAAATCTCTTAAGTTATATGGGTGTATCACACACATTATAAGTGTGTGATAGGTTTCACTCCATTTCAACTAGTCTCCAGGTTGTAAGTGGTCATGTCTATGGAGTATGTGGTTCTGACCCTGTTAATTGTAATCATTATGCACATGGGTGATCAGGGATCATTGACAAACATGATATTAGAAACAAATCACATGGATGAATACTAAAGAAAAGTATTTTAGACATAGGAGGTGAATAAGTTTATCCACAAACCTTGGCATGACAAGAACCTACGCACCAAAGAGTTTCAAGTAGATCAGTCAGTGTTAATTTATGATATTCAATTTAGAGAATTCTCAGGGAAGCTCAAGTTCCATACATTATCCATGAGTTATCACAGCTAGGAATTATAGTTTTAAGTTATTTATAGGGCACCATTTTACTTGGATGGGTGAATGGTTTTAAGATCAAACCCTACTACCAATAATCCATCTCTGCAAGTATGAGAAGGTGCTAAGTCATACCATGTAGTTTAGGATTTATGTTAAGTTATGTTGAGTGGAGTGCAGTTGTTTGTTTTTTTGAATGCATAGGTTAGACTAAAATCTCTTAGAATTATAGGGCTATGGAATAAGGAGAAATGTTATCGAAGGCACCATTAAATAAGAATGTATTGGCCAAAGGAAACGATGAGTTCCAAAGGATAGTGTATGACTTCCATTAATTCTAGGAATTATATGGTAGTAAGATCTCAGGTAGGTATGAATATTAATAATAAAATGCTTTCATTAATGACAAAGTAGGTGATGAGATTGAAAAATATCCCAAAATAAATCGAAGGTCAACATCATAAATGAAATGATCAAGTACGATGTGTGAAAAATAAGGTGATGGGATATTTCTTGTATTTCATCTACTATCAAAAGGTATGACAACTTAGTAAATTTGACACATTAGCTAAACAAGATAATTTATATTTTATGCATGCATTGGCAATATTGAATGGAAAGAAAGAACATTTAAAGCAAAGGTAGGAAGAAGAGGGGATAAGAAGCTATAAAATTCATGTGGGATACATAATTTTGGCATCCTACACTTAGTGCATATCGATCTTTCAACATCTCTGCAAACTTTACATGTCCTTAAGAAAAGTGCAATAGTTTTGTGCATTGTGTATTGTGATAGACTTTGTGAAGATATTATGGCTACATTTAATCTTTCCAAGACAATCAAAAATCTCACCGATTCACAAAAGGAAGATTTGGGCATTAGGTTGGCCCTACGATAGATGAATTTTTCAGATTTGGATGCCTTGGAGTTCACTAGAGTCACAAATTAAAAGTTATTCATCTTAGAGGTAGCCCAAAGCATGCAACCCCTCACTTTGGCATAAACACATCACTTTCATGATACAGATGTCAAATACCTAATCTGACTACCAAATTTTAGTAATCTTAGCAAAATCATGCAATTATTGCTTGGGTGATATAATGAGGGCAAGATCTATCTATCCTAATATGTTACCATTTACATCAATGAGGTTGCCATCTCAAGGGAAATTGGTCGAAGCTTACAAATTTAAAGCATCCCCAATTCTACCAAAAGTTCATGAAGCTTATGTTTGGGGATCTTGGGGAATACCCCTTACTGATATTATAGATGAACAAGTTTGAGTAATTACAACATGCATCACATGGTGCTATTAGAAAGTGACCAAGAGTGTTAAATAGGATACCAAGGGGGTAATTGACATTACCCACCATATCATTCATCTCAACAAAGAATTCAACTGACTTGAATTCTTGGTCTCCAAGATGGTCACCAACATCAACAAAGTCTTAACTTTAGTGAACTAGAATTTATAATATCGATTATTGGTTCTCCTATTATTTTTTACATAGTGTAAGTCCCCTAAAATATAAGTGCATTTGGATGTTGACAACTGGCCTGACATTGAATTTAAGAATTTGATTTAGACACTATAAAGTACATACTTAACCCATAAGGAAAAAAATTTAGTATGGTGGGAGGAATTAATTCAACTTATTGTGTCTAATACCCAAGTTCCTCCTAATGTAATGTAATATTTGGGTCAACATGCCATGGTGAAAAAGCTCTAAAAAGGCATTGTGGTGTATATACATCAGTTACCCATTATGACAAGTCCCCTTCTTCCATTTTTCATTGATATGTAGATGGCCCAAAAAGAGGTCAATAGACAGAAATCTTTAGATGCACACCATGCAATGCCACTCCAAATATACCTCCAGGAATTTCAATACCAGTAGCATAACAAGCCGAGTCTAACACATCATAGATGTAGAAGATGAAGCAAAAAGAATCGAATGAGAGAAACATGCAACACTTATATGTGGTTGGATGATCCACAAGTGCCAACAATCATAGCTCTTTACAACTTGATAATAATGGGGACTGATAAATAGGAGACATATCAAGTAATGCTTGTTGATATGGTAGGCGATATATATGAGAATCAAGAGGAAAATAAATTTTTATTTTATAAAGCAATGCACATGGTACGGGTGTGAAAGTAGGTACCAAAGGAACTTTGGGTAGACATCCCTAATTGTTTGCCTTCTATTATAATTGAAATTTTTGGCTAGAAAGTTCTAGTCATATAAAATGCAAAAAATTGGTAACTTGAGCGTGGCTAATTAGACCTAACCCTTAGGTCCCTCATGCTTACTCTCATGACCCTCATAGACATCTTTTCACTATTTATTAGTCATTTGTAGCCTTCCAGACTTGATCCCAACTCAGTCAAACCCATTTTTTCATGATAGATCCATCCCCTAGACCCTGTCTACTTAGGATAATAGCAATGCACTTGGACTATAGCATCGATGTCACTCCTCTCTGCTTTTAATGCTTTTGTCCAAGTTCATTTTTGGTCCCAAGGGTTAGTTCCTTTTGATTCCCCATCCTTCTCTTTGTCATCCTAATGCGAGCACATTCGACCCATGACTAATGGATCCCTATAAAATCTCATTCAAAGATTATTTGGAGAGGGTTGGCAATTACCACTAATTAAACAAGAATACAAACAAGACTACTCAAGCAATCTTCTCTATTCTCTACATACATCTAGCCAATGCACTTACAAGTTTATTCAAATCCTTACACTAGTCCCTAGCCACCTCAGACACATTTAGTTTAGCATTATGCATCTTCATACATACAATTGCAAAAAACATATCAAGTGGGAGAACTACATATGGCTTGATCCTTCTTCAAAGTATCGATATGTAGGTAGCATGCCCACATAAGGAGTGTGGATCCACATCCAGTGAATCTTACACACACTAACCCCCCCTCTTAATCAAAATTAGTTAGATCACAATGGAAGATAGGGTTTGAAGAGAAAATATGCTCTATAAAGAGCTCTACAGACTTCTAGCTATTGAAACTTCACAGACAGTCACACAAATTTGGCAAATAAAATCTAGAAAGATTACATCCTCAGGACAATAGTGACAGAGATGGACTACAGTGTCAGCGCCACTCCTATCCACTTTCGGTGCTCCTATCCAATAATAAAACAAAGTTTAGATCTCAATTTATGAGTGTCCCAGTCTTACACAGTGAGTATCAGACCTTATCTCAACTATATCAATCATTTTATAGCTAAGTTTGTTTTTCTCCCTCTCATTACTATTTTTAGAAAATTCTAAATTGAAATTAATTTACACAAATCAATAGCTTAATTATTGTTTATTTATTTACTAGTGTTACTACTCATACCCTTTAACTAAATTAGGAACAATACTCCAATATTTCCAAAATTGTTAAAATATTTGGTGACCCTGACTTACTTCAATTGCGCATAAAAACCCTAAGGTAAATTTTTTCCTATTTTTTAATGTTTTTTTACCTACATAATAAAATTAGCATTAAATTTTAAAATTTCATAATAATTTTAAAATAATTTTCTTTCAAACCCTAGTTGTTCATACTAGGTCCTAGTATTTTTTCAGTAATTTTTTAATATTTTTATGATTTTTTACTCGCATATTAAAATAAAAAATTCACTTCAAATTTCAAAATTCAACAGTAATTTTTAAAAACATTTATTTTTCAAAACCCTAGTTGCATATACTAGGTCCCTTTCAATCACAAATTTTTCAATAAATTTTTGATTTTTTACTAGCATATTTCAATCAGAAATTCACTTTAAATCTCAAAATTTCATAGTAATTTTTAAAATAATCATTTTTCAAACCCTAGTTGTATACACTAGGTCCTATTGATTTTGAGATATCACCTTACATTCTAAAATTAGATTTTAAAAATGGATCTCACTTATTTACACATATTTATTACAAATAATAAGGAAACCATACTCAATCCTATCAGGTACATGAATGATGAAGTTTACCATATGTTGATCTAAAGCTTCAAATTTCATGAGATTTCAATATTTCTTTTGCATACTCTTTCTCTCTCATGAGGAATAATGTCCAACTCTATTTTTCTAAACATGTTAAAAATATTATGTCACAAGTCAAAGCGCTTTATGCATTCATGCATAATTTCACACTCTCTACCCTTCACTCTATATCTCTCATATGGAAAAAAATTCAAGTTTATCTTGCTACACATATTAGATATATCATAGCACATGTCAAAGTTCTTTATGAATCAATGCACAGTTTTGTACTCTCTATCCCTTGTTTTCTGTCTCTCATGTGTATTGTTCTCTATAATCATATTTCTATATAACTTATAACTCCACTTTCATTTATTTTAGCTCGTATACATGGTTTCTACCTAGATGTATATGCCTCATTGGCTACTCTTGTTTCAATGTCATATTTCATGCAAAGGAAAGAAATCCCTTCTCCTCCTCTCCCTCAAGAGAGTGATAGCTATTTTTCCTCTAACCAGGTCCATGTTATCACCCATCCAAAATGTGAGGTAGACTATACTATTGTTCCTAATATATACATTAATCCTATAGCATCTTCCAACCCTCTTCAACATATGTGCTTACATGTTCAATTGAAAGCAACTAGGGTTTGCACTTGTGAGACTCTAAGGGATCAAATCACCAGTATGAGCAAGTTAATTTTATATTTACAAATGCAAAATCAGCTATTACATGACAAGATCATAACATTAGACAATTAGATTATAATACAGAAGCCTCAAAGGCATCCTAGTACCAATCATGTATATGCACTTGCACTTAGTCAATTGGTTACAAGCAATATTACATTTCAAAACAAGAAATCACAACAAAGTAACTCTACAACTAGTGATTCAAAAAATATTCAAAGATAAAATAAGAGTTCAAGTGAGGTACTAAAGGAAATGATTAAATATAAATTGATCAAACTACCTCCTCTAGATCTAGTGAGAAGATCCAGATATTGTTATACATATCATAGAATGCATGGGCATCACATAAATTCATGTCAAAGTATTGAAAACACATATACAATAGAGAATTGCTAATGAGGACCATGTTCAAGGTAAATCAGTCAAGCAATCCATAATGACATAGGAACACATTCACAAAGGGTCAAATTCAAAAATAATACAAAAGTGGTTACTAAAGCATAAATCAGAACAACAAAATGATCAAAAAACAAAATCAAAGCAATAAACAGTAACACAAACACATGTAAAGCACAAAAAATATGCAAATCTACCTCTCCAAAATGAGTTTCAACTTTCAAAGCAATATGGATTTGGTCAAAAATATTTACAACAGTTTGATTTTCAAAGTCAAGGGTTGGGCAAGCATGCTCAAGGAATCACTACTCATATTCTATCAGTTGATAATGTTTATCACCAAGGTTTATGATTTATTGAACATCCTAGCATTCCATTGGTTCAAAATCAAAATAATAATGATGAGTGGAACAATACAAGTTATTATGAATTTCAAGATACCAACAATGAATTCGAATATTTAGAGTCATATTTGTAGCAATTCCCTCATGTTTCACAATCATGCATGATTCTTTTGTTTGATATAGGGCAACATGATCGGGAGTCTCTTCCGAGACTCGTCGGTTTGCTTACTTGTACATAGTTTCTTAGTATTTATTATACATAGTCTCCTTATGATTGATTGTACACAACATATATCAAAAATTCCAAAAAGATTCAAATAACTCAAAATTTGAAAAACATTCAAATATGCCAAAACACCAAAAACATTTTGATTGTATGCATTATCTATGATTTACATTTCTACTGCTATGTTAGACTTACATTTGTTGTTCTATGTTTTTATTTGTCAATTTATCTACATTACCATGCTTCACTTGATCTCCTTTGAGTGTGTGTAGTGACATACAACTCTTTGATTGCTTCACTCTACCCATTGAGGGGGTATCTTACTTCTACATTCGAGACATCGATATATATACCCACTGGGGGCATCTTCTACATGACTACACCATCTAGGTTATGTCATTCTTACACCACACACTATAGTTATCATGTTGATGTACATTATTTACTAGCTTACACAGACTGATCTATCGATACTCACTAGTATATAGCACTCATATATTTCTTAGCATATACATAATCTTGTATTACCATGTCTTGCATACTTTCACATTCTTACTTTGATTAGTTAGTTATGATTGTATTTCTAGTCTTTACATTCTTTCCTTTCTTACTTTGCATAGTTAAATATGATTGCATTTATTAGTACCTGATTATCTCTTATATGTACCTTAAGACATTTGCCAAATCCTTTACTTTTATGTCTTGTGTGTGCCTTAAGACATTTGCTAATGTCCTATGCTTGTACTCTTCTATGAGATTATGGCTTCCACTCCAACCTTGCTTATTTAAATTGTATGTATATGTGGCATTTGAACATGCCTTGTATGCTTTCCTTTCAGTATGAGTGACATGTGCCCATGTCCCTTATTTGTGTGGCCCATTGGTCACCCTTGTATGCTTCATGCTTCTTGCCTTGTGTTCTTGTTGCTATTTTTTTTCTCATTATTTGTAATGTCATGATCCATATTATGAATTTATCTTACTTTCTCGGATGCCATGATGGACATCATGCTCCATCCCTCTAACTAACAACTAACTAACTAGACTTTCATTTCTAGTTCACTACATTATACATGTTATTACATTATTATATCCATCTAGGCATACCCCTATTTATCTAAAAATATCTCAATATAAATCATGCTATATCTTGAGATATCTTATCAATTATCATTGTTATATCATATATCTTTGTAGCATAACACACTTGCAGGGTTCTTTCTTCTGAGAGTAGTCATTGCAAAGTCTTCATTCCTGCCCTCAAAAGAGGGTGCAACAAAAAGGGTTTTGTCATAGAGATCAGAGCTCCTAATAGTCAAAAAAATAGCATTCACCACATCCAAAATAGTAATCAGACATCAAAATAATCAGAATAAATCAGGGAAATAGTGAGAATATCAGACTAGTTACTAGATTTGGCTCAAGAAAATAGTGCCCAACTTTGACTATAGCACTGGTGCCACTAGTGTCCACTTTTGGTGCTCCTATCTAAACAATATAAAAATTAGACTTTCTAAATGCAGGTAGAAAAGTAGTTTTAGCTATAATTTTGCACAGCCAAAATAGTTTAGAATCAATAGTTTTTAGTACACTTTCACTCAAAGAATCTAGATATAAGGGGCATCATGCACAACATGATAGCTCTCACATCTAGTTTTAGATATAATAGTTCATATAACTTCCAAATCAGAATCTATGTTCTAGACAATAGTGATTGAGGGTAATGTGCATGACACATTTGTTTTCATTTCTTTCTGAGTTCAGCATTACCCAAGCATTCTCAACAATTGCATGCCTTATTCTATCTACAAGTGGTTGGTATCATTTTTAGAATGACTTTCATACAATCTTAGCTTCCACATTCCTGAGTTTCTGAGTTCTTGAGTGGCTTTTATATAAACCTAGTACACTAGTTTTAGAGTGGCTTTCATACAATCCTAATCTCCATCTTTCAGAGTGGCCAAGAGTGGCCTACTTTCTAGAAAACATTCGGCTATCCATACCAACATTATCAGATCATAGTACATTCATGGGATTCAGGATCCATCTCATATGACACACATTTTATATTGATATCAGTCCATAGTTTCACTTCACAGGGCATTAATGAAGCCAACAGACCAACTAGCCTTTGTATTCTTGAGCCACCTATTCAAAGGGATTGGACACATAGTCCAAACATCGATTAGCACACACATGATCACCTAGCTTCACTTAGTAGGTGACGATGGAGCTAAAGCGTTAGTCTTTGCATTCTTGAGCCACTTCTGGGAAATTGAACACTCAGCTCCGTTCATGATATTACTCTTGGTACAACATCATCCAACATTACTCAGCATCACAACAGGTTTTGTATTGATCTACATACCTAGTGAGGTGTATTTATTCTTTTCTCTTCCTCTCTCTTACCCAACATTGTATGTTCTTATTTTAGATATAGCATATCTAGTAAGAATTGATCTACTTTTTATTTTTCTTACAGATTTACACTTTACAACGTGCTCTCTCTATGCACACCCAACATCACACAGCTTCATGAGCTTCACCATTATAGGTAAGTTCAAGTACACTTTCTATTTTTCCTTTATCCTGGTATATCACTTTGCTGCATCACTATAATAAAAGAGGAGAAATGTAGTCATATAAACTGCAAAAATTGGTAACTTGAGTGTGGCTAATGAGACCCAACCCTTAGGTCCCTCTTGGTTGCTCTCATGACCCTCATAGGTATATTTTCATTGAATTCCAGTCATCCATAGCCTTCCAAAATTGATCTCAGCTGAGCCATACCCCTTTTTCCATGACAGATCTATCCCCCCAAGTCCCATCTACTTAGGACAATAACACTACACATGGACTATAGTGTTAGTGCCACTCATGTCCAATTTTGATGCTTTTATCCAAGTGAATTTTTGGCTCCAACAGTTAGTTCCTTATGATTTCCCATCCTTCTCCTTGTCAACCTAATGCGAGCACATTCAACCCATGACCAATATATCCATATAAAATCTTATTCAAAGATCATTTAGAGAGGGTTGACAATTATCACTAAACAAGCAAGACTACTCAAGAAATCTTCCTTAGTCTTTGCATACATCCAACCAATACACTTACAAGCTTATTCAAATCCTTACACCAATCCCTAGAAACCTCAAGTACATCTAGTTTAGCATTTTTTATTTTCATACACGCAATTGCACAAAGCACATCAAGTGGGAGAACTACATATGGCTTGATCCCTCTTCAGAGTATTGGTATGTAGGTAGTGTGCCCACATAAGGTGTGTGGATCTATGTCTAGTGAATCTTACACGCACTAACCCCCTCTCTTGTTCAAAATTGGTCAAAGCACAATGAAAGATAGGGTTTGAAGATAAAATATGCTCTACAGGGAACTCTATAGACTTTCAGCTACTGAAACTTCATGGACAATGTCAAACAAACTTGGTGAACAAAACCCATAAAGCTCATTCTCAGGACAATAGTGGCAGAGATGGACTACAATGTTGGTGCCACTCCTATCCACTTTTGATGCTCGTATCAAATCAAAAAATAAAGTTTAGATCTCAGTTTGTGACAGTGTCTCAGTCTTCTAAAGCAAGTATCAGTTCTTGTCTTAACTATATCAGTTAGTTTCCAGCTAAGTTTGATTTTCTCCCTCTCATTACTATTTTTAGAAAAGTCTAAATTGTAATTAATTTGCACAAATTAGTAACATAATTATTGTCCATTTATTTACTAGTGTTACTACTCAGACCCTTTAACTAAATCAGGAATAATACTCCAATATTCCCAAAATTGTTAAAACAAAAATTGATCATGCCAAGTTAACAACAGAATTATTCAAAGTGCAACAACTAGAAACTTTGGCACCATTAGATCCATTTGCCCATCTCCTTGAGATCCCCCCACAAGCTCTTTTCCATCAGTGCAAAACATGAATGGAGGATCGGGCATTCCTAGCCATCATTATGTAGGATAGAATCTTTATATCCATTGTGGAGCAACCAATGCAAGTTGAGTCACCCTAGCTTGCAACACAAGAGACACAATAACCACAAACTATGACTCTGTAGCCAACCAAACACAATTTGGTTATTGGTAGTAAGATGAAAACCTCTATCACTAAGGAAGCCATTTAAGGCATATCTATTCACTCATTTGAAAATGAGCCCATCACTGATACCAAGGAGATAGAGGCAAAGTCATTAGTAGTTGCCTCTTCTCATCACATAGCTGGTCTAGGATTGGCAGGATATTTAGAAGGTCCACCAAATCATGATGTAGGGTAAATCCATCAAAATAGATATCGAGGTTCTCTTTGAGCTTCGTGAACCATATCAATAGGTTTTAAATGTTGCCTTAGTCTAAGTGACTCAAATGGCCCAACGGTTTCTTGACTAGAAGCAACAACTTGACATTATTTAGGGAGGCACACACAATGACTTTGTGGAGGAAAAGTAAATCCAAGGCCATACTATTATCCATCCACCACATTCAAGGATATGGATGCAACTTTAAAAAAGTATATTAGCACATGAGACATATTCATATCAAACTTTCAGACATGGCAGAACCAGGCGCTAAGAAGCACATTCATTAGAGTTCAAGCGTAATGACATGATGATAAGTTAACTGATATCTAGAAAGATATTGATCAACAACTCACCAATACCAAATATTCATTGCCACTCACTATAGATGATTACATCTAGTTGCCACTTCATTCACAAGGATGGTTATGCGTTGTGTTATGACTTCTTTATGAGTTTGTGCTTGATTAGTTAGCTTACAAGGTCAACTTGGCTACTTTAGATAGTACAATTGCACCTTTGGTGAAATCATCCAAATTCATTCCTGCAAGTGAACTCCATTCCCTTATTTAAAATTAAAATAATGTGTCCCAAAGTATTGGCAAAGACTCTCAACCTGTCACAAAATGTTTCATCTTCAGCTACTCCACCCATGCCACCCCCTGCTAGTTAGATACTTAACATATCAAAATTTTAAAGTTTTTCCCTTGATTTTTACTTGTGGATGTTTCATTAGGATAAGTGGGGTCAGTCTATTGAAAACTTGTAAGGGTGATATGCCAGTCCACTACTTAGTTTAAAACCTGAAAAGGTGACTATGTAGTGTGCACAAGGTGAAAACTAATAAATGGCACCTCAAGTAGTTTATACATGTTCTACTACATCCTTTGTTTTGGTTTAATTAATTTAGTCCTCATATTTCCTACCTATATGATATTATCTCAAGACAAGACAACCTCTTAAGTCTAGGAAATTGTTAGCAAGTAACTATGAGTGCAAAACTGCATGTTTGGACATATGTGATAAATAAATATCATGTTGGATTTATTGTTACATAGTTATTATAATTGCATCTTAAGCATCTTTCCTCTAGGAATAGCTCAGGGAAGTTAAAACAAACATCAGATGGAAACCTATGTATGTTGTCCCTGAATGTAATAGTGGGGTTGTTGGACGTATTGTAATCATTAGCTAGTTTTACGAGTATGGTGGATTCATTTTAAGAGAAGGATTGATGGATAACCATTGATCTATGTTTTGATCATTTCTCTAATGGATATTTAGCTAAGTTTCCTATGGTTTTCTCTATATGGTCATTTATCAATTTGCACAGTTAGATAGATGTAATTTGTTTTTTTCCATAATTCTATTAAATAATGTCTACTTCATTCACAGTTAATCTTGATCTATGAAATTAATATAACTTCTTAGATTATAATCTATGTTGCCTTCTGGATATGTTATGTTCCTTCAACTATCTATGTTTTCTAGTACTTCCTAACTTGATTCGTATAACTATCAATTTAATTAGCCTGTTCTGATGAATCATCAGGGACCTCTACTAACACAAATACAATAATCATTTACAATATCTAATTGTGTCATATGATTTTACATAATTTTTTACACCTACGAACATCAAATGATAATGTGAATAAATTATTAAAATTTAATTTTAGAGCATGGGGGAATTTATGTCAGAGTTTTTCATTTGCCTTTTGGATTATTATTGAGAAATAGAAAGATTGTCATATTTTATATAGTATATTTTAAATCCATTTAAACTTAATATACTCCTAATCATAAATCTTGCTTCCATTTAAACCCATTACAATATACTCTCATGTGAGTTTTCAATTTTATTAGATTAACATGGAACTCTAGGTTTTCACTATTGTCTAATGGAAAGATCACAAATCTATGATGCAACTAACTTACAAAGGAGAGAAGAATTTATTCACATTTGAGAAAATATCATCTATGGTGTTGATGAAATTGAAGATGTACCTAATCAACATTTTAAGTAAGATGTGAAAAAGAGTTATTATTACTATTTGCTTATTTTAATAACTATTTTCAAAGTATGATATGACATTTGTGGTCATTTTGTGGACATATTCATTTTCCAAGATCAAAATGATAGTTCTACACGCTAAAATTAAACATAAACATAATATTTATAAGCAAAAAATACAAGCATTATAATATGAAAAAAAAATGTGTAAAGGATATGCATGGCCATTTGGTGGTTTAATTGGATGATATATAATTTTTTAAATGTCAATAGCCAATAATTCAATCTGTAAACATGTTATAACATGATAAAAAATATGAAAATGAAAATGGTAATGCTCAAAAGTACACAAAACAGCTAAATTTACTGTAATATTTGCATAACAAGCTTGACCACAAGAGCAAGAAAATGGATTTACAGGTACATGTATATTGTTAATTGATATTACATGTATGACATAAAAAAAAATTCAAAGATTGAAGTGTCACATTTCACGTGTTGTCATCTCATTGTGAGAAGTATACTGACATCAACATCCATGGAAATCAATTCCTTGGCAACCATATACTTGATCATTGCTCATGCCTAGTGTTAAGTGCATTTATAATTTGAAAAAGGATTGAGAATAACAAAGACCACTTACTCTGAAAAAGTGTCTATCATGCCATGCTTTTTCACCAACTAATTAATAGTGTTTGGACAACTTGAAGAAATATAATCAATAGGCTAAGGAAAAATAGATTACATTATGTGTTTTTTTATCCAAGTGCATCCATCTATCATCCCTTTTGGTAATTTCAATTTAATAGAGCCATAGGAGCCTCATGCTTGAGGAAATTATAGGGTTTTTTTACAATGACAATACAAGTTTAGATAAATTAGTGAAAGCCGTGAATTAAACAACATGGAAAGAAATGAGGCAAAATATTTTAAAAAATGAACCCACCAAGTTCATAAGAAAAACCAGTGCATCCATTAAGCAAATTTCATAGTGTTAAGATTATTTTTTGTTGAATTCAATGGTAATGTTTGAGAGTTATTGACAACTGGGGTCATAGATTGTTTTTGGTTTTGTGTGGTGGACTCAATGGATTGATTGTTGAGAAAACCCAACTAATGATGAAGAACAACATGCCTTAAAGGTAGCTCATTAGTGATTGGCATTAGGTTGAGCACAATAACATCCTAATTGGCATTTAGAATGGGGTTGAACATTAGTATGCTTTGTTTTATTTTTTAAATAATGTGTCCCTATGGATTCAATTATCTATCAATGTTGATTGCTTTAGCATAGGCTCCTGTAATATAATTTATCTTTTCAGTAGGTCTAATAGATAAAACTATCATGGGATCTAATGTATTATTTTACATTTCAAGAGCTAATGTAGTGATAGGTTGATACAAGGGAGAAACCCTATTGTACATCTTTTGAAATCTCATGTTGAAGGTTATAATTGATTCATTGGGTTCTCTATTGACACTAGAAAATTATTGATACAAGGTATTACAGCGAATTACTTGACCAAATTGAGCCAAAAAGGTGGTCTCGAATAAATTCCAACCAATGATGGAATTGATAGGTAGATGAAGAAACTAATAGTATATAGTGTCTTGTAGTGTGAATGGAAACAACCTATATGAAACATATTTGTATTGTATGTCTAACAATATCAGGACATATTTGAAAGATGTGATATGTTATTCAAATATTCTCCCTCTGTTAGGAGTATAACAAGGGAGATATATTTAGGGATTATTTGGTAACTCATGTATATCCCCTTAGACATTGATTGCTATTACTCCTAACCCAGAAATTATAGGTGCAAATGGTCTAAAATTGGGATTAGTTGATAAACTATGTTAAGTCTTAGAGATTATTGATTTCCCTTTTTCAAACATAGGTTTTTGATGTACCTATAAAGGTTGAATTAGTAATAGACTAGACTCGCATGTAGATATAATTAGACATAATTGGAAATGCAGATTGGTTTAACTCTTAATTGGTTTGGATGTGTGGTTGTTGATCTCAAGGTCAGTTCTTGATGCCATCCTTTTAACACTAGCCAACCTATTGATGCAAGTTTGTGAACAGAGTTCAATGGTTGATGTGAATAATCCCTCTCATTTTAAGGCCTAAAATATGACCCAGGACACAAGTTATAGTTTTTTATTATCCTACATAG
The DNA here is from genome assembly GCA_037957365.1 of Torreya grandis. Classification (NCBI taxonomy): domain Eukaryota; kingdom Viridiplantae; phylum Streptophyta; class Pinopsida; order Cupressales; family Taxaceae; genus Torreya; species Torreya grandis. Next base: position 1,126,274 of record JARHVA010000987.1, on the reverse strand, counting down.
TCATGATTGAATATCGTGGTTAGAAAAAATAGTCAAAACAACCCTAATTATGGATATTCACAATGATGTTATTTTACAAAATGAAATCTTGATAAAAAAACATCAAATAATATGGAAAGGGTAGGGCCAAATGGATAGTTCCATATTTCACACATACTTTTTCTACAACAAACACCTTATGAGATTTATTGCAAATAAACCAATGTATATTAAGTTTCTTACTCACTCAAACTTTCACAAACACAACCAAGAGTTTGAAGAATAATTGATTATGAATAAATACCAAAAGCATAACATTATAATATTAATTATCCATAGAGAATTACAAAAAACACATTCATCCATACTAATTATATATATATATAGAGAGAGAGAGAGAGAGACAGTCAAACTAGAGAAGTACTCAATTTAACCAATCTACAAGAAAGTAATTGAATCTCATGTAGTGATTACCACAAGCTAAATCATGCACAACATTAATCTTGATTTTTTTTTAAAATAGAGAACATAAAAAAATTAGAGAACATTCAATATATTTGTCTAGCGTGTTGAGTCTCTGAATTATTCCTTCTTAAAACAAAGGTCTATGAATATATTTATAACAAAGAGATGGGCACCAACACATCTAGAAAAGTAGTTTGCATTTGATTGAAATTTTATTTCTAAACTAAAGATAAGAAAAATAAAACTAAAACCAAAGTTCTAAATAAAGCACATTTGCTCAAAAAACAAAGATCTAAAAATAGACTTTCACTTTTCAAAGTGCATGTTGACTTGTTGTTAGGTGAACTAGCTATTTAGTTGGCCATTTAGTTTCCATTGAAATCTTGTACGCATAATTGGCAATCCTCATCAATCCTAGAGACATCAATAATTGGTTTCTTGAACATTAGTTTGGCTTCAATGACCAACAAAGCATGGCAATGTAAGGGACTTGTAAGATAACCTCTAAAAAAATAGCCTTCTCTATTTTTTCTATGGCATGGGTGACAAAGTCAACAACTTGTTAACCTCCCCCTTTGTTTTCCCAAGTCACCTTTTTCTTGAACAAGACCATAAAATTATTGAAGTAACTAGTGAATTCAACAAGATTTATCAATTTATTATCATTTGTAATGAACATCTCTAAAATATCCTCTCTAAAAGCACTGATGGGGCACATTGTTGCACTCAATTTTGATGAAACTTATTATAATGAAGTCATTTTATTCACACAAAAACTTTGGCACAAATTGATTTCTAACATGGTCATGAGTCAAAGATTAGAAGGCATGCCTCTTTTGGGTATATGAGCAATCACATCTACTTTATTTTCCATTCTTATGATATCAGATAAGTAGGTCTTGATATTGTGAAACAAAAGGGCATTTTTCACCTTGGTTACCTAGATATTTGTTAATGAAGTGAAGAGTGACTCAAGCGAATTTTCAACTTTATCTATTATATCTTGGGAAACCACCATTTTTTATTTTGATTTATCCTAAACTAACCTTGTTATTCATCCTACTAACTACCTTATCAGTGATTTGATTAGTTTACCTTACCATTGACTCGAGATCTTCTACATATTCTTATTCATCACTACAAAAATAATCTAAAGCTTTGGCTAAAATCTTACTTTGCCTCTTCCTCTTTTTGGTTAAGGAGAATAACTCATATCTTGTTTGACACAAAATAGAGGCTCCATCATGAATGAAGCTCATCATAGTTATTCATTTCAATTTTCCAATAGCCTTCTCAAACTTCAATTAAACTTTGGGTTCATTCTAAATACCCAGATTATAATTTTGGGCTTTCATGAGTTGCATTTTATTGATTTCATTCTTTTGGGAATCCCCTATGCCATCTTGTTTTGTTTTGGGGAGTGCCATGGAACTTGGAACTAAGCCCTAAAATGTGGATGGGAGTGGATTCATCATAGGGGAACTAGTGAGCAAAGTCGTGAAGTGGAGGCGACATGGGAAAAAATGGGAGATGGAATTGCAGTGTTGACATAGGTTCCACTTGTTGCACAATGTATGTAGGTATGAGGATGAAAGACTTTTTTGGGGTATGCACAGGGACCTCCAATGACAATGAAGTGGCAATGATATGCCTTATAGGGCTCAACTTTATGGGAAACATAACAGGAAAAACAAGTGTAGGAGAAGTTATAACTAAATTCTAACCAAATGTCATCATAGGAACATGAGAAGAAGTGATAAGATCTTGAGATTGTGATTGTGATTATGTCACTACAACTTATAGAGAAGTTTAAATAATTTATTGAGTGGCAATAGTTGTGGAAACAAGTGGAGGTGTAGTCATAATAGGTCTAGTGAATGGAATGGTCACTAGAATATTGATGGGAGACACTAACATTGATTGAATTATGGTGGGTAAAATGGTGGACCCAATTGATTGTGTGATCATTGCAAGGACAAATCCTATGGTTTGAGTATTGGAACTTTCTTGGGACACTGCACGGTGTCTAGTGTAAACTTGAGTGCATCTAGGGGAAAATGTAGGTCTAGTAGAAATAGTGGTTGTGACTTGACTAGTTACAATTTTGGAAAGGGAAAAAATAATGTATCCAAATCCAAATCAATAAATAATGGGGGAGTAGGCATATATGTTACAAATTCATATGAATCAAGATGAACCCTAGTTAGCTATGTAGTTCAAGCTAATGAAGAGGATGATGGTGCCGAGGATGATGAATTGAAGGATGCACATGAGTTCCTTGTGGCTCCTCCTTTATTGGTGATAGTTGAACATTTGGCCTCTCTTTAATGCCATATGTTCTCTGAGGTGGAGGCCCTGATGAAGAATAAATCAATCCCATTGCTCTTAATTTAGTTTTCACCTCCTCAATGTCATATGGGTTGAGATAATATTTATCATCATGGTGTGAAACATAACGATAAGTCACATTGACCTTCCCTCTTAGTGCATATAGATACTTGGAAACATTCCCCTTTGGAACACAATGTCTCAAATCATGGTCATTTAATTTGAAAGACCTCTGTGTGCTGACAAAACAAATATGGAGAGAGAATTCTTATAAATCAACCTTCCAATCCTCAATGGAATGAGTGGCTAGTGTTTTTTTGTCTACGCTTGCAAACTCTTGTAATATACGATATGCAATCTATTTTTGGACACAATATGTTTGGTACATAATATGGAAGCTTGAGTGGGGTAGCTAATACACATTCAATTCTAATCACAATGAAAATTTGATAATTACCAATATGCTCCAATTTATTTGAATGACTCCCTCATCTCACTAGGCAGTTGAGGCATAAGGCAATCATAAATTCATTGATACATAGGAAGATAGAAATAATTATAAATCTCCTCAATGCATTCTTGTTACTGATAAAAATAAAGTTTTTGATACAACACATGAATCAGGAAATGGGAGGATTTGGCCACTTGGGAAAATATGCATGGTTGAAATTTATCATGCAAAAATTTTATCAACCAAATAAGACATGATATGAAAAAATCATACTTGCCTAAATCCTTTAAGTTGTTTCAAATTTTATAAAATTATCTCCCCTAAGGTTGGTCTCTTTCCTTCATTTATTATCATATCTAGGAGAGGGGCCCAAAGCTTGTTCACATACATGATATCAGAGGCCCCATATAATTTGTTCACTAAGGCCATACCAACCCTAACTCCTTTTTGAATGTCCTAATGGTATATGTATCAACATTCGTTTTGTTTACCCAATGATCGGTTTCTTCTCCCCAATCTTTCAGGGCTTCCATGAGATAATTTTTGTTGTTGACTATAGTTCAGTGATTTAAATGCTACAAAGCATAATGAGGGAATCAAATGAAATGGAGGAGTATTCAAGAATAATAACAAACTAAATAAGATGAATATTGAAGCCATGAAAGACAAATATATTAAAACAATGGCTTGTCTTTGCCTTCTCCTTACATTTGCTAATATAAGATTTTTAGTGTCTCACTTGAATCTTTGGTTCCTCACTTATCTATTTGGAATTTTAATGCCTTTTCATCTTTCTTTTGTATTTACATGATTTTTTTTCTTTTTTCATAATTGCCAATAAATACAACTTCTTTATGCCCATGCTAACAATCACCCAGACTAAAATAGGTGTCTTGCCCTGAGAAACTTAGATAAAAGGCCCTATTTGATCATATCTAAAATTTTGTTTCACTACAATGCATTTGAGGTAAGCTACTTTTAACTAGATTCCTCAGCGTCCCATGCCAGAACTCCTTGCTCTTCTACAGCTAACTAATTTCCTCAATCTCTCATGCCAAAACTCTACGTTCTTCCACAATAACTAATTTCCTCATCCTCTCATTTTGGAACTCCATGCTCTTCTAACTGAATTACTCGATCTCTTTTGTCATCTTTCCTTTTATGTTATTTTAATTATCTATACAACCTCAAATATATATATATATATATATATATATATATATATATATATATATATATATATATATATTCAAAAGTATAAATCTTCACTTTGTTCAGACCTCTTCAACTATTACATAAAAAAAAGATGTCTATTTTTTTGTAGCCACCTAATTTTAATATTGAAATGCCATTAAATAAAACTTGTTTGAATGGCATACATATTCTTCCTTGCATCATTTATCTTTTTCTCATCCACCTACACACAAACAATGAAAATAAGGGTATTATTTTCCTCATCTAATCTTCAAACTTGTTATCAAGCTTTTTGAAATCAATATTATTCTCTACCAAAATTCCTATGAATCTTGTCCCATAGAACTATATAGCTGAATCAAATAACTATAACCATTGTAAGAAGACTTGTAAGCAATTTTGTAAATCTGGTCACTCCTTTTTGAAATATTCCACCCCTAGGCATCTTACCTTTACGATCACCTGTGATATGCCTCTACGTTATAAATCCCTCTATGTATTAGGTCATGTTGAAAATAACCAACTCGCTGGCTTCTCTTCGTGACAAACTTGGTAAAAATGGCCTTTGGCCTAGTTAAACCCATCACCACTTTGTCCAAATACAAACTTAGTACACATATAGTTTTGGCCATAATGGCCCGAGCAGAAACTCTCCACGGTGTTAGGGTAAAGATTCATAGATATGACCACCACTTAATTCATACACCTTAATCCTCTAATCTGAGTAACCCTGGTATGAGCCTATATAACAATCTCTCTTCATTAGACATGCATAGAAAGACAAAAAACATGATTCCTTGAAGAAGGAAATCCACCAGACTTTGCCAATGTTTTGAGCTCCAATAATTTGGAGTTAGACTATGCCAAAAAAAATATTCTATTGATTTATTCTTCAAAATATTCCAAAATGTAATCCTCAACAGAAAAACATCACATACTAGTTGTATGTTGATACCCCAAAAAATGTAGAAATCAAAACTTAAAGAGAACTAAAACTAGCATGAGGCTCCCAAGGCCATTTCAAACTCTGGCAAAGATCACATCTCATAGATAATAATAATATTATATGGATGCAAAGAGTAAATATAATCATGTTGGTGTGTATCTCTTTGTCTTTCCTTTTGTTGGTAGGAGGCACAAAGCCAATGAGCACTTTATAACAACATGATCCTTCTTGTTTTCCCACAATGATCTAGAGGACAATTCATAAAAGGTCCTAAAGTAGATAGAAACCTACACCATTGCATAGGGCCCATTGAGACGTTTTTAATGGTATGTAGAATGTAGAAAATGAAGCTCGTATGCTCCTTGTCAGTCAGTCAAAGTTCCAGTCAAGATGGTCAAAACAAGTCAAATCTGGTCAAACTATAAAAATTCACCAACATGTAATGATTCAAAAATAGTCCCAATGCGTAGAGCATCTCGAGATCTTTTTGACAATATCTTGTTTGCAGAAAATTGAGGTAGTGGTCAAAATATATGGCTTCTCGAAGTTCCTACTCAATAGGGAAAAATACAATGTGGTCAAGCGATCCCCAGATGGACCAATAATGCAGAGATGTGTGGTTTCATAATTGGCTTTTGAAAGGCATAAAATGTTTCACCAGATGGAACAATAATGCAGAGACATGTGGTTTCATAATTGGTTTTTGAAAGGCATAAAATGTTGACTACGAGTACCATAGCTGGTGAAGTTCACTTTTGTCTCAGAAGGGGACCATGCCAACTGAAGATTCCAATCCAACTTTCCAACATGCCATGTCCATGCCAATGCCTACAGATAGGCATCCTCAACATAGCACGCTGCCCACCAATGCCTCATCACCATGCCAATATTGGCGAGAGGGTGTAGCAATAGGTAATACGTGGCCTAAGCCACAAACTTTAGCGTGGAGATAAGGCTATTTAAAGCCTTGTATACATTATCACCCCACGAATGTGGGATTGATATGGATAAAAAACAAATGCAAAGCCATGGGAATCAAACCTTGCTTATTTTGGTAAAAATCTAAGTGCCCCATCATTGAAACCATGAGTTCAATCACTATATAGGGTGCACAAAATTGTATTTAAACACAAGTTCTCAGCGGAGTAGCTAAGGCATAGAGACTAGCTTGCATGTTTCCTCAGTTTTGATGTCCCTGCAAGCATTTTCAGAGTTTGGAGTGAACTAGAGATTTGTTCTAAACTTCAATCTAATTCCAACCATATGTTGAGTATGGATATGAGGTCATTTGATGTAATTTTTACTACCTCAAATTGAATAATAGAGAAAACTGTGTATAAGCCATAATAAACCAGTTTATGAAATCTCAAGTTTTGAGGGACTTGGAGAGATTTTCACTTCTCAGTGTAAACTAGGGAATTGTCCTAGACTTCGAGACGATTTCAATGGTATGTTGAAAGACGTGTGACAATTTTTTTAAAACCAATTGGTAAGTCCATTTTTGAGACTTTTGGTATAAATTCCACAGGATTGTAAGATTGCATTGACGATAGTAAGGTAGAAGGTCTGTCCATGGGTTTCAGGGCTTTTTAAAAGTTTGTTGCTGATTTGTATGTAGTCTTAGAGTATCCATTTGACAATTGTAAGGGTTGACCATGTACTCACTTTTCATAGAAATGGATCGGTTTGTACTATATGCGAACTCAAAGACGTAGGCATTGTCGAACTCCGTTATCAAGTGTTTTTCATGAGTTGATTTTTTTTGTGCATTTTTTTGTAATTTTGATTATTAATATTTATTGAATGCATAATTAGTCAAATACGACATATTAACGAAAAATTGAGCACTTTGGGGTTTGAGATAAATATGTATTAAAAGGTCAAATTCAGTTTCATTTCCTTGAAGGTTTTGGGAAATTGTGTTATTTGACTAAAGGATCCAAGGTAAACACTTTTGCACACTAAATCATTGTAGAGTTTAAGGATCACACAACTATCCCAGGATTGGGCTACGAAGGCATCATCTGGGTTTCAAAAACATGTACAATGAACTCATAATGGTGGTCTTGCGAATTGGCAGTGATTTCTCCTCCTTTTACAATTGTATATTGTTCAGCAACTAGGAAATTCTCTATGCCCACCCTTGTATAAGATAACTCCTCATGCAACTCTTTTCTCACCACCACTTCTTCAACCAAACGTAGACCTATGGTCTTTTCATCCCTAAGATTGAATCATCCCAATAATGACACCAAATGTTCACTGTAGTTTAGTACAACAATAAAACCATATTTAAATGCTACCAAAAATAATGAAGAAATTAAATGAAAATGAAGCAATATTTAAGAATAAAAACAAACTAATCAAGATGAATAATGAACCCATGGAAGACAAATATATTAAAACCATGGCTTGCATTTATCTTCTCCTTACACTTGCTTATATAAGCTTTTCAGCGTCTCACTTGACTCTTCGATTTCTCACTTGTATTTTTGTATTTTTAATGACTTTTCTTTTTTCTTTTGTATTTTCATGAATTTTATCCTTTTTCATAATTGCTAATAAATACAACTTTCCTAAGTCCATGCTAACATTTCTCAAGCCATTTTAGGGTAGTCTTTTGATTATAAATGAAATTAGGTTCTGGTAATTTGTAATAACTTTCAAAATCAATAACATCAATGAAAGTTACCCTATGCATTAGGTTGGAAATGTGAATTACGTTAACTCTAAGAACACTTGCTATGTACACACCGTAGAAAAGATTAATACACAAAAATACTTCTGATTTCGCTGTCACTTGGTGAAGATTCACTCTCTGAAGCATCATGTTGTCTTGATATTCAATATCATCTTGCATAATTCCTCTGTCATCCAATGTTGAACAATCCTCACCTATAAGCTCGATACAAGGCATCATAATGATCAAACATGAAAAAATTGATGGATAAAGTTCTCTCTAATTCTTGATGTAGGTACGAAGAAGATGTGGCCATCTTTGCTATCTAGGATGCTCTATGAAATTCAATTGCTCTTAAAAAACTTGGAATTCTTTAAACGTCATGGAAGCTTACTAACAATGATAGTCACTTGAAATCAATTATGTTTATATTAATTGCACATGCTTTTATGGCATTTTAAATCTTAAAAGGGAAACTCTATTGCATCATTACCTTAAAAAATCTTTGACTCATTCACAAATGAAAAGTTTATTAATTTTCCCTTCATTATATCCATTATGATTAGATTTTGGGGATTGTGTGACCTTAATGGAAAACCATTTATTTGAGTCATCTAGGGGGAAACACCGTGGCCTTCGATTCACGGAGTGTGCAGAGTGCAAATATTCATCGTAAACCCTGGGATGGACCCATTAAATTATAGACTCCTTTATATCTTGTGAGCTCCAAAAATTGATAATTATTTACTTTTATTGTATTGAATCATAATGGGACTCATCATTTTTTGATTGGATTGAATGTGTTGATAGATTTCAGGGGATGACATGCAATGATGGGCTATGATGACCATCAAATTTATCATGCCACCAATAGAGCAACAACACATGGCCCACAAAGAGACATGGTAGATGTGTTGATGAGCGGTGATAACTATGAAATTTATTTGTGCCCACAAAGAGACATCATCCATTGAATTTGTCATTGTAGCTTAGTGTTAATCACAGGGTCATAAAATTTAACTTCAAGTTCACAGAGTATCGTGGTTGTCTATGTAGTAGCATCACCTTTTGTTATGATCTTAATAAGCATGAATTGTTTATTGCTTCATGGTCATAGGGGCATGGGTTCATAAAATGTCTTACAATCACTTGAAAAGTGTGCAAACCCATTAAATTATCCGTTTCACTTTGCATGTTAATGAAATTTATTTGTGCCCACGAAAAGACATCATCCATGGATTTTGTCATTGTAGCTTAGTGTTAATCACAGGGTCATAAAATTTAACTTAAAGTTCACAGAGTATTGTGGTTGTCCATGTGGCGGCATCACCTTTTGTTATGATCTTAACAAGCATGAATTGTTTATTGCTTCATGGTCACATGGGCATGGGTTCATAAAGTGTCTTGCGATCACTTGAAAAGTACACAAACCCATTAAATTATACATTTCACTTTGCATGTTAAAGTTCACATGTTCATATACAAACCATAATAAAATAGATGAACAATATGTGCATTAAATTTTATTAAATAAATATTCACATGTTCACATACAAACATAATAAAATAAATAAACAATATTTATATTCAAATTTATTAAATAAATATTCAATATCATCAAAGACGAACACGTAGCTTTCATCAAAGTATGTGATGCCTCTCCACCCTAAACCCCTCACCCCTCACCCCTCTCAATGCAATTGGCCACTCTTACAACAAATTTAGCTATATTTTATTGGTAATTGAAAGAGCATTTCACTCTATATGCTATCATAATTTTTTCTCAAATTTGGGAAAAAAAATGAATTCTAAAATAAGATTTAAAAAAATTAAATTTGTACCAATGACAACATGTATTAGTGACTATTTTTCAAATTTTCATTATTAAATTTAAATTTTTTATGTATACAAAAATAATTTTCTTAAATTTATATTAAAAAGGAAAAAGAAAAAAACATAAAACCTAAAATAAGATCTCAAAAATTTAAATTTGTACTAATGATAAATTGTATTAGTGACTATTTTTCAAATTTTCATTATTAAATTTAAATATTTTATACACATTAAATATTTTTTCAAATTTATTTTCAAAAAAAAAGGAAAACATGAACTCTAAAAATAAGATCTCAAAAATTTAAATTTGTACCAATGACAAATTGTATTAGTGACTATTTTTCAAATTTTTATTATTAAATTTACATTTTTTATACATACAATGATTTTTTCAAATTTCTTCTTAAAAAAGAAAAACAAACATGAACTTTAAAATAAAATATTAAAAATTTAAATTTATACCAATAATAAATTATATTAGTAACTATTATTAAAAAAATTATTATTAGATTTATTTATTTAATGTACACAAAATAATACCATATTATTAGTAAAAATAAAATGAAAGATTAAAACAAATTAAAGGTATAATATCCCTAAAATTAATAATAGAAAGAACTTTTGATATATATATAAATAAAATGAAAGATTAAAACAAATTAAAGGTTTAATATTCCTAAAATTAATAATAGAAAGAAATATATATAAATATAAATATATATATATATATATATATATATATATATATATATATAAATATATATATATATATATATATATATATATATATATATATATTTATTTATATATATATATATATATATAAATATAAATATATATATATATATATATTTATTTATATATATATATATATAAATATATATATTTATTTTTATATATATATATATATATAAATAAATATATATATTTATTTATATATATATATATATATATATATAAATATAAAATGAGAGGTGAAAATAAACTAAAAGATGCAATATACCTTTTAAATTAAGAATAAAAATAATTTTTGATATATTAAAATAAAATGAAAAGTTAAAAGAAATTGAAGTGTAAAATCTCTTCCAAATTAATAAGAGAAATAATTTTTAATATTTATTAAAATAAAATGATACATCAAAATAAAATGAAAGATGAAAATAAATTAAAAAGTGTATATCTTCTAAATCAATAATATAAATACTTTTTAATATATATTAAAATAAAATAAAGTAAAAAGTTAAAAAAATTAAAAAGTGTAATAATATTTTCAAATTAATAACATAAAGAACTTTTGATATATATGTTAAAAGTAAAATGAAAGGTTAAAATAAATTAAAGTTGTACATCTTATTTTAAATTAATAATAGAATTTTTTTAATATATTTATTAAAATAAAATGAAAAGTTAAAACAAATTAAAAATGTATAAATTTTTTTAAATTAATAATAAAAAGAGAACTTTTAATATATGTTAAAGTAAAATGGAAGGTTTATATATATATAATATCCTTTCCAAATTAATAATTAAAAAAAACTTTTGATATATATATTAAAATAAAATGAAAGATTAAAATAAATTAATAATATAATATTCCTTTCAAAAGATAATAAAAATATATATATACACGTCAAAAAAAAATTAAACATATAATATCCCTTCACCTTCCCCTTCCCAGGAAGAATTTTTAATATATATTAAAATAAAATAAAAAGTTAAAACAAAAATGAAATGGAAACTTAAAACAAAATGAAAAGTATAAATATATTAAAACAAAATGAAAAGTTGAATAAAACAAGTTCAAGGTATAGCATCCTTCCAAAGGAATAACTTATAAATAGAAATAACTTTTGATGTATATGTTGATATAACTAGAAGACAGATGAGGAAAGAATTTACCATAACACACTCCAAAATTTGTTAGTCCAGCAAGGAAGGAAGGAAGGTTACTTGTTTGTTAGTGGGAGAAGGGGATTTATTAGTAGATAAAGAAGAATGGACGTAATTTAAATTTTTGGAAATTCTAAAACGAAAATGCAAAATTATAAGCAATTTAATTTTTTTTTTAAAAAGCACTTTACTCGAATTATCGATCCTAAAAAGATGAGATGTTTACATTCGATCCTAAAAAGATAAGATGATTTGTAAACAGTTGAATCCCTTACAAGAGATATACAGTGTGATTGATATAGACAAAATTCTAAATATATGGCTGCTACCCCTACTCACAAGCACACCCACTCTCAGCGCTTTCTTCCTCGTAGTCTCCGTTTCCGATAAAATTGCAAACACAATATGCCGATTTGCCACGTCGATAAAAAAATTTGAAAAAAAAATCGCCGATGATTTAATCTTCTGTTAGTTTCAGGTCGACTACGACGACGCTGATGTTATCCGAACTCCCGCGCGCAATTGCCAGCTTGGCAAGCAGCGCCGCCGCCATGCCGGCGGAAGTTTCCAGAGTCGCCCCTGGCGATAGCTCGTCGTAATTCTTGCTTCGATCCGACAGGCACCGTCTAGCGACCTGGCAAGCCGTTTCGTTGGAGACGACGTCCCACAGGCCGTCGCTGGCCAGTATCAGGCATTCGTCCTCGGGGCACCGGCTACTGAAGGTCACCTCCGGCTCTGCAATCACATACGGCTTCAAGTACCCGTCCCCTGCATGTACACAAACAACAGTTGTTTAGATGTATATTCGTTGGGTATACGTCGTATTAAAGGTCAATGTGGATATATACATATATGTTGTTACCTATGGCGCGCGAGGTGGCGAGCACGCCCAGCACCCGGTGGCCATTCCAGTATATAACGCGGCCACCCGCCGCCTCGATACGCTCCGTCTCGTCTGCTCTGTCCGGCTGTGAGAAGAGAATTATTTCATTTGGTACACTTCTAAGAAAAGAAAAGGAAAGTGGTTTAACACAGGCGTTGTCATGCAAACACTCCACGTTAGTTTATCGCCATGCAAATGACTTACACGGTTTCAATCCACGTACTTGCAAACAAGTTATAGTGAACTTGCGTGATTCATGATCAGACAAACTGTGTAACTCGTGATCAAACTCATCGTGGGTAGAATCCAACCATGCTGAATTCAATTCCTTATTCGGAAGATTGCACTTCAAAGATTTAGGTACCAGATTTATTGGGAGCTATCTTTATAATTCAAATCTACAATCTAGAAGCTAAAATTTTAAAACTCGAATTAAACCGTCCTCTTTAGTAGGCTTTTTCCCTACCCCTGAACCACAGCTCTCAGACTATTTTATCTTATTATTAAAATATGATGTATCACACAGTTTGATATGCGGTGTTAAAAAAAGATTGGAATCAAACTCCATGATCCATCTTATTTTATCTTCCTATCACGGTGATGGATTGTAGAATTTGATTTGTTAATGAAAATTGTTCATTTTATCATCAGGATGACGATCCATTATTCTGATTTTGATTTGCTGATAAAAAGAAACATTTCGGCCGTGTGATGACGATCCATCATCCTTATTTTGACTTGCTAATAAAAGAAACATTTCGGCCGTGATTCATCAGTCTGATTAAGATGAACTTTTTATCAGGATGATGGATAACTTTTTAATCATGAAATTTTGTTGAAAAACTTTCCCACAAAGATAATCTCTACAATAGATCACAAAGTTCAAAGTTTGATCCGGAACATTGATGAAAAAAATTGATGCGGAATGCGCTTGAATGTCATGTTCTTCCCTAAAGAAGATTCCTAAATTATCATTTCTGTACCGCCGGTAGTGGAAACCAGCAGGTCCGTGGCTCCTTCCCACCATAGTCGACCTCTGTGTTACCAGCATAAGAAAACGGGGGTTCCGAAAAAAAAAAAAAAAAAAAAAAAAAAAAAAAAAAACGGTGAAAAAAAAGCTGCTAGAGACATGTTAAACTATGCGTATAAATATAGAAAAAGCATTTACTAAAGGCTGAACTTTTTTAAATTGAAAAACGATTATCTAAAAGTGCTGCCAATATATACCATGCATACATGAATAGTTACCTAATATTTTTAAATAAGGGCCTGCTACAGACAAATAAATGTGAGTATATATATATACAAAAATACAATGTCCGTGTGTGTATATACCGTTTCGAATGTATATATAAAGGTGCCTGTCATGCATTACAGACAATGTCCCTAATAAATATGCATCACTTCGAAATATTTTTATAAACGGAGCAGCTAAAGACAGAGGTGTGTATATATACGCATATAAATACTTAGCCATGCAGTATTGACAACGTAAATACATCATAGGCACCGAAAAAAAAAAAAAAAAATACCTTGTGGTCTAGAGTGAGAGGGATGGCGGCGCCGCCACGCGATAGTACAGCGCGCGAATCGCCGCAGTTTGCGACCGCGATCTCGTCCCTCCCCACCACCGCCACCACCGCCGTTGATCCGTCCGTACATGGCGCCACGTTGTCCGTACGCATGCAGTCATCTTTATCGTCGTTTGGACAGCAAACTTCGGCGTCCATGCGCAGGAAGGCCTCCACCAAGGCCCTCGCCCACGTCGCGCGGTCGAAACCCGCTGCCACCACCGCTGCCCCTCTAAGCTCCGCCGCGACGAGCTCATGCAGGAGGTCGCTGCACTGGAGGGCCACCCGCGCGCTGCCGTGGCCATCATAAACTGCAAAAAAATGCCGGCCGTCTAAAAACGACGGCCCGACAGCCGTAGCGTCTTCCATTTCCAGCCGCCTGCCGCACACGGAGACGCATCCATGGGGAGGACAAAATTGAAGCCCAAACACCACAGAATTCTCATCATTTGCCGCAAAGCCGCTGCAACGATCGCCATTTTTCTTGACGAGAGGCTTCCGGCGATAACAGCCACCGCCATCCTCGTCACCGTCCACAAAACTAAACCGCCGAATCCCCGCCCGCAGGCGACGACGCCTGGCTGCGTGCTTATGCATGGAGCTATAAAACTACCAAAAATCATATAATGCTACATCTCGCTATAGCCCATGGACAGTTCATCCATAGCCAGGGAAAAATACTCAACGGCAGAAAACGAGTGATTCCTTCGTCGACTGTAGGAAAACATTAAGAAGGCGCTCCGGATCCACAGATGGCGCCACGTGTACGTCCACAACGTCGCCAGCGGCGAGTGTCGATTTAAAGCGCGACCCTGACAGCCATTTTCCCCCGCTTCCTTCATACGTTTAAGACTGTGCGCCGCAGGTAAAACGTGGGCGAATGGGAATCCGACACCGCGAAGCAGAAAGCGACACGTCATCGGTATTTGTACGGCTAAAAAATGCAAGTTGAAGTCTACAAAAAGTAGGCTGTTGCCCGGTGTTTGTCAAAATTTCGCCTTGCTTTTCAACACGTGGCACGCGTTTCATTCTGCCAGAGTATGTGTATGTTTTTAAAAAATTATTGTGTCACCTCACGCCTTAGCCAAAGTAGATGTTTTTCTCACATACTTCAAAGATCCTTCGCCCACCATAATAATTCGTGTGCCCGCTCATGGGCACGTATTGATGGGATCGAAAAAGAAAAAGGGACAAAATCCCCATCGAAATCATTTACAGAATCAGATTTGATTGAAGGATAAATATTTGGGAATGTTGTTTTTCACGGGGTTGAGAATAATTGTATTTTATTTGGCGTAGTGTTGAGAAATAAGGAGTATTCATTTCTTTAAATTTATATAGGATTGGAATTTAATTTCGACCTTTTTTAATATCTTTTGAAATTTTGTATTTTTGATAAAATCGACGTTCATATAAAAATTTCTATTTACCGTTATCTACACCAATTAAACTACAAACCTTTCATTACAATCAGAGTTTATTATATATACATTCAATCAAATATAGTTCCTCTTACTAGTTCTTTAAAATAATTCTTGTTTGCTTTAAATTTGATGGAAATTGATGGTTTTGAATTAGATTATTAATCTTTATGGGATTTTATTTAACTGTATTTAATTCATTTAAAGACGACGTTTATGAATAATCATTTTTTTATGACATTTTTATGTATATTTGGTAATAATTACAAGGTAAGAGAATCTATTTAGCACATAAACAATATGTAATAATTTGCTTTGGTTTCCTCACTCTCTAATTTTTTTCTCCAATTGACAATTTTTTATAGCATAGATATTATTGTCCAATGCCATTTATGAACTTGACTCGGGGATTTCCGAACTGACAAGGGGACTGTAAAGAGCATAATCCCACTGAATGAAAATGGGAATGTGGGTAATCACAAATCAACATGCGACAATGAAGATGTACATGAGTGGTTGAGAATGTCAATGGGATTGAGCAAGAACGGGACCGCTGGTAATTGGGAATCGAAATATTGTGATGAAGACAAATATGACTTATGATCAAGTATTATTGCATGTAGACTTATTTGTAACATGCAACTTAAGCTTGGTATCTTGAAGGAGATTCCATGAGAGTTTTGGTTGTTCTTACCTTAAGATTGAGGAAGGTAAGCAACGACAATTGCATTCTTTGTTGTAGCCCTTCTTCACACCTTGCGATTGACTTCATAATATATCATTGTGTACTAATCATGTTAGACATGGACATCTCTACATTCACAAGACTCTATGGCTTTTCTAAGGGTACTAAAAAATTGTAACATCTTTTAAAAGATATTCTAACATTCTATGATTTTTTCATTCAAAACATAAATTTGAGCACAAATACTAGTAGTTTGCATCATAGGAACAATATTTACATTTTTTACAATTTTCATAATATTTACCATGTAAATATAAACATTACAAAGCATGGCATAATAGAATCACATTTAATAATAGTATAATCCATGACAGGATTCATATTACACATATAGATACATAATTGATACTAATTTTTACAATCAATGGTTAGGGTTTTAAGAATATGACTCTAAATGAAACACTAAGTATAAGAGGAAAGTAATAACATAACCCATAGAATAATTATATATTTTTTTGGATCGAAAAGTGCACTTTTATTAATAAGAGTATAATACAACACTAATCATACGAAAAAAATGGGTGGACAAGACATTCACACCCAAAAATGTTGATGTCACATTGAGGCAATCCCTAGGAAAATAATCATATCATAACATCAAAATAGTTGTACAAAAAAATTAATAAGTGCTGATCAATTAAAAAAAGGATGCATAACATAACACAAAACCCAAGTTCATTAAGAAACAATAACAAACATGGTAGCTGGAGGAGGCGAGGACTATCAAGCTTCCCTCCCTAGCCACAGGTGCCCAAAGGATCTGCAATATCATGAACAAATTCCTAGCCATAAGTTTTCTATTTCTATTTAGTGTCTTCCACTTGTTGAGAGGGAGAAATAGTAAGAGCCAAGCAAGTAAATTTATCCAGGGAAGGATCCCCCAACCACTATTGTCACAACTCCACCCCCATGGGGAGGTGATGGCCGCTTATGGTGAGGAGACACACTCCACCTACTTATCGATCATTGACACCAAAATCCTTGACATTGACCCTAAGAGGGTAACTAGTGGTGAGGGAGATTCAAAGGCTCCCAGATGAGAATGCACATAACACTCCCCCAATGATCTAGGAGGGTATGGAGGTATGTTATGTCTAGGTAGACCTTATCAACCTGAACTTGAATCTCGAACAAAACATTAAAAATGATAGTAACTTTGTTACTCATTGAGAAAACTCTTTTCATGGATTCATTATTAAAAGTAGAAAAAAATATATATCTTTCCATATATGGAAATTAATATCAACACAAATAATCTATCAAAACTTATTGTATCTTACAGGTAGCATGGCCAAGTCCCTAAGGAAAACCATATTCTAGGTAAAAAATTCTAGAAGAAAGGGCATGAATCCATTTACATGTTGATTGGGCAATTGGGCAAAACCATAATAAATGTTTTAAAGTCTCAACTTGATGTAAATTAGGATAGACTAGATTGGAGACCCCTAGGTGTTTAAGTCGGTCACCAACTAGAAGACATTGGTAAAGGACACACCAAATAAAATGAGCTTTTGTGGGCTCAGTGGGGGTTTTCCACAAATTGGCAAACTGTCTAGCCCGAACGACATCCAAAGACCTTAACTTCCACCAGTGTTTAAAGGTTTCACTCTGAATATGATGTAGAGCCAGGAGTTGGTAACCAGTATGGGACTTATATCTATTAAAAGGAGTGGTCGTAGGTCAGTGCCAATCTCACCATCAAAGGACTCTAGTAGAAATACCAATTTTATAGAGGCATTCCTCAACTATGGATTTGTGAATCTCTTGTATCGACTCTGATCCTTAGGCTTAAGTCAGTACTCAAATCTTAGCATGTCCCATGAAAGCCATTCTCTAGAGGTTTTACAAAAAATGTCCCCAATGGTCTTAATTCTTATTTTGAAGATCTTGAGCCCTTTGATCAAGGCAAGTATAGCAAACATAATGTGGAGCCTATTTGATTATATAAATTTGAATTCAACACTGTGTGAAAACAATATCTAACCCTAGGAGAGGAAATACTTAAAGTGACCCTAAAAACATTCAAAGTTATCACAAGTAAGAGATAAGATCTAACTATATAATGATAAAGGGAATGTAAGACCACACGGGTTTACCAAAATTTAATATTAATAAATTATGGATGTAAGTCAAATTATAACACATCTATTCATAAAATTTGTAATTAATCCCAATTAGATATAAAGCAATTAAAATAAATTTAATTTTGATTCCAAATCTAAAGTGATAAATAATAGTTAGAGGGTTTATATATGTATCTTGATTTTCACACTACTTGGAAATAATCATCATAGGTTGATACTAGAATCATGGTTTTAAGGACATAACATTAAGAACCCAAAAAATTGCAGTGACATGAATACCTCTTTAGAACTGTACACTTGACATTGTACATTTATAGCAACTAAAACTATACATTGTACATTTATGGTAGATAAAAGGCATGGAAAATCTAATTTGATGAATATGTTTTTTAGGTTTGGGGTTCTAAAAACTTTGCTTTTCTTTATAAAATTTCCATTAATCTCTAGGAAATTGATCTTCTTCTTCAAATCCCAATATGGAAGTTGAACTAATAAAAGATAAGGAAAATATTTGTTTTGGGGTTTGTGCTTAGGGTTGGTAAGTTTTTAAAGCATCAAGTACTTATCATGCCCTTAAATGGTATATGTAATATTGAAAAAAAGACATGCTAAGTGAAATGTAAGTTAGCCATATAGTCTAGTGTGTTGCAGTGTCTATTTATTATGAGTTTCAATACTATAATGAATGTTTGATTTCTTTTAAAATATATCGATAAATACTTGTCATATATTTTTAGACTCTTAAGTTTTTTATTTATATGCTTGCATTGATTGCATGTGTTCATTCATTGATGTCGTAAATGTATTAATTTTTACTTATGTATTTATAGGTTTTTTGAATTCAAATTAAAATTTTATTAGTATGTAAACTGATACACAATAGGAAAAAAGACCCACAATCTTTAAAAGAACCAAAAATAAGTGATAAGTGCCTACCCTATACACTAACCATTTTTCAGAAAGTCATAAAAAATATAGAGAAACATGGGAGTAAGAGAAAAAAGAGAAGAGAAAGAAAGAAAGAACACAAAAAGAAATGATCAAACACATAAAAAATTATACCAATAAAAACTTAATCTAGAAAAATAATCAATAAACATACAAATAATTTAAAATAATAAGAATATTTTTAATTATCTAGTATTTCATACATTTATTTTGTTTTATTTTATTTTTATTTATGGAAATCAAGACATAATAACACCTTGTACTATAGAAAAATTGATGGAATAGAAAAGATAATCCTTGTTAAGGGTTTGAAGGACCCACCTCATAGAAAAATCATCATTACTAAGGGCCTTAGACGGAAACTTTAAGTTTAGAGTAATAATAATAAAGTTGATCCATTTGTGTTTAATTGAGAGTAAGTATGTCGTCAAAAGTGCATTTGCAAATGTAATTGATGGAAAAAATTTGAACTTTGAGAATTAGATGGTTATAATTTTGGTGTTCACATTGATAAACTCTTAAATCCCCTTAAGAAAGAAAAGAGAAAGAAGTCTCTTTAGATAACCAAAAATAAAGGTATAAAATAGTTATATTAAAGAATAATCTCATAATATTTCATTGTAGTTGAAATGTGTGCTATTTAAATGATATCATATTTGTAAGTTATTAAAAATTTATATTTTGGAAATTATGTTTAATGGTTGATATATATTGTGTTTAAGTGGATTATTTTTTTTTAAATTTTTATTTTAATTTTGAAAATCTAAAAAATTATGCAATTTTTAATAACATGGTTATTTCACAATAATTTCCTATTAATAATAAAGTTTGTGTGTTTATTTTACATTTTTAAAAATTTAAGTGTATATCAAGAAATTGGATTTAGAATTTATACATTTGTAGGTATTTTTACTTATTTTAGATTTAATGATTTAACAAATAAAAATGATGAATATTAAGATTGCATAATATATAACATAAACAATGCAGATATGAATTTAAAAAGCAAATGGATATTGAGTTTTCTATATATAGAAATGATAAGAGGATAAGTTACATAACTAGGTTAATATTATGTGATCTTCTCTGTCTATGCACATTCATTAATAATAGTATGAAATGGATTTATAATAGATTGAATAAGGAAATAGAGTATCAAAATATGTTAGGATGTTGTTGGTAAGGCTCAAACATCTATGATGATTAGATGTGTCCATTGTCGCCAAAACTATCTTTGTGATTTTTACTAGTATGTTCTACCACAATTTGATGTGCCTGCTTGTCATGATGTTTTTTAAGTATTTCTTGCCCTTGGTCTTGTGCACAGATTTAGATTCTTTCCTCCTTTGCCTTGAAACCCTAACTCCACTTTTGACACTTTCTTGACCTATAAATGGGTTCAAAAAGATGGGGTGGATAGCCGCAACCATACCCCATTGAGTGCTTGAGCATTTCTTATGTTTCACTACTCTAAAAAGGGCTCAACCTGCATGTAGTTATCCCTATGTATGTGTGATTAATAGTGAAATGCTATAATGTAATGTAGTTCATTGGATTTTGACACTTAATAATATGCAACCTTGACATTTATTTAGGTGTTTAGACTTGACTTAAGGACTATTTTTTTAGGAGTTTTCAAATTGGGATATTTTAGGATAGTACCTCAAGGGCGTGTAAATATATCTCTCAATGTGGAAGTAGTTTTCCAAGTGGTGAACAAGTGAGAGATATATAGAAATAGCCTTAGGCTTGATGTGTATAATAGATGACTCTTTGGGTAATTTCCCTCCATAGATAATATGCAAAATGTGTGGGTTGACCCAAGGGAGGGATTTAAATTTTAAAAATAATCGTTTGAGAAACCTGGGACACTATTGATGAAGGTAGACATTGTTGGTAGTAGGTAATACTAGACTACTTATGGCATTATCTAAGAAGGAATAAAAAATGATATGAAGAATGATGACAATTTGATTATGATAATACATTGTTAAGTCACATACTAGGGAGATATTATATATAAATGACAAAAATTTGGGAAGACCGATTCCATAGATAGATGAATGGCTTAGATAAAATATGAATAAGAGTTAATTGTGTATACACAAGTCATGTATGTCAAAGATAGATCAAAATTGATATCATCAACTGTCTAATACCAAATTTATGTGTCTAAAAATACCACCATTCTATAGTATTAAAAATTCTAGATTAAAAGGTTAATTTTTTGTGTGTAGATATATATTTTCACCATTAGGACTTAAACTTGTTTAGTTAGTAAGTAATTATCATAAGATTTATAAATTTATTGTTTAAAAAATAATGCATTTGGAAATGTAACTTGCACTAATGTCCAAGTTTCACACTCACATTTACTTGCTCTAAAATCCAATTTGCACACCAACTTGCATTTATGCAACTACTATATACACATAAATATGGTCATAGGTACTCGAGGTAATTCTAATTCTTGACATATCCTAAACCGCATGACTTGTGTCCAAATACATGACTCTTATTTGCCACTCGTCTAAGATAATAATTTATATGTGGGCTCAAACCTTTGTTTGTTGTCACTAATGCACAATAGTTTTAAAATCAAATGCTCAAATTAATTAATATTATCCTTAGATTGTCTCTAGTTTATGATAATTATTCCTGATCTTTCAGGGAAGGTATGTGCTAGGAAAAAAAGAATGTTGTTATAGGCTTGTCCACCTAGGGTGGATGCATCTAATGCCAAATAATGACTAGTTTCTAAAATTTGAAGCAATATTTGGGGCTTTATCATGTATTTCATGAGGTCAAAAAAAGGAATTATCAAAATATTCTCCTATAAATACACATCAAAGGTCATTCATTAGCCCCACTTGTTATCACTTGGTTCTTAGATTACACACTATTGCACATTGAGAAAATATACTCTATTTTTTGAAATTCAAGATCATTCATAAGGGACAACCACAAGCCAAGTCTAAAACATCTCAACGCAAATCAAGAGATATCATTTTTTAGTATCAAGGTCATTTTTTATTTGCATACACATAGTCAAAGAGCACAATTGAATGATTGCTCTAGGTGGGAGAACTACACGGATTTGATTTCATCCTCAAAATATTGGATACTATTTAACCCTAAAATATAGCTTAAAAAGCTAGAGTTAAAGGGGATAGAGATAGCCAAGGGCACTATTAACAGAGGTTCTTGAAAAACTCTGGAACATACTAATTATAAGGTTATTTTGCATAGTTAATGACAAAATAGGGTAGTTGTTGGCAATTTAGACTGAAGGATGTCAATATTTACTAAGTTGAAATCATATTAATGAAGACATGATAAGAAAGTGTATATAGAACAATTGACATAGCTATATGAATACCAGATTAGACATTCTCAATACTCATTGTGCACAGAATAAAAGTAAAAAATATATAGGAAAACCATACATAACATTATATTAACCTCTATCACACATTGAAACCATCATCTATTATAATTAAGTTCTATATATAGAGTACTACAAAACATTATCTCTTCATATTCTTTTCGTTTGATATGTCAAAAGGAAAGACTCTTCACATTCTTCCATCTATTACTTATATCTACAAGGTCAAATACATATAAAGGATTATACAAAAGATAAAATCATACAATTTTCATGTGTCTATCTATTTTACTTGCTCCTCACCCAATCCTTTCCTAGACTTAAATCATTATATGGTCCTGAGATAAAGTCCAAAAACAAGAGTCTAAACTGAAGTTGATGAGATGAGCCATAAACAAAAGTTGAAAGTATTGCTCGAGGTGTCATTTTATTGGGTTTCACCCTTTGTGCGCTATTTAGCCACCCTTTTAGGTTTTCATATAAGTAGCGTACTATCCTACCTCCCTCTCAAGTTTTTTATATACTAGTATAACTAGGTGGCCACTCTTTATGGGTTTTCAATCAGCCTGGCCCCACTCCTAATGTTTAAGACCATCTAAAAAAATGTGAAAAAAGTTATGAAACTGTAAAATTGAAGTGATCATTACCTACTGATTAGGTGGTGGTGATCCTTGAAGAGGCCATGTTGGGGGTTATTACACTTTTTATACTACTAACTTGCTTGATTGTGCAATATTTGGTGGTGGAGGCTATTGTTTCTCTGGCTACGACTTTATAGATAATTTCTTCTATTGTAAAATTTGTTAAAGTGGCTATCATGGAATGAATTGAGGCTCATCCACCACTTAGACAATAGTGGGATTGATTTGAGAGTGGTACTGATTGAGCATCTTCTAATCTATTAGCACTTCATGTACCATAGTAAGTAATATCCACAGTAGAATCTAAACCAACATCAAGTTTTGAACATCATCATCTTCTACAATGGTGATTAGTGAATTAAAATCTGATAGCTTGAGCCAAATATCTAGTACCAGCTTGTCCAATCTATCTGCAATCTGTTGAGTTTAGATGCCCACAAATGTATTGTGCATAGTTTCATTATGCCAAGCCTAAAGTTTTTGCATGCCATTATCCCTCACATATAGTAATTGTTTGAGGACATTTCCCATTGTTTACATAGTGGGTGTTTAATCATCCATCACAATTTTAGTTTTATCTACTATTGAAAACTCAAGTTTAGCAATAGCCAAAGAATTATTGATATGTTGTTTCTAATTCAACATTCCTTGAGCTATTTACTTGGATTATTGTGTAGCAATATATAAAACCTATTTATATTATTCAATTAACTTACATATTGCCTCTATTTCTATCCTTATAGGCTACCCTTGGGTTCACAACTTTTGTGATCATTGCACATCCAAAAAATCATTTAGGAGTTTATTCAATAGGTCGGTGAGTTGTTTATATTCAGACATCACCTGGTCATTGAGAACTTACATAACCAGTGTGGGGAAAGTACTATTGATCAATTGACATGTATTGGCAAGTTGGGTGTTCAATTCTACATCATCCTCTTGTAGTTGAAAAGCTTCCTATTCCAGTCTAAGGCCTTCTTTGTAATTGACTCTTGGAACATAGTTGTGCCTTCAATTTGCTTAGATAAATATAGCTAGGCAACATCCAAATATGTTTCAAGTGGAGCAGTGTTAAGGTCCATGAATGTCATAGGGGTTACTGATAGAGATGGAATGAATTATGCCAAAGCAAGTGAAAAAATGGTGTGTTGGGTGGATGTTGTGGGAACATCCCATAGCCATTAGCTAGAGATCTTAGCTTTCAACTATGGTGCTTGTTCTTGTGCATCCTTTTGTGTTATCTTCTTATGTTGTTCTACATGATCTACTTATTCCTTGGCTTGGGCCTCCTTTTCTTTTGTTGCTTGATCCTCAGCTTTAACTTTATCCTAAGTATCTACCTCAACTTGAGATTTAGATCTCTCCTCAGCCTTAACCTTGCTTTAGTTTTGGCTTTGGCATTTGCCTCAGCCTTAGCTTTGGCTTTAGTCTCAGTCTTGGCTTTATCATTGGCTTCTTGTGATTTAGCTATGCTCTTGACTTGTTCTTCCTTCTTTTAATACCTCTCTTTAGCCTTGGATATCACCTCTTGTTCTTCATACTTCCATTACATAGCCTATACTTTTTGTTGTTTTCTCTTTGCTTCCTTCGATTCCTTTTTCTTTGCCTCTAATTTTTTGACTCATTTCTTGTAAGCCTCTACTTCATCAACTTAATTCCATACAACCTCTACTTCTTCAACTTACTTATTTTCACCCTCTACTTCTTTGATAGGCTTCTTTGTAGCCTCTACTTATTTAGCTTACTTCTTGTACTTCTCTTCCACAGTTTTTTATTTTCATTGTTCTTCTTGCACAGCTTCTTATTTTTTACAATGTGCCTCTCATGAAATTGATTATTGATTTACTTCTTGATTCTTTCTATTTTTTTATTCCTTTCTTTGTTTCTTTTTATCCTTCTTTTTCTACTCCTCTAGGTCCTCTAGTTACTATGCAATTTCTATTTATGGCTCAACCTATGGTAAAGTTGTTTCTTCAAGTTCTTCCATGACCTCTAGTGTGTCAAGCTCAATAACTGATTGGGTATCCTCTAGGGAGTTTGATTTTATAAATGTAGTTTTATGTGTAACTATCTTCTTCCTAAAAGTGGGTGGAGGAATGAGGGTCTTCTTGAGCTTCTTTGTCAACTGGCCTTGGGGTTGTGGCTAAGCTTGTGATGCTTGCTACACTCCCCTCTCTTCTATCTAATCTTTGAAAGTTATCATTCTTTATTATATTATTTGAGATGGCATTGCTAAAGGATGAGTTTTTGGCTTATGTGTCAAGGTTGGAGGTATAATCTCTTGTGTAGGTTACTCTCCTTAGTGTGCAGTAGAAGATCTAACAACTAGATCCTTAATGAATATTTTTTTAGCCAATTTATTTTGAGCTATCTCCTGACTTATAATGTCAACAATAATAGAAGGTGGAGATTGATTGATGTCAATCCAAAGGTATTAACTTACATTATTATGCACTTGGCAGGCGCACACTAATTTTTAGAAGAACTAATTCTCCTCCTCCTGTTCATAGACTTTGCTACCAATGTCTTCCAACATGGTCTTCAATACTTCTTCCTCCTTGACTCCCAATTATAGCAAGTTTTACTTCCTTATTATCTTTGGAACATTTGGATTATCTATCTAGGTATTTTTGTGATGAATCCTCTTCTTGGGTGGTGGAGGTGTTGGACCCTCAATTTTGAATATATTTTGGGTAAGTAAAATTTAAAGACAATAATGCAGAAGGAAGTGTAGGAGTGGGAGAGACACGATGTGGAAGACCATGACATGAAAGATAATGATGCAAGGGATCATGGCACATAAGAGGAAAGTCACATGGAATAAGGAATCATAAAACATAGAGAAATTGAGAATGTAGGACTTAGATATTAGCAAAATACTTGGGAAAGGCATGGAAAATAGAGATGATTTGCATGAACATTAGAGAAGAATAGTCAAGTGCAAGTCTAGCACCGATCTGTGGGAAGATAAGTGTACGACAATAGCATAAAGAGAGCATATAGGGGAAGTTAGGTCTGAGTCCTTAGGAATTCATTGTAAACAGATTTCCATGGCTCATTGATGTTAATGGTTATTGACAAGTCATCTTTGTGTAATTAATTTTGTAACTGAATGGTTGAGGTAAACCATGTATAAATACCCCTCATTTTACTTAGTATTATTATTGATCATTGTAATCCTGGAGTCATTGTAATCTTGGATATTACATATGAATGTATTAAAAGGAAACTTATGTGTTTATGAAAGACTTATTTAATATATTCACAAATATAATGGAGTTATTATTATTTTTTTATCATTTTATGCTCAACTTCTTTTTCTTTGGTTAGTTAAGTAGGAAAGGAATAGCTAAGATTTAGGCATGAAACTAAGTGTGAATTTAGAACTAAGTGTTTATTTGAGTGCCCTATCTTAGGAAATTAAATAAATACACCTTTGTGTAACAAAACCAATGGGAACCAGTCTTAAACTACATGCTTTGGGTGAGTGTGTGAGAACTTTTTTTTTTGAGTGATGTGTTGGCATGCTAGCTCATTTGAAATCATGTTTTATTAGGTGTAAAACTATGGAAAAGATATGCTAGACTAAAGGAAAAGAGCCCAACATTTTGGTTTTATTATTGGGACTCATTGTGCTTATTTGAATTATGTTGGGAAATGCTTGAGTGAATATCTCTATAAAATTTCAAGCATTGGGTTACTACCATAAAAGAGAATTTTGTAATTCAATATCTTGAACCAAAAGTTTATGTGCACATATGGGTAGAACAACACCTTTATGATTCACTCTATGAAGCTTTCTTTGTAGAAGTGCATGCTCACTTACATGTTTGGATTTCAATATATGTGCAAGATAATTTAAGGAACTAAAGATGGAAGATCTCTTGGTCAATAGAGCATCACTAGGCCTTGGCAAGATTGGGAGTGACCTAGATGTGCATGGTGGATATTTGGTGGAGAGGAACACTTAATAGCTATATTTTGGAATACATGGTCTCTATGTACTCTTATCTAGAGGAAGCCTAGTTTAAATTCATTCAAGAGCCATGTGAAAGGTATCTCAAGCAATTTTCATTAGATATTAAGAAGATTATAGTTGACTCAAGACTTAAAAACTTCAACATGGATGGCTAAACTCTCTATTACTGATCAATGTAGTCGATGGGGAAATGAAGGGGCACACTTTGATATATAATTATTGGTTCAAGATGGAAACTAGTTAATGGGAGCTATGTAAGTGAAAGTATGATGAGGCTAGGCAAAGGGATATGATTAGAAGTGATCCAAGGAGGGGCCATAAGGACTATGGAAGTTCTATGAGGATGTTTAGGGAGGTAGAAAGGCATAATGAAGATCCCTAACCACATGAATGTACCCAAGGTTGGCATACTTACATACGGTAGAAACAAGTCAAGCATTGGTGATTGTATAACCCAATTTGGATAAACCCTATTACCCACCCATAACACATACTCATGACTTTGAGTTAGATGAAATTATTGTAATAAATTGAGATACTAATAGTGTAGAGTTAGAGTTTAAACTTGTTGAATAAACTTTTGTAGTACAAGATCAAGATACTAGTTTGTTATTAATTTCTTTTCCATTACAATTCAACCCTATGGCTCACTTTAAAATTCTTGGTGGACCAAGTATAGCTAGTGGGAAGAGTACTGACCCTTCCATAGTTAATCAACCTAATTTTGTACCTAACACATCAAGTGCTTCAATTGCCATAGGAGGTGTGGGAGGCAATATCGATGGTGGTTTGACTAGAGGATCTAGAGGTGGTGCAGGAGCATTAGTGGACCTCTCCTATAAGGTTCAAGAGGGACTAGAAATGTGTCACAATAAGATCCATTTATAACACCTAGTCCACCTACTATCTACTACAAGATGCCACTTCATCTACCTAAATATCATGATGTGGAAAATGTAGCAAAACAGGTTCATAAGTGTGAACTTATTTGGTAGGTGCATGGCATTACTTCGATTGGATAGAAGTCAACTTAGTTTGCCACTACCCTTTTAGACCATGTGAATAAATGGTGTCAGAAATTTAATCTGCAACAAGCTATGGTAAATTGTAAGCAATTGAAGGTGAATTTTCTCTATGAATTTGAAATCCTAGAGTTTTAATAACATAGTATTGATGTATGAAGGATATTAAATAATAACTCACTGAGAGTGTATGTGAGTATGATGCATGTTTTAAAGTGATTCTTTCCAAGTTATCATTTGAGATAAAATCACCTTAGCATTCCCAATGGTTTATAGGAGGATTGTTACTCATGTTTTGATGCACATTATCCCATAAGACCTTCATTGACCCGTATGAGGAATTGGAAGCTTCCCTTTATGTCAAAATCATTGGAAGTATAGATATAAGATTAATCCCTTTATGGAAGGCCAGATTGATACAATGGCATCTCAGTTAGAGAATATCATTGTGAACAATACTCAAGATACTCACAATGGTCCATGGTATGTTGATTGTGAAACTAAAGGTCATAATAGGAATAATTTTCCAATAAAGAATATTCATGTCATGGTAAATCAATCCTATGAGATCTACCAAGAAGACCATGATGTGAGAGATTTCCCCTTGCTTTAACATGCTAATCAATCAAATGTATCATCATATTATAAAATATGTGATGCATATACTCATGATACAAATGATTATTACCTTATTAGTGAGATTCATGAGGTGCATGTGCATAGTACTCATCAGACCTATGTAGCCAACAACTAAGACAATGGTATAGGTTGGTCCTATAGAGTTTATAGTCATGAATGTAGAGGTGGTTATTTTCTACCTAGAACTTACTACAAGTGTGGATCTCTATAGCATTACTAGCATGATTACCTAGTTTATCCAACTTGTACATTTTATAAGAATGAACATCATCTATAGGAATGCCCAAACTTATATACTTCCACACCAAGGAGAAAAATGAGAAGGGTGATAGAATGATATAGATTGGAAAAAATCCAAATACTGAGTGGAGATCATGCCTTACTAATCTAGCTGGTCCTAAGGTAAATATTACTAGCTCCTTCCCAATCCATTTCAAATCCACCTGTTGACAAGGTTTAATAGGAGGATCCTCACGTAAATCATTACCCAAATGATCAGAAATACAAATAAGTATTACACAACACAATGATTTTATGTGGGAGATATAAGAATGAACATCATCTAGAGGAATGCCCAAACTTATATACTGCCACACCAAGGATCAAAATGAGAAGGGTGATGGAATGATATAGATTGAAAAAACTCCAACTACTCAATGGAGATCATACCTTACTACTCTAGCTGGTCCTATGGTAAATATTACTAGTTCCTTCCCAATCCATTTCAAATCCACCTATTGACAAGGTTCAATAGGAGGATCCTCATGCAAATCATTGCCTAAATGATCAACAATACAAATAAGTATTACACAACACAATGACTTTATGTGGGAATTATAAGGTGAAATTCAATTCATTGAGGATAGAGAATTATACACAACACAATGACTATGTTTTGTCTGCTCTATTTTAAGGTCTCTTTTTACACATGCATTAGCACCATCATGTTTCCCTTTTCCATGCCTAACCTTAAAGAAGCTCTGAAAATGTTAATGCCATTTTCTTATGCATTATGCTTAACTAGTAAAATATTTGAGAATTTTTAAACTGCTCTGCATAATTGTATGATGAAATGTAGTGTGTATAAAACATGATTTGTCTTGCATTTATATTCATATAAAATATCTCAAAACAACCCTGGACAAACTCTGGAGAATGTGATCTATCATCACTCATATAAAAATGGTACTCCCTCAAACTCTTTATGTTGTCATCTGTGTTATCAAGTGCATGTTTGAATGTAATATGAATAAAAATTCCAACTTGAATTGAATTATAATATTGGGATTGAACCTCATTCTATGGTTGTAGTGTGTAGTTCTTAGCAAAACCCACAACCAAAATAATTATGCCAACTGGGAAGTTGTCCTTGCATGCTTTGAATCGATTATCTAACCATTTTGATATGTGTCTGTGTCTTGAATATTGGTAGACAATATTATTTTTGAATTCATACATGAAATCACATACATAAACTTTGGTCATAACCAATTCACATCTTGATGACTATTTTCCATCTTTTAACACATACTTAATAGATTTGTACTTCTTATAATCAACTAGTTTATTTCCAAATTCATATGAAATATCATGTAAACAAATCATCAAATTTGACAAACCACCACAACTATTAAATGTTCCATCTAAACATTGTTTGGCAAAAAAAATTGTCCCTTGGGTCTTTGACAGTAAAAACCTTGGATTAATTCTCTTGATGTTTTAGGTGGGGAAGACACCATACATTCTTGGAAAATCTTATCAGTATGTAAAGTACAACATATATGATAAAAAACATCAAAATGCATAGAAAATTTAATATGTACCCTTCAACAACATGTGGTACGTGCTTGGTTGATTTTAACATAGAAAGGATTGCACATCTCAAATGACCTTTGGCTAATTATCAATTGGCCATTAAATTTTTCAATAAAATTT
This sequence comes from Torreya grandis, assembly GCA_037957365.1. Classification (NCBI taxonomy): domain Eukaryota; kingdom Viridiplantae; phylum Streptophyta; class Pinopsida; order Cupressales; family Taxaceae; genus Torreya; species Torreya grandis. The sequence continues at coordinate 1,095,255 of JARHVA010000987.1, read as the reverse complement.
TTATAAAATTTTGTTTGCATCATGTCTAAAAAATGTTTTGCATGTGGCTCATGATTTTTTGAGTCTTTTCTTCTAAAAAAATATTTTACATTAGATGAGACTCTCTTATTTTCGTGCCAAAAATTTTCAATCAATTGTTTTGTTTTTGATAAGGTAAGGTGGCAAACCAGGGGTCGAACCCTTAACAGAGCAAAAAAGATGAGAAGGCAATCAAACAAAATATGCCTTCAGAGAGACGACAGCACTAGCTGAGAACCAACAGACACATAAACAAAATAAACAAGAAATGGAAAGACCAGAGTCAGAGGGGTCTCTCCTTACATATCAATTGTTTTGTTCCTTCAACTAATGCCTTATCTTTTCATGGGAGTCTACCACTAAACACCCAACAATCCGTGAGTGAAGGGTCATCAAGACTTGTTTTTCTTTTTATAGTATTTATTATAGTTTTTATATTTAAATTCAAGCTTTAGATGTTGAATTAATCATTATAGATTGCATTATTACTCATCTTTCCACATTACTATCTTTATTCCAACTTTATTGCCTATTGCCTTAAATGCATTAAATAGATTCTTTACTATTGTACTATTTCTTCCCTCCATGTTTAATGTTCTTAACCCCAAATTATGCATCATAAGAATTTTTTTTACATTTTCATTAATTGAACAAATAGTTGACATCATTCTGTATGGCTTTTATTCTTAAATGCATAGTTTCATACATGTCGAGCATGATGTTGAACTGATCTTTTTTACATTTTACCTTCCATATGTTTTATTATTTTTTCATATAATTCAACTAAATACTTTGGTGTTCATCTCATTATCCTTGGAGGTGTGGGTGCAGGAGCTATATTTTGTATTAAATTGGGTGGTGTTAACACTTCAACCATAGTAGGGACATTAGAGGGTCGACTATCTACTTTAGGCCTTATAGGCAAATTAAATTCCTCTTCATTAGGAGACACATAATTTGGGTTCATTATTTGATGTTGATTATCATCATACTCAAAAATTTCATTATGAATGGATGTTTCATTATATTGTGTTTGTCCATATGTTTCATCATTCATTATAAATTCATTGCTTACATGCTCTGCATTTTGAATTTCATCTTGCAACAAAGATTGACTCAACTCTCTTATCTCATTTGAAGACATATGTAATATAAATTGTAAGAATTGGGCATGTTATTTTCACTAGAAGTATTACTTGGTGTAGAAGAATAACCTTCACCTTGCCTAGAATCCCTTATGGATGCTCTCCTATATACTTATCTTTTTCTTTCTTTTTCTTTTTTCTCTTCAATTTCTTCATTTTTTAGTTCTTTGATTGGTCTTTTGTGATGACTTATCGACCTCATTATTTATATTTATCAAAATAAGACAATTGTAGATTTAAACTTGAAGAATTCTTAGTGATTCAAATAAAATAAATGAATAATTCACCAAATTTGCATAGTTTTAGTAGAAAAACCAGTTTGTTATTTGGAAAGAACAAGACAAATGACTCATTTTCATGGGAAAATAAAAATGAATTCATGAATCACAAAGGGAATGAATGATTTCAAAATCACACACGCTCTTTGAGATCCACAGAATAATGGGAAAAAACATTTATTATCCCAATAGTGGTTGTGCAAAGGGTGTATAATCTTTGCAAAGGGCGTACACCCTCTTTGTATTTATAATTTTATTCTCACTTTCCCTCCAATTTTGTCTCGATTTTAGGCCTGGGGATCCCAAACCTAGCCACACTCTATCATGGACCAACCAAGGGAATTTATAAGAAATTTAGTGGTTTTTTCATTTTTATCAACATGTCTGATTAGGTAGCATTTATTATTTAAATAAAAAATATGGGTTTGTAGAGGTGAAAGCGTAGTTTTTTAATATATAATTTTTTTAATGTAGAATATTATTTATAATAATTACTTAATTTCTACATAATATACCTTGTTATAGTCTATACACATTATATCATAAATTTCCTTATAACTTTTTGAATATTAATCAAACACTTATAAAACTTATATCTCAACAATCTACACATTATCAACTATGCTTTTAAAAAAATGATTTTCATGAAGTTAAGGTCAAAAAGTTGTGTTTGTACACTTACAGTTTCAATTTTTTAGCTATCTCGACTTGTAAAATTATTTAAAATTTAAATATATAATAAAAAAATATTCTCAACAATCTTCGACATTTCTCCTATCCATATATGAAATTTCATACAAAAATTCAATCGTTTACTCAAAAAAAGTGTGTTCGTACACATGCACTCTCCTTATATTTTTACAAACATGACCAACCTATTGTCATAGATGCATATATTAGGTATACTTTTATCATTTGGATATTGGAAAAATTTATATATTTATAAACTAAATTAATAATTCTAAAATTCATATTTTTATGTCATTGCCAAAATCCTTTTCGAAGTGTCTCTAACATTATCTCCAAGTTTAACTATTTTTATTTTTAGAAAAAAAGTGTTGTTTTATACTCCCCTTTTGTCCCCCATTATCCTACATCTACCTAGGAAAAATATTTTGGCACTTCCATTCATAAATCCAGTCAGGTGAGTCAAGCACGAGTGCCTTCTATGTGCTTGAGACCAAACACCTAAGTTTTTGGGTGCGTGGAGTTTACCAAACTTGGAAAATTATGAATACCAAGTGAAAAGAGGAGGCACACACAATGATAGTGTGCAAGAGATATAAAGGGAGTGTACAAGACACTACGTGCATAAGAAATGTAGAGAGTGAAGTAATGGAAGACCAATGCAGGAATTTGTATGGGGTAGGACAGGCCAAGGTAAGAGACAAAATCACAAGAAATTGAACAAGGAATGGAACCACACTTAAAAGGAAGCATGGCAAGAAAAGAGGAGATGGAACCAAGGAAAATGAATTGCATACATGTGAATCACTGCAACCAAGTTTCCATAAGAAAGGTGAAGGTCACACCAAGGTGAATGAAGTGTAGGAGGAAAATCATTCAGACAAACTGACATCTACTAAATAATAGGTGGGAAGTGACTATTTTAAAACACCTATCACTTCACCAAAAATACCATTTAGAGAAGTTGATGTAGTGATGGTGAAGGCACAATATCCACATTAAATGTGAATATGATGGTGGATTTTTTTGTATTTCATGGGTTTTAGCAAAGTTTGAGAAATACATAAACTACTTTACTATTACTCATCTATAATTAAGATGGTAGTTGAAAATAAGGTATAAAGGAGAGAATGGTTGATTGTTGTAGGTTATAGACTTTGTGAAAATTTGAACACAAAAATAGAGCCAAACTAGAGCCAAAATAAGAAAAATCTATTGTAGAGAGACTTGAGCACCCACAGTCTCTAAATAAGAATGAGGAAATAGGGAGGGAAATTGCATCCCATTTGAGATTGGAATACAGATGTGTGGAAAATGAATTATTAGAGAACTAAACAATAGAAAATTTGAGTGACACCAAGGCTACCATAAACAATGAAAGAATCTAAAGGGCCAAAGTCATAATCACAGACATCATGACTATGAGGAAACACCAAAAAACATTAAAGGCTTTGGAAAAATCAATATATCACATTTCAATACTAGTCAGTTCAGAATGGGAAAGAAACATATGAGTTCTAGTCCACCATAGGCACAAAAGGATTCTAAAAGAGTGAGGATGATAGAGGAGATAGTTAACATAAATAATAAGGCATACCTGATGGAAAGGGTTAGCATCATCAAGGTTAGCCTCGAAGCACTTGCCAAAATATTATATAGGGAAATTCAATTTCCCCTAGAGGTCTTGGTAGGGGAGACTTGGGTGTCTTTTGTACACACCTACAAGCTAAAAAATACAACCACCACACACTGATAAACATGTAGGATCTCAACCAAGACTAGGTAGTTGACATAGTAGTAAAGATAGAGGTGGGCATAATGTTGTTTGATGTCTCCATTTGAGATAAGTTTATGGCCATCGATGCAGCTTAGCTCTATGATTTGTTATGTTTTGGCAAGCCAAAGGAACTCATGAAGTTATTCCTCTTGCACATCCATAGGGATAAATTCTACTTCATAGGGAGGCATATGCAGATATTAGCATGTTTAATCAGTAGAATCATTAGGCTCCCAGACGTAGGTACAAACATCCATTAGATGATGGTAGATGATGTAAAAGTGGAGAGGGTTGTGAAACTCCTTGTTACTATAAAAGAGGATTCACATTCCCAATAAAGGACATAAAATACCCAAGCACAAGGGTCACATCACACCTAGTAAGATACAAGATTTGCCCTAATGGGAGATGGGTAGACATTAGCAAGGCATACTTATGCATCCCCATCACATGATGTAAGGGGTCAAATTCAACATAGCAAAATTCATTACTAAAGAAATGGTAAAGAACATGCTTGAGTGTCACAAGGGGTGAGAGACCTTCATGTGGGGGTTGATAATGATATTAATAGTCATGGAGGAGATCGAGGTGCCCAATGGCGATGAGGAAAATGTTTGGGTCTTCCTAATGCATAAAAACTCCCTGATGCTAAAGTATCAAGATTTCACCTACCCATCTTCTTTATCCTAAAAATATAAGACATGAGTAATGGGGTGGTGTGCCCAATACATTGAGGCATTTGGGATAGAATGGTACATCTCATAAGAGTTACCCCAGTACATGTTTGGGATGAAAACCTTGACCATCATGTAACACTTCTATGTAGTGTGCCTGGTGGTCTTAGAGGATAACCGTTCAAGCTAGCTCAAACTCCCTTATGCATTTTTCATGAAACATTTCAAGGATACACTACAGGGGATTCCCAATAGCTAGATATCTTAGTGAAGGCCATGGATTTAAAAAGGATTAGGTTGTCATACTAGTATATATGCCTAGGAGGAAAAGTGACAAAGAATGAGGAGGATGAATCTAACCACACAGACCTCCATCCCTTTTAGAGAGAAGTCATTGTAGGGCACATCTTCAATTTTTAATATGAGATGAAGATATAGAATAAAGGTATTGACCTTGAGAAGGATGATGATCACCCCCTCTAGATCAGTGATGATGGGATGCCAATGCCAACAATATAATAGAAGTCTCCCCATAAAAAATGGGGAGAGACACTTGAAGAAATTCAAGAGCGCATCAGGCTAAGCGTCACTACCAATGAAGAAATAACCCCCTCAACTCCAAAGAATGAGCATGTGACCTTCGTATCAGAAACTACTTCAATTAGTAAGAAGTAGAAAAACAAGTCCAAGTAACCCATTGTGATGTCAACAATAACACTAGCAGAAGAAGTCCACACATAAGGAAGGGATGAAGAGACAAAGGAAGAGGCAAAAGAAGGGATAAAAGTCTACATTTTCCAAGAATAAGAAGTAGGAGAAGAGCCCAATACCAAGGAAGTTCAAAATTCCCTCGAAGGTGGCACTACCACTGCACTTGGAGAAGAAGGGAAGTCAATGAGCATCTCATCTAAAGAGTCATCCATACAACCTCTAAAAATTAAGGAGAAAAAGAGAAAGGTGTGGAGGAAACTAAGAATGAAGGAGGTAGAAATTCTAAAGGTACTTGCACTAGAATATAAGAGGAAGGCTATGAAGGAAGTTGGCATGACTCAGGAAGATATTGAGAGAGTCAAGGCCAAGGAAATTGCAGCCAAGGAAAAGAAGGTTGTGAAAGAGAAGGCCAAAAAAGAGAAGAAAAGGAGGTTCCCACAAGCACAAAACCAACCAAGGAAACATCAAAAAATGTGCTTAACACCTCCACCAACAAAGCAAATAAGGTTGCACAACATGCACTCCCAAGTAGTGAAGGGGTGCTTGAAGAAAAAGAAGGAGATGCTTGCACCTTGAAAAAATAATAGACAAAAAGCATCAAGGAACCCCAATAAAAATAAGAAGGAAAAGTTAGTGCTAAGGGGACACACCTAGAGGTAAGCACTAATATAAGGAAAGTACTAAAGAAAGCAGTAGAACCGATGAAGAGGAAGAAGAAAAAATGGAGTTGGTCATCAAAAAAGCCAAAGGTGTTGAGTTGAGCCTTAGAGAGAAGGTGCATAAAGGGTGGATAGATGAATATTTTTATATTTTTGAATACATGTCTCCCAACTCCACCATAGATAGGATGCACAAACAACTTTCATTTGCATTCAACAACTACATGGATGAGCCTCACTTTGAGGCACCACAAAATGCCATATTGGGCATGGATAAACCTAAAGAATGGCATGACTCCCTTATCATAAATCTATGTGCCATGAACCTAGTTAGGTTAGTGAATGCACTCATTCAAATGGCCATTGAAGTCATGTGAAAGAATATCATCAATGATGTTAGGGAAAAAAAATGGAATAAAATCACTAAGGAGGTTGAGGAAGATGTACATGCCATGAATTTTAGGCTACAACAACTATACAAACATAAAGAGATAGTGTGGATGCAGCCAACACCATCTTCATGAAATTTTCCAATTAAGTGTCAATCATAGACGTGATATTAAATAGGCAAAGATGGAAAATGAAGAGCTGATGATGAAGGTATATTCTACAAGTAGGGCCAAGCATGAGTAAATCATGGGGAACGTCAACACATTGAGTGCTTAGATAAAGGACCAGTAGCAGAACCTAGAATAACTCTTTCGTGCCTTATAGACTAAGACTTGTGATCAAGGAGTAATCCTAGATAGAGGAGTTACAAAGGCTAAGGAAAGTTTGGGGGCCTATAAAAAGGAGTTAGATAAAATGATGTGCTCACACTTAGTACCACCTCCACATATATAAACAACACCATGGAGGAAATCAAGCTCGCTATCAAGGGCTTTGAGGATTTTAGTGGCAAACTTAAGGAGAACGCCCCTGAATTCTACACACCAAAGGCTTTGGTAGCCTAGTTCGAGGGTGGACTAATAATTTTGTATGGGGTAATGTTGGGACCCTGATTTGACTAAGCATGGATCCGTGCCAACTTGACAGACATCTCAGCATAAGGCAATCATTTGGAATGATTACTATTTTGGCATCTTTTGTGCTAACTGAAGGAATCAATACACATCTTATACCAACTAATAGGTAGTTAACCGACACCCAGGTTTTCAAGGTATCTTCAAGAGTGGCTACATGTGGTGACTACAACAAAAAGGATGCAAGGTGATAGAGCCAAAAAAATGATCAATAAAGGCTCCATCTCAACACCTAGCATGCACTCTCCACCTTAACAAGGAGATGTTCTTATGTGCTATAAAATCGAGATTGAACTAGTAAGGAGGGCAATGCAATTTTGATGTAGCGAAGCTCTAGAGAAATAACTCAACATGTTTTAACTGCCACTAGAATGTAGGTTTAGCTTAGATGCCATTTAGGCTCCATTTGTATACACCCATGGTTGCTTGTGAGCCTTTGGGATATTAAGTATTTTGAGTTATGTATGCACTCTATTTTACCTATATGAGCTTTATTTTGTACTTAAAATTTGAGTAGTGAAGAAGAATGGCTGCAACAATAGATGGTGTTCTTAGTTTGAATGTCATTCATTTTGTATTGAAATACGTAATGAATGTAATGGTTATAAGGTTATAAATTTAATATTTGTATGTTAAGTTTAATAAGCTCTTGGTTCAGGTTATTAATGGTATCCTTTTGTAAAAAAATGACATCAACATAACTAATTGAAATAACCTAAATATATAGAACTCATGCACCTATATTCCTACCTTTGCTAGATATGCAGGCTCATAATGAGCCTTCAAGTTAAAGCATCCCCTTTACCTGTCTAACGCCTATATGATGTTAGAATTAGATTGATAAAGGCTTACACTTGTTGATCCACCAAAATCCCTCTCTCAAATGACTGAGTCTTATATGTGATGTGTTGCACCATGGCATAACTAGCTTAACGTGGGCCTTGGTTCTTTCTTTGCTACACTTTAGGTAAGCTCATAAGGCTTGCACCTTATATGAATTAATGCCAATGTAGTCGAGTGATAAATGTTGAGTGCTATGGGAATAAACTGCATCTATGCCTAGTTATAATGAGTCCATAATTGACTCAGACAACCAAATAAACACCTGACTTGATGAATTGATAAAGTAAACCCACCCCTTTTCTACAACATTCAGTTAGATACATTTTTTTGGTTTGTTTGGCTCATGTTTTGTTTAAATTTGGCATTTGATTGCTTTTTGGCATGCCAACTAGATTGGCCATGACATGTTTCTGGTTCACATATTTGATTAGCTCTTAATTTTAATCAAGCTGTCCATTTTGTGTGATCCTTTTATATTTGGGAAGGGGACCTATTAAACCCCAGTATTGATCTCACACTTTCACACACACACATAAATGAATTATTAAAAATAATATTAAATAATTATTAATAATTAATGATTATATAATATATATTAATTATTAAAAATAAAAATAAAATAATATTAAAAATCATTATATTATCCATTTTAACAATTATTATTTAGTGATGAAGGAGTAGCATGGATCTCACAAAAAGGTAGTGCTCAGTATGAGGTGAGGGAGATGGATTTTTCTCAGGGGACAGGTTTTTGAGGGTCTACTTGGCAATGAGCAGGCTAAAGAGGAAGAGTTGGAGTGGGAGTTTGAGAGAGCTATGGAAGATATGTTGGAAGATATCAGGGTTTGCAAGGCTCAAAAGTGGAGCTTGAGTAGTGACATCTTTTGTTTGCTAATATCATGAGGAATGGGGCATTAACAATGCAAAAAACCAATAATATTGAGTTAGATGTTTTTTCTTAGTGTAAGGTGTGGGTAGATAGGGAGTTAGGGTTGGAGTTTCTTCCTTCCATCTAGGGGATACGCCCAAACAATGAGCTTCTTCCTTCTTTTCCTAATCTTGTTCCTTCTTCCTCTCCACTCATGTCTCATTTAACCCTAACAGCAGGTGGTTTATCAGCTTCTTTGGTGGATTTAAGGTTTGATTTTTGGATGGTATAGCATTATCTCCAAAATCTAGAACTATTTGTGAGATTCTTACTCTCTTCAACAATGGTGTTAGGGCTTTTGAATTTTTTATGTTGAGCTTCGATTTAGGCATCAAAATTGCCCCTAGGGGTGAATTTTCTAGTGGGTGATGGGGTTACATGTGTGGTAATGGAAGGGTTATGGCTAGGACACTTTGGGATCTGTGGTCTCTCTCCTTTTTTTGGCTCTTGGTTCATTTATCTACTTGACAACTGGGTTTGTTAGATTTATTTTGTTGGATAGGGTGGGCATCTAGATTTAGAGGTTTCCCACTCTCAAAGGCAATATTTGGCAATAGGGTGTAGTGGAAACCACCACCTCACCATGGCATGGCCCTCTAATTTTTCCTTTTAGGGGCAAGGACTTTTAGGTCTCAGGCCAAGGTTGGTGGTTTGGCCTTGCATTCTTGGGAGATATGATGATCTTGGGTGTTTTTTATATTGGTTTTTGGAATCAATTTCTATTGGTCCATGGGTGATGGTGCTTGGTGTGGTGGACTTGATCTTGATGTAGATGTAACATCTTCTTTGGATCTTGGGCTTTTCTAGAGTTATCTATTGTTAAAAAGAGCTAGTTTGGGATTACGGTAGCGGTTGGTGCTTTATAGGCAAGTGAGGTGGCTGGCGAGGGCTCGGGTGATGTTGTTCCATCTTGGCTCATCTTTCTAGACTAGGTTCAGTTGGTTTTGGTGCTCTTGGCTTCAAGTTAGTTTTGGTTGCAGTTCGCTAGTAACTTGGATCAGTTCTAGATTCTACTACCTTGGCAATTTTTTGGTAACTTTAGCTATGCCTCTAGTCTTTTTTTGTCATGGTTGTCTAGTGGGCAATCAATTTGTAATAGTTGTCTCTAATGTTCATTGTTTTTCTTCAATTTAGTCTTTTACCTTATTGTGATTTATTCTGACAAGCCAAACCCTTGTATTCTTCCATCTGAATAATTTTATGGGTAAGGGACCCTCCAACCCTGATATCAATAATAATAATAATAATAATAATAAAAATGTTAAATAATATTAATTAGTAATAATTGCCTATATCAAATAATATTAATAATTATTAATAATTAATAATTAATAATGAAATAATATTAATTATTATTAATAATAAAAAATAAATATAAATTAATTATTATAATAAATCATTACATAATATTAATTAGTTAATAATAGCAAACTGTTAATTGTCGATGAGATGTGGGTGCATTGGTTAAGTGGCTTGGTTATGTCTAGCCCTACCCAAGTTAAAATATCATTTGGCATGTGAATTCAGTTATGGCCATTGCTGATTTCAGTGATGTGACTTTGATGATGTCGATGATGTTGTCAATATTAGAGATTGTACGGTTAAAAAGGAGATTTGAGTCTCTTATTTATGTCTCAGACTTGTTTGTATCTCTAGTCAATACTACCCTCTCTAGTTCATAACTTTGAATTCTATAAAAATATTTACCCATATCTTAAAAAAAAAAAACTATGTTAATCAATTATTAAAAATAATATTAAATAGTTATTAATAATTATTTAATATTAATTAATTATTTAAAATAATATGAAATAATTATTAATTATTAAAAATAATACAAAATATTATTATAATTAATTATAAAATAATATTAAATAATTATTGCCTCAATGGATCTTGTTTCATGATTCTCTCTACATTATGGCTTGGTACATGGGTTAGAAGTTTGTTTTTTCCTTTCAGAGTGCAATATTGTTTTGTGCCATTTTGGCATTATTGTTAGCATGAGTAAATTCATTGCGAGGCACGTAGGGAGTCTTGTTGGAACATTGTGGAGCTTAGTTTTTTTTGGAAATGGTTAGCCTCTTGGAACATTGTGGAGCTTAGTTTGATTGGATTCCATATTCATGGGGGAGGGGGCCATCTCCCCCATGAAAATGGAATCCAATCAAACTATTTCTGGAGAGGATTTCTGAGCTCTATTGAGAAAGTGAAATCAAAAGCCATGATAGTCTCTATTTTTGATGGTAATATATTTTTTTAATTATAGAGGATAAATAATAATTCATGGCCCCCTCCCCCATGAATGTGGAATCTAATCAAACTATTGTTGGAGAGGCTTTCTGAGCTCTATTGAGAAAGTGAAATCAAATGCCATGATAGTCTCTATTTTCGATGGTAATATTTTTTTTGATTGTAGAGGATAAAAAATAAGTGGTTGATTTGGTCAATTTATTTGTTAATACCATTCATAGGAAGGATGAGGAAGTGGTGATCAAGGGGTTTGAGTTGGGGAATTTGTGTTTTCTTATCTTTCTCGGGTTAGAAATAGGTGGGTCTGGTTCCTCTGGGTATCTTTAGAGAGCTAGAAGGGCATTTTGATATAGTATTTAATTTTTTTGGATCAAGTGGTGGTGGCTTGGTTGGAGAAAACTAATCTAGTGGCATTGCTTCTTACTTCCTTTCCTTTGGACGTTGTTGCTAAGCCAATTCTAAACTTGGCAGACCTTCTTCACGAATGACATTCTTTAGTGCATATGGTGACAACCCAACATCTTTTAGGAGTGGCTCGCAGAGTGGAGGTGGTTGCCTTATCTTGGGTCAAGGAGGTGCCAACATCCTATAGGCGAGCTTCATCTAGGATTTTGAGGGACAAGTGTGAGCTAGTGTCCAAGGTTAAATTGAGTAAGGGTGGTCCATAGAAAATTAGAAGTAGGTGTATAAATACAGGGGCTTTATACTTGATGATTTTTTTTGGATTGAAAAGAACACTTCATTATATAAAAACTGTATGAATTTGCAGAGGAATATAGTTTCTAATTGGTGTCATCTAAGGATAATGCCGTGTTTGGTAAAGGTTGGGTGGCCTAGTGTTTGAGTCTTCCATTATATTTTATGGTTTGTTTGTTGATCAAACTAAGTCACTGGCCTATTAGAGTTTTTTTTGTATGTTTTGGAGGTTCAGTTATTTCTATGGTCTAGTTACTTGGCCCTCTATTTTTTATGTTTTAACTGCATGATTACAACTTACATGGTAATATATGTTTTGGTTTTTTATGCTTTGTTACCTTAGATGAAGGCCCCATATAACCTCTGTATCAATCCAATTTTTTAAATTAATTATTAAAAATAAAAATTATATTAATTATTCAAAATAATAATAAAGGTCCCCAAAAAATAAAATGTTCTTTCAAAAGAATGGGACTTGTTATAAAAGACTGTGACTTATTAAAAATAAATGGGATTTAAAAAAAATTGACTAATAGAAAATAAATGGTATATGTGATATTTTAATAAGAGGCGACATTGTAAGTTTTGTTAATTTAATAATTAATTAATTAAACTAATTAATTAATATATAATAATAAATTAATATTAATTAATTATTAACTATTAAAAATAATATTGAAATAACATTAAAAAATTATTATAATTTTTATTAGATTGATAAAAAAAAGTCAGGTTAAAGGGGACCATATCCTTTACAATTAAAAAATGAAAGATAAGTAGGTCATATCATCAGGATAAAAAGAGATAAAAAGAAAAACCCAGCGGTTAAACCCACCTTCTACCAAACAACTGCTAACTATCAGTTGCGCAACCAAAAAGTAGCAAAAAAGAAAATAAAGACCATCAAGCTATTCTGATTCATAGTAAAAGATCAAATATTTAGTCTCAGTACTAGCACTTTTATTGTTTCTTCCCCTGGTTCAGCTTCTAACAAGTTGTTCCTTGCCATCATCTTGCCTCTTCTTCTTAAGATCAAAGTAATAAAACTCCCATTTTTCTTCCTCAGGATCCCGAGTGGCTTCCTCCTCTTTTTCATGTTGGTTAGATTTACCTTTTGGGGTATGAACTATGTGATATTTACCTTGATTAGTTGTTATCATATCCAAATAGTGGAATCCTTTGAGCTTCTCAAATTCCTCAATAATTTCATAGTAGAGTAGTTTCTATATCACAATTTTTGAATACAACTTTTAGAGGGAGTCCTCAGTCTCCACCTTGACATTGGACCCAGAGACCCCTTTTCATTTTTTAGAAAGTGGGTGGATGAGTGTAGGGCTCCTTGAGCTAGGTTTGGAACATGTTTAGCCAAATCTCCCACGTCCTGCTCCTCTTGTTCATCTCTTGAGTCTAACTGAATGTTATTCCCATCCTCCTCCTCATAATTATCCCTCTCACTCTTAATGTCTATGGCCTTAGTAATAATCTGAGACCATAGTGGATCCCCACGCTTAATCAACAACAAGATTAAACCTTGATGGATTAAATTCATTGATGGATTCTTTTTGAAATTCAGCACCAAAATCTCAAAAAATTGCAACAAGAAAAATGATATGCTAATTGTATGACCTTTAAAGTGGTTCATAAGAAGGAAATGATGCAAAAATATAATAGTGTGTTTACCCTCAAGGGTAATTTACCTTATAATTTGTAAACATACCTCCAGCCATTTCCTTGGCAACTCAGCATGTATAAACCCCTAGTGAGATGAATGCTTGGGTTTATGCTTTTCCTTCTTATAGAAGATGTTCAAGAGTTCCTCCTTCCACCTCTTATCTTTAAATGCCTTGACACCATGGCATTCCATCCCCGTTGTTTCACCAATGAGTTCCTCAATAATTTGAATCTTTTGGCCATGCATTCTCAATTCACGGTCTTTCTAACCACGTGCAAAATCCCTGGAGAGCATAGTATCATGCCTGACCAAACATTCCATAAATGGATCCAACCCACCCTAGACCATTTTGTTCCAAACATACTCATGTTTCCTTACATTAACAGAAGATATTGACTCAAATCTATCTCTGTCCACACCCATTTTTTGAAAGTGCAAATTGCTTCTACAATCTTCACAATATAAGTTCTTCTAGAATGAGAAATGACGTTTATGGGTAATAAAGCCACCCATCATCATATGATTTAAACTCGAGGCTTCCCAAATGTGCAAGTCCTTGATAATAATAACCTTGCATGTATAAAAATCATCATGGATGATCCGTGATTGTATCATAATTAATTCACTCATTATGACTTTACGTGATGTGTCCCTTCTCCATCTTGAAAATTTGGATGATGTCATCTAGATAATCATTCTCATGCCAAGTAATGTAGTCACTTAGGAATCCTATTTTTGCCATGAAATCAACCCCCCTATTGCCTTCCCTATAGACTTATCCTATGGAGACCCATTTGAAGTGGGTCAACAAGTTTTTAACATCACTGATGATGCTAAAAATGTTCCAAGAGGGGGGAGAAAGGCATTTTAAGTAGTTGATAATGTTCATCAAATCCCCCTCTATTTGGATGAACTCCAAGTTGAGATTGGCTGTCAGCTCAATACCCTAAAGCACTGTAGTGGCTTTTGAGACATGATTGGTTTGGGTGCCTAATGGAACCACATAGGCTGCTCTAATATTTTTAGAAGAATCTCTGATCAGAGCTCCTATGCTCATCAGACCTAGATTCCCTTTCACTACCCCATAAAAGTTTAGCTTAAACCATAGGGGAGGAGGAAGTAACCACTTAACTTTAAACCTATCAACCCCCTTTTCTTGAGCTTTTCATAGGATGACTAGATTAAGCTGAGTCATAATTTGAGATAAGGAAGGAGAGTTAGGTTGATCCAAAGAAGCAAAGGAAGACCAATTTTTATGAACAAAGGCCAAATCCTATTTGAAAGTGGAAGAAGAATGAGGTTTGAGATTCTTGAAGATGCAAGAATTCTTATTTTTCCAAATGCCCCAAAAAATATGAGGGAAAGCTAGGTTCTATCATAATTTAAGCAAGGGAGCTTCCCAAGGAGGCTTCCATTGGGTGATCAGGTCCTTAATGGACCCTAGGGTGACCTAAGAGAAGTTAGAAATGCTAAATAAAAGCTAAAAAATAAATGAAGCAAAAGAATAGAAGAGGAACACATGTTCCATAGTCTCAACTTCTTGCTTGCAAAGAACACACCTGTTAGGGATGGTAATGCCTCTTTTTATCATGTTGTCCATAATAAGAATCTTGTTCTAGGATGCCAACTAGAAAAAGACATTGATTTTGGGAATGAGGTTTTTAAACTAGAGATCTTGCCAGTTGTCATCCGCATCCACCTAGTCCCAAAGGAAGGAATAACCAAATTTAACAAAGTAAATGCCAATGGGATCATATTTCCAGATGAGGGCATACTCATTTGGAAAAATATTGATGTGAATGTGTTGAATGGAGTCATTTAAGTCTTGTAGGAAGTGGGCCTGCTACTGATTCAGGTCATTTTTTACAAGTTTCCACCTCTTCCTCTCCTCCCAATAATCTGACACCTTGTGACCATATGTTTCCTTAAAAAATGAAATCAACTCTAAATCTTGGAAGGAGGTAGCCAAAGGGGTGTTGATCCAAGGGTAAAATCAAAAGTTGATTAGGTTTCCTCTACCTACATTCCACTTAAGCCCTTACTAAAAAGATTCTTTCCAGCTTTCAATGCTTTCCAAAATGTTGAACCATTATTAGGGCCACTTTTCAAAAGAAACCAATAACCTTCCCTAGAATTAAGGTATTTAGCCTTGATGATTTTATCCACTAGTTCTCATCCTTAACCACCCTCTAACCTTGTTTATCCAACAGAGCTTGGTTCATTATTTTAACTCTTCTTAACCCTAGGCCTCCTTTCAAGGTAGGGTGATAGGCTTTATTCTAGGAGATAAGAGGGAACCTGAATTTGTCTTCAACACCTCTCCATATGAAGTTTTTATAAATGTGTTCAATTTGATCTGCAATCCTTCTAGGGATGAAAAAGAGGGACATGAAATAGAAAAGAATGTTTTGGAGAGAACTCTTTAGAAGTTGAACTTTTCCTACTTGGGATAAACGGTTCCCTTTCCAACCTGCAAGCTTTTTCTAAATCCTATTTATGAGGAGATTCCAAAATTTTGATTTCATAGATCCCTCAAAAAGAGGAGTACTAAGGTAGGAGGGTGGGAGATTATTAATGATATAACCCATAATATTAGAGATTTTAGCTTGAAGTAAAAGTGGGGTATTGACAAAAAAGAGGGAACTCTTGTGAAATTTGACACTTTGACTTGAGACCACTTCATAAATTTTAAGGATCTTTGTGAAACACATGGATTCCAAAACTGAGGCTTCCCCCATCATCAACATATCATCCTTGAATTATTGATGGGTGATTGGGCTGGTGTTAGGGGCAATAATGATACCTTTGATGATGTTGGAGGTTCTAGCCTTGACAATCATCCAACTCAATGCTTCTGCTAAGATGATGAATAAGTATGGAAAAAGTGGGTCTCCTTATCTTAACCATCTCCTATTGGGAAGAAGCCCCTAGGAACACCATTGATTATAACAAAGAACATAGGTACTGATATACAGGAGGCAATTAGGTTCTTGACCAAATGATTGAATCCTAAACTTGCCAAAATTTTATCAAGGAATTCCCAAGAGACCTGATCATAGGTCTTATTCATGTACAGATTGACAAACATACCTTATTGATTTAAGTGGGACATCGAGTGGATGGTTTCATGAGAAATGATGATCCCATCCAAAATTTGTCTACCAAACACAAATGCTCCCTACTATTCTAAAATCATTTTATCCGACATAAGTTGGATTTTGAGCAAAAGTCCTTTAGTGCAGATTTTATAAAATGTGGAACATAAACTGATGGGTCTAAAATCTGACATCTTAGTGTCCCCCTACTTCTTGAGAATAAGCACTAGGAAAGTTTTGTTAAAATCTTGGAGCATGGTACCAGCCTTGAAAAATTCCATAACCACCATACAAACTTCATGCTGAATAATGTCCCAAAAAACTTAAAAGAAGAAAGGAGGGAAGCCATCTAGTCCTGGAGCTTTGTCCCTTCCAAAGAGAACTCAATAGCCCAGATATCCTCACCTGAGGGGTATAGTGATAATAGAGGCATTATCTTCTTGAGAAATAACCCTATCAAATAGGTTGGCCACTTGATCTTGGAGACCCTCATCTTGGGGGGGGCATAGGTAAGCAAAGATTTATAAAAATTAACAAATTGGGTTTTAATATCTTCATCCTTCTTGAACCAAGTGCCATCTTCCCCTTAGATTTATGTAATAAGCTTCTACTAGTGGTTCCTTGATGTAGAGATGTGGAAATATTTGGTATTTTTGTCATCTTCCTTTAGCCATAAATTTTTGGAATTTTGCCTCTAGTAGGTTTCCTCTTTCACTTCTAGATTATGAAAACTACTGAGAAGTTCCTTTTCTTTCAATTTAAGGTTGGGGGAAGGCCCTAAAACTAATATTTCTAAATCAATCCTTCGAATTTCCTCTTCGATGGCATTTTCTAAATGAAGATATTCCCAAACACTTCTCTATTCCAAATTTTAAGCTTATTCTTAACATGTTTGAGTTTCATGGCCAAGGTGAACATGGTAGATCCTTGAATCAGAATACTCCACCATTCCTTAATAAATCCTTCCAAGGTATTATTTGAGAGCCACATTTTTTCAAACCTGAAAGGTGTAGCCTTGGCTTTTGACACCATGTCACTTTAAAACATAAGCAGATTATGATTGGATCTAATTCTGGGGAGGAATGAGAGAAAATAATAAAAATTATGGATCTAGTTAAGGGAAATTAGAAATCTATCTACTCTTACTTGAATGAGATTATCTCCTAGTCTTTAATTTGACTAGGTATATTGATTACCTTTAAGCTCTATATCACAAATATTAACATTGGCAATAAACTCATTAGATTATATCATACTATCATTGAGAGAGTAGATTCCCACTTTTTTCTCTCTTGGGGATAGAGGAGAGTTAAAATCTCTTACAGCCATACACCTCATGTTTTTGAAATGTTTTTTGGTGTCTAGTAAGTTATTCCATAACTTATTTCTTTCAAGCCTAGAATTTTAGGTGTATACATTGGTGAGGATCCAATAGTTCTTATCACAGATGTCAAAAAAAGAAATAGAGATATGTGTCTCAATAATAAGAAGGGGGTTGATTTCCATGATTGAGGAATCCCCAAAAAATGCTAGACCACCTGTAGCCCCTCTCAAATTATGATAAATACAATGTGATTTGTCTCAAATATTTAACCTAATCTTCGAAAGTTTTTAGTTGACATCTTAGTTTCTTGAATCAATAGAATGTTCATTTTAATCTTTAAAACTAAATTTCTCACTAACCTCTATTTGTTGGGGTTGTTCAACCCACTTATGTTCCAAGAAAGGACTTTCATTTCTTGTTACTGGGGTAGTGCCTAAGGGTCATCTGCATGCCCTTTGAAATTTTCCTATCTATTTTCTCTCTCCTAGAGCTCTGGGAAGAGGTGTACCTACTAATTTTTGATCATAACCAACTTCCACCTTTTTCTTGCCCTTTTTAATCTAGATTGTTTCCCATTTTTCCTCAACTGAGTCTTTAGATAAAGTAAAAATTTCCCCTTTGATATCAGAGGAACATTGTCTTTCAAATGAGGAGAAAACTTTAGAATCCTTATAGGATTTAACAGGAGTGAGGAGAGCTGATGAGGTAAAATTTCTTACAACACTGGGTCATCATCCAACATGAGAGAAGTAAAAGGAATGGGGAAGTAGGAAATAGGGTGAGAGATGACCGAAGGGTTCTTACAAAGGAAGGAGAGCCCAACCATGATAAGAATGTAGTTTCAACAAGAATGTCCTTTAGAGGGGAAGAAAAACTAGGTAGAGGGGGTAATAGGGGACCTATTAGGGAAGCTAGAGCTGGGGCGAGATGGGGAGGGCTAAGGATCCTAAGAGCCATGGGGGGTCTTGACATATCATCAACAAAGAGATTTTTCCCTAGACTGAGAGGGGCCAAATCCTGCTTAGGGGAGGGGGTTGGGAGGGGTTTTGAGGAGGGGAAGGGGCCAAGAAGGAGAGGAAAGGGGGAGAGGGGGGAAGGAAGGAGGGAACAGAGCTTTGGGGGAATGTGAAATTAATCATTAAATATTAATAATTAATAGTATAATTATATTAATTAATTAATAATAATAATAAAATAATACATAGGACTACATGGGTATGTGAATTTTGAAAAAAATATCTATAACTTAATAGAACATTTGAAAATGAGAGATGCTCAGTAAAGATTAAATAAAAACAAGGTTGTAATTATGAATGTCTATTTAGGAAAATAGACCAAAGGGTCATTGATCTAAATAATGAGACTTGAGATAAAATTCTAGTTCAAAAATAATCTTATACCAAAAATTTTAAAGTTCTTTTAAATGAAAAATATAAATATTAATGGTATAATTTATCTTATTAACTTGAAACCTAAATTAGAGCTAGATGGGAATATATGGACAAGTTGGAAGGCAAAATAGTATAAGTTAATGTTAAATGTCAATTAATGGCTTCTATTATTGAATCCAAACTAGCCAAAACATCAAATTTTATTCACTTGTAATATAGTATGAGCCCATAAAGGTTAAATGAATATAATATCATCGATAGTGTAGACATCCCAATTCCATCGCCTTGATGTCACAATTCTTCATTGTTAATTAATTCACTTTATCATACTTGTAGACACTAATTCTAAATTATATAACACCTTAGTCTTGTACACTTGGAAAATACATACCATAGATGTACCTTTAGTTTCTAAAACTTTCCCACTACCAAAAGGTTCACATACACTATCTATTTATACCTCATTTCTTATTTCTTAGTTTAGCCTATGTTATTCTGATGACTTAGACCTATTATCTTACCTAGAATGTTATAAACTTTTTCTCTTCCATGTTTACAAGTTATGGACCTGAACCTATTTTCTAACTGCATAAACACTTGCATCTAAGTCAAACACCTATGTCAATGCAAATGTCATATCCAAACATAAGTGTCTAGGGCCCTAAAGTCATCCAATAGGAAAATGAAAAATATTCTTATGGTCGACCTAAGTGCTTTAATGTGAGATATTCTCTAAGGGGATTGGTATAAATATAATATTAACCCTAATTCATTTTGAAACTTAGAAAAAAACTAGACAGAATAAGGAAACTTACCAAAAGCATTCTATCAAGCACTCAAGTGAGCAAGGCTTCCCTATTTTCTCATATTTCTATATTAGTCATAGAGACAACACATCTATAAGTCTAAAGTGTTGAAGGAGTATCCCAAGAGATAATATGTTCCAAGTCACAAGATAGGTCATTGCTGTACTTGTTTATCACTCATTGCATGATTCACACACAATCAAACACATAGGGGTGAAATACATAACTCTGAGGCCCTCTTTAGAGTATTGGCTATGTAGATAGTGCTCATTGATAGAGGGATCTTTGGGGTAGCTCAACACCATGTGCCCACTAACCCAATTTTTCCATAGTCAATATTAAAATGAAGAATTATAATTTTTTATTTGATAAGGAGCAATAGTCCATGACCCAAATATAAATGCACTAGAGTTAAGGTGGCATAGAACCTAGAATCATGTAGGTGGTCACATCCTATTTTAATAGGTATTATCTACTTGACACATGCATCAAATTCAAAAAATAACATTGATGTTACTATCCTATGTCAATGCAAGTGTCCATAGCTACATAGGTATAATTTCAATAATCAGGCAACTATTCTAGAATCCATATCCAATCCACTTTCTACTTATTCTAGATCCAAATAAATTTCAACAAGTATCATGTTCTCATTATTATTATAATATATAGAATAATTATACTTTATATCTTAAGCATCTTATCATAATAAATTTAGTATATGTTTTATCTGAGTTTCAAAAATAATTGGCCTAGTTTAGAGATAGTCTACCATCCTTGGCCCTAGGCTATATCTACCCCTTTAACCCTAAATCCCACATAATATAGATTTTAAGGTTAAACATTTAGTGAAATTAATTCATGTGGATGTAAAAATAATCCAATCTAGGGTTTCCAACCTCCTAGGGTTTCAATTTATTATGATGGATTTTTGGAAGTAAAACTTTACCCTAGGGTTTTACCCTCCTCTAGTTAGAAGGGGTTCGTGTGCATACGCTTAAAAGTGGATTCTATCTTGATTGGCATATTTCAACCTCCAAATAGATCCATTTTAAAATTTCTCTTTTTGTTCACAAAAATTATTTTTGTTCACATACTAAAAAAACTCTTTATTAGCATATTTTCTACTTAGGTTTATATACTTAAAAAACTTTTTTTATTCACCAAAATTTGATACAAATTTTTCAATGTTTTCAATTTTCTATGTTTGATAAATATTGTCATACAAGGTGAATGGTGTAATTATTTTTTGGGTTTGATAAAAAATAATATTTTATTAACAACCCCTCTCAGATCTTAGATATAAATTATTATTCTTTCAAAAAAATTGATTCTTTAATGGGAATTTGCTAGGGTTTTACCTATGAAGCATTCCACATTATTTATCTTATTTTTGATTCATAATAGATCAAATTGAAAATTCCTCAGATGATTTTTATAATTATGTTGATATAGACCAAAACTATTTTTTTTACCAAAATATTTTACATAGTTTTCAAATTTAGCATTTTACTATTTTTAGTAAATTTAGACCTACATGCCATACATTATATTTTTTTTTCTTATTTTTATGGGTTCATCTCATTTCCAATTTTTCTTAAAAAACCTATTTTGGATTTTAAAAATTCTAATACAATCAATTTATATTAATTTATATTCATTTGACACATTATGGTGACCCTAGTCTTTGGTCTTAAAACTCTAATTGACCTAGGGTCTCTAGTTTTCTCTTTGTGATCTGTTTTCATATTACTATAATTTTTCAATTGAATGTTATTATCATGATTGATTGTTCCCTATCATTTTCATGTCTTTCTTATCCTATTCTCATATAATTTTTTTGAACATTTAAAATGGATACAAAGGAGACTCTTGCTCCTCCTAACCCTCAGGAGGGTGATAGCTATCATCCCTCTAACTAGGTCCATGCTATCACTCCTTCAATGGGTAAGGTATATGGTGTATGTATGCATATTCAAATTGAGGTACCTAGGGTTTGTGATTATGAGTACCTAAAATATCAAATCATCATTATGACTAAGTTAATATAAGAGTTACAAAAGCAAAATCAATACTTCAGTTTAAATATCACATTATTGGAAAATCAGATTCCATGTGCCCAAAATCCAAAACATGCTAGTGTTAATCATGTGTTTGCATATTCATATACCAATTTTGTGCCAAAAAAGGTCTCTTATACAAATGAAAAGCTAAAACAAAATACATTTAGAATAAGTGATTCAAAAAGTGACCAAAAGGCTACTAAGATTCCAAGTGAAATCCTAAGATGAATGCTTAAAAAAAAAATGTTAAAATTACCTCTTCCACATCCTATAAGGAGATCCAAATACTATTATTCATATAATATAATACATGGGCATCATATAAATTATTATTTTGCATTGAAGAACAAAATATAAAGTTTTAATGGTAGTGGTGGTCATATCATTAATACATCAATCAAGAAACCCACTCACATTATGATTACCTTTCCCAAAGTGCAAGTTTTAAAACAAAAAATATGGGTCCTAAAAGACAATTCAAAGAAAAATAAGGGTCATAAGAAAAAATAAATAGAGAAAATACCATTACCAAAGGTTCTAAAAATTACAAATGATATACAATTACCAAAAGAACCAATGATCTTAAAACCACCATAAAATAAGCCATGTGAGCTGCCTTTATTGGTCAACATTGAATAAAAAGAGGACATAGTTCCAAATGATTATGATAGTGGTGATAATATTCCTAATATAAAACCAAATATAGATATAACCAAGGAAAACCATGTAGCTCAGAATATTCATAAGGAATTAACATCTGAGGTGCACACAGATACAAATAATGCCATACCAAAAAGGTCATAACCACAATATGGCATGGTTTATTATTAATATATAGATAATTCAAATGGTATATCATATGATAAATAATAACCTAAGAAATTACATATTTATTATACTACTAATATAGAAGATTGGTATGATTATGATGATATCGATTATGCAGCATGTGAATATGACACACATGATACGAGGCCTCCACAAAGGCATCACCTTGATGATATCATTGGGTTATAGTATCACCTTTACCCATACATGATCACTATATACCTAGGTTATATCATGCTATGGTTAATTTACATTATCATGTTTGAGCTCATTTATGTACTTACACGTGCCTTTATTAATGCTTATATCTTTCCTAGTGTACTTGATATGCTATATACTTAACATTTTTTGCTAACACATATATCCAATGAATAATATGACATGTTTATATTAGTTTCTTATGATTTCATTAATGAACTTTATTAATCTCCTTGCCTTGCTATTATATTGCTTGTTCAAGAATTTGAATATGTTCCATTATTTGTAACCCCAATACCTTTGTTTACCTCTTTAAAATTTGAATATGTCATTGCTTATTTTATGTTGACATTTAAATATGTCATTTCTTACTTTGTGGAGGTTTGAATAAGTCATGTCCCTTCAATTGTGTGGCATATGAACATGCCCCTTATTTATGGTCTCCTTGGAACTTTGTATTTTGATTTGCTTTTGAGTGCTCTTATGTGTGTGCTTGATTGCTTGTTGAG
Organism: Torreya grandis; assembly: GCA_037957365.1. NCBI lineage: Eukaryota > Viridiplantae > Streptophyta > Pinopsida > Cupressales > Taxaceae > Torreya > Torreya grandis. The sequence goes on along the minus strand of JARHVA010000987.1, from coordinate 1,071,678 downwards.
TTTGTACTGTTACTATCTAAACATTGTCATGGTCTACGTCATGCATCTTAGGACTTAGTGTGATCACATAGTTCATGATTCAATGATATATCTCCCTATACATGTTCCCTCTATATGATACATGGTAATTTCATAGTTTACATATTTATGTTATCATTTTAAGGTAAGGTAACTATATACACTCCTTTTTGGCCACTTCTATGTCTAAGCATATTTTAGATCAATTTCTAGTAAATATTGTAAATTAAATTTATAAATTATTGAAATACCCAAATTATTTTATGTAGGTGGTGTGCATCTTCCAAAATGTATTGGCACATCCCTAACTAGGGTAATGCACTATACGCAACAGCTAACTTCACTTAATTCATCTTGAGTCAAATTATGATTTTACAAGATACATTTTGGGATTAATTATGTTGAATAGTTCTTTGACTATTAAAAGTCACTTCAATTTTCATTAAGTTAATTAAACTTATTTAATTATCCTAATCTTATTTTAATAGGAAAATCCATAGCTTTTGGATTTTCCTATTTTCTAAATTCACAAATAGAATTTATTCCTCAACTCTTATGACAAGTGGCCAAGTGGATTGCAGATAATTAATGAATTTCTATTTTTGTAAATTCATAAATTCAACCAAAATCTCTAAAAAGATGACATCATGCCATATTGTCAAGCCACTTGTAAATATCTATAATTAGGTGGGATACATAATCATTCTTGACCCATGTCTCTCACATGATCCTCTGATTTTCATCCATTGATCTTGATCTTAAGATAGATGGTCTCAATTATATTGATTTGTGGCCACACATCTTGATCTTGAGATGGATAGTCACAAATAATTCTCTTCATTTATAAAAAATTATAAACATCCAAGCCATGACCATTCTTTGAAAATCTTATTAATCCAAACTTATAATGTTGAATTGTTGAGAGATAGCTTTAATAGATCAATACATGTCAAGGCAAAAACTATAGTGGACAAAGGGGAGGTACTACCTGCATAGTAATAACACTGATAAATGATCCAATTTGGACACAAATTGAGCAATCAAAATACCATTAAATAAGTGATTTGGAGTTACAAGGAAGGTAAAACTGATTAGTATTTTATCCTTTTAGTTGTCTTTTAATTTGGTCTTGTTATCATCAAGTTCCCCCTAGTATCTAGGCTTAGGAATGCTTTGTCTCAATCTTGTTTTAGGTGTTTGATTTTACTAATGAGAGAATAATGTATATTTTTCCTTGGATTCCTATTTCATATAGTAACTACTAGTTTCTATTTCCCCTCACCTCAAAAGGGGGGCATATCAGTGGGGGCATGCCATAGAGGCATGACTTCCACATTTGTCATAGTTTTAGATTTAGTGGTGGGCATGTTTTGAAAATATGTTCTCCACACTTATTTAGTATGAAGAATACACATATTATAGTGAGAAAATGTTTTGGAAACATGTACTCCATATTGGCACTTACACCAGTTCTCATATTCAAATTACAGTGGGGGCATGTTTTAGAAACATGCTCTCCACACTTATACCAGTTCTCAGATTCAAATTATAATGGGGGTATGTTATAGAAACATGTTATCCACATTGGAAATTATATCAATTTTAATATTTCTCCATATATAGTTAGGGCATGTTTTGGAAACATGTTCTCTGTACTTACACACTTTCAATTTGGCCAAAATTCATAGTTATATGATTCAGATACACATTTGTGGTAGATTCTATACATTGGTATCATTGTTATACACAGTTTCAGCATGAGACATATGTAAGGTGAATATGATATGCAATTTTAACCTAATATTTCAAAATCAAATTAGTTTCATATTATGAAAACTTTTAGGGACCATCATTACCCACCATATTGGACTTTTACAAACTATTTTGAGTTAATCTACTGCATTAGTTGGTTCACTTTTTGGTATAGTTGAGGTGATTAAATCACTCAATATTACCAAGTTTATAGGTTGGAATTGAGTAAATCATACAACATCACCATTTTATAGTGTGAGTTAACTTGTTTCACTCACACTCACCAAGTTATAAGTATGATTGGGTTGCACATTTGAGCTAATCTCCAGTATCAGGTGTCAACTCATCTTTTCTCTAAGGTTGGGCTCATGTGCCCTATAATCTCTATCTATCTCTTTAAATATATTCACTTTATAGATTTATATTTTTCCTAATTGTAATTCTAATCATTTATAATTATACATCTTTCAAATAAAATTTCAAAAGGCAAGACAGTTGCATAGATACACAAGTGTACTAAAAAACATTGCTTTCTTTCAATTTCAATTATTTTAATACTTTCAATTTCATATTATATGCACTGATTATATTATGTAACTTGCTATTTGTTTCAAGTTAGTCACTAAAAAAGCATTCAAGTTAGACTTAACCAAAGACAAGGTGTGTTATACACACCCAATATGTAATCCTTTTCTTTTAAACTATCAATTTAATTACTATATTAAAGGGGGAAAATATAAACACTATTTATAAATTATATAACATCTCAATCTTGTCCACTTGGAAAATACATGTAATGGATGTACCTTTATATTGTATACCTTTTTCGTTGCCAAAAGGCTTGCATAAATTATCAATCTCTGCTTCATTACTTATCTCTTAGTCCAACCTATGTTATTCTGATGACTCAGACATGTTATCTTGCCTAGAATGTTATAAACCTACTTATCTTCCATATTTTTAAGTTCTAGACCTACACTTATTTTCCAACTACCTAGAAACTTACGTCCAAGTCAGATGCCGACATCCACGAAAGTGTCTTATCCCAACACAAGTGTCCAATGCCCTAAAGTCATCTAATTAAAAAATGAAACATATTCATATGGTCAACCTAGGTGATTTAATGTGAGATATTCTCCAAGGGGATTGGTATAAATATAATATCAACCCTCATTCATCTTGAAACCTATAAAAACCCTAGGGAGACCAAAGCAACTTACCGAAATCATTATATCAAGAACTCAAGTAAGAAAAGCTTTCCTATTTTTTTGTATTTATATATCAATCATAGGGACATCACATCTATAAGTATAAATTAATGAAGGAGTATCCCAAGCATTATATTTTCCAAGTTACATGTTAGGTCATTATTGTACTTTCTCATCACACATTGCATGATTCACACACATGCCAACATGTAGGGGAGAACTACATAAGTCTTAGGCCCTCTTCATAGTATTGGCTATGTAGGTAGTGTTAATTTATAGAGGGGTATTTGGGGTAGATCAACACCATTTTCACACTAACACATTTTTATCATAGTCAATATGAAGTTGAAGAACTAGAGTTTTGTTATTGGACAAAGAGAAACAATCCATGACTCAGATCTGAATGCACTAAAGTGAAGGTGACATAGAACCCAAAAGCATCTAGGTGGTTGTATCCTATTTCAATATGTATTATATATTAGACACATGCATCCAAGTTAGATAATAGTGTTGATAAAACCATCCTAAGTTGATATAAATGTCTACAAATATAGAGGCACAATTTCTAGAATTAGGAGACTATTCTAAAATCCAGATCTAGTCCACTTTCCACCTATTCTAGATCTAGATTGGTATTAGCATTAGAACCAACTAAGTATCTTTTCCCATTGTTATTATAATATATAACATAGTTTTACTTTATATCTTTAACATTTTAGGATACTAAATTTAGTATATGTTTCGTAAACAATTGGCCTACTTTAGAGATAGTCAACCATCCTTATGCCCTAGGATATCTCTACCCAGTTAACTTTAAATCCCAAAATCTATATTTTAGGGTTCAAAAATACTATCATAACCTTAATTATATTACTGCATCCATATTTAATAGTAATTCATTTTATAACCCTAATCAAACCTGTCATTGTAGTAACCCTAATCCTATCAAGCACATCCCTAGTCTAACATGTCACTATTCATAACCTCACACCAATAAATTAATCAATAATTCTAATTTCAAAATTAAACCCTTCCCAATTCTACCAAATTCCAAATTTTTATTAATGAACTAACTAATAATATTAGTTAGTTAATTGATCATAATAAAAAAATCCATTGAATTATAAATTCCATAATATCTAGAATCAATAAATCAATTTCATCAAATCAATATATCTCAAATCAATGACATCATCCATCAAATTTACAAATATAATCAAATCCAAGGAAAGGGATAAGAGTGAAATCAATCTATTATTCATAAATTCATAGTATTACACACTCAACTCCTCACATTTATGATTCAACTCCTCACATTCAATTAGGATCTTGACTCATTTCTAACCCTTGATCTTAAATTAGATCCAATGATCCATAGCCATCCATAAATTTATAAATTAAGATCATGACTCTCATTTTAATTAAGATAAGAGAGTCTAACTACATTTTGCCAATATTGAGATCAAACATCACCAATCAAGCATCAGTTTCATCAATCCATCATCCAATCCACAAGGGTACATGCGACCAGATTCTTGTGAGAGCTTCATTAATTATCCATAATCAATAAAATTCAAGAAAAATCCATACAGCAAAGGTAAAATATTCATTGGAAATTGAAGGTATGAACATATCTCTCTTTTTCTTATTAGACATGAACTTATTTCATTAAAGTAGGGATCTTACATTATGTTTTGATTTATATCTTGTACTTTAAAGATAATTAGAAGTCATTTGAGTCAAATTTAATTTTTTAGCTTTAATTTTATGTTTTATGTGTCACAATGTCTTCATTCTATGTAAAAATATCTCCATTATAGAGAATAGTGTCTGTTCATAATTGGACGATGTCTGCATTCTTGTTGTTCTGTGTTTATTTTTAAGAGTTTATATAGATGTTGTGAAATGTGCATCACTAACAACATTTATGTCTAACCCTTTAACATTTGTGTCTAATTATTTGACATATGTGTTTTACTATTATTTTTATGTAGGTTACTTTATGTTTATCATTTTCATTTAGAATCTCAACAACTACATCTAGTCGTTCGACATCTCCATCTTACTATTTGGCATTTATGTTTGTCTATGTATTTGATTATGCTTCATAGTTTGTGTGTAATTATTTAGCATATGTGTTTGAATTTTTAGCATTTGTATGTGTCAATTTTATTTTTACATATGATTAGTTGTTTCTATTTTTTATCTACTATCAAGTGGCAAATACATAGACATCATAAACTCTACATCAACTATAGAATTTGTGTCTTGCGAATCACCATTTTCATTTTAGAACATTGTGTTTATGTGTTTATTTTATAACTTTAAGGTTTATTCTCATTAAAGACTCCTAAAACAAACCACTGACAATAATTTTTGTAGATCCACTTATTTAAGGCATACAATTAAAAAATCACAACACAAATTTAAAAATTCAAGCTTAATTAATTAATCTTATTTTGCATATCAATTTTATTTTTATTTTCTTGTGTGTGGTTTTTAGACCTAAGGTCATACATGCTCTTCCCTCATGCCAGAAGGAGAACTTGGGAATCACAAATGATTTAAGTCTTTATATACATCTAGTTTGTAGTTGTGTATTCTCTCCCCCCATGCCATAATGAAAACTTGGGAATCATAAATAACTTGAGCCCTGTTTATTTTATCTTGTTAGGGTCTTGCGACTGGGATTTTATCACCCACCATAGAGATAAATCCCATGTTCTAATCAGATATACACATTAAGGAATATTTTTTGTTATTGACTAAGTGGTCACCTATTTTAACAAGATTCTGAAGTGAAGTGGTTTTATCCACTAATACCTGGGCCCAAAACAACACCCTTATACAAATTTGGGCCTCAACATACCATGATTTATATATATGATGCCCCTAGTTATTCTTGTTTATCCTAGTTTAAAGGCCTATTTTTCATAGATGGATAGTAGTGTAGGTAACACAACATTCCCCAATATCACCCACCATGTGCCTTTTAAGGTATTATTGGTGGGACACTTGACAACAATAATTCTAATTGATTATCTAGGATGTACTTGTGTGTAATGATTGATATCATTGCACTAAACCAGTGTTACACCTAGTAAACAATAAAACCAATCAAGTGAAATGTTCAAAATGTAATCCAAATAAATTTTTTGATACAAATTCAACCAATCATATTATCCAATTGAACTAATCTAAATTTTCAAGTTAAATAAAATTTAGTTATCAAATTGATCGAACTTGCATCCAAATTAAATCTAACATCCAAATTAAATCAACACATCCAACCCATCAATTTGACTTGGTTAAGTCACATCAAATTTTTTTATAAATATGAATAATTAAATCAAATTCAAGCAAAATCATGGAACCTACCATTAGGTATCAATTTAAATGAAATCAAAATATATATATCAAAGATCCTTTTAATCACAATCCATTCTACTTCCATCAATAACATGTTTATAATGATGATATTGATAGTTTAGTTTATTAGAGTAAATACTATGATGAAGACAATGATTTATTTAAGATTGATCAAGGAAAATCCCAAATCAAAAATTGTCTATATGAAAAAAATGTTCTCCTATGCCTTGTAGAGATAGATGCATGGCTTCCCTCTGATTACAATTTAGAAAATTTGATTCATATCCTTAGAAAGAATAATAAAAATGTCCCTGATAAAGTGTAGGCTACTTTTATTCATTAGGTAGAGTAAAACTAGTTCAATATTGAGTGTACTTCTCAAAATTCAAATCTTGATGTTATATGTGTCACTTTGGCAAAGGAAAAATGACTCTATCATATCTAATTAACTAAGATCAAAATTGTTCTGACATCAATGAAATCCATCAACTTATATATAAATTAGTGATCCTAGCCACTCACATCCATCAATAATAGTCCAATTAAATCAGTTTTCCAATCAACAATCCCATCAACAATAATCTAACCATCAACTATAAAAAAAATAACAACAATCCAACATAAATCGACACCCCTCAACACCACTTCAAGATATGTCATTTTATTATGAATGGAAATCTATGAAAGATGCTCTTTAAAGACTATAAATAGGAAACCAAATCAATAAGTATAAGTTTGAAGAGATTTTTCTCCATCTATTTGATAAAATTATGCTAAAAGTCCCCTTTCCCTCTCATTTTGAGACGCCTAAATTTGAAAAATATAAAGTAAAGGGAAATCCACATGAACATATAAATAAATTATCTATGGCATGTTAAGAGGTCACTTGTAATGAAATTTATCTAATTTGATTATTCCCTATAAGCTTGGGCAGCTAAGCCCTGGAGTGGTTTTTACACCTAACAAAAGGATCTATAACCACATTTTTTGATTTATCATAACCATTTTTGAGACATTTTTCTTACAATTTTGAGCATCAATTGACCATGATGTATATTTTAAACTCTATAAAAATATACATGGAGAGTTTATCCTCCTTCTTGAAAATATGGAGGGGTCTATCCAGTAGATTCCTATACACTATTCTTGAGATGCAATTGGTCATCATCTTTGTAGAAAACCTAAATCAGGAGATGGTGTTCCATTTATAGTTAAAATACACCATAAAATTTAATGAAATCATTGAGAAGGGTGTACAAATATATAATTCTAATTTTGTAAAGGGTTTCATGAGTTTTTTCTAGAAACACCCAAAATCAGAATCAAACACAATTTGAAAAACCCAAATTTTTAGTAAAAACAAGAATCTCATTGGTAACAGAGTGATTGAGTCCAAACATGTTAAAATTTATCCAATTTTTACCCTTAAATGAGCCCATCCCAAATAGTAATAATAACAAATGACCTACACTCCTCTTAAGGAGCCTTTGGAAGTTATTTTACACAAATTTATTGTAGTAAACATGATAACATATCCACAAATAAATCCATTTGATGAAATTCAACCTAAGCCAAAATGGTACAAAGAGGATGAGTTCTAAAATTTCATAGGATCAAAGTTCATTCTATGAAAAAGTGTATGAATATTAAAGACTGTATGCAATAATTACTAGACCATGGTGAGATTAAATTAGATATTATCACATTAATGTCTAAGAATCAAAAAATGGGAATATTCAAGTATCTATTCCCTAATCATGATTAGAATATTTTGTATTGGAACCAATAACAAAATGAAGGTAAAAACCAAGGTCAAAAAACCATTGCTAACAATGTTAATTACCATAGAGCCTAATATAATTATGATGATGTTGTTGGTCTTATTATTGATCATCAAATTTCCACCATCAAAATCAAATTCTGAGATTATGTTGTTACTACTCTACGCTCCAAGGTAACCATCCAAGGTCCATCTATTAAAACACCTTTTAAGATCACCATCCAAGGTCCATCCACATTTTCCTTTAGAGGATGGTATTATCTTATTAAATATCTCAATAAGACTCCCACTCAAATATCCATCTTGGATATTCTTAAGACATATATTTTTCAAAAAAATGTATTATATAAATTCCTTTAGCAATAAAAAGTTCATACTAACATCAATATTCATAATTTTAGGTTCTTATATGCTATTTTTCCTTGGGCGAGTAACTCACATTTGACCATAATGACCTTCTTCTAATAAGACCATCCCATAATTTCCCCCTCTAGTTTAAGGTAGTCATTAACAAGCACAAGGTTAAGAGGGTACTTATAGATAATGGATCTAAACTAAACATATTCACATTAAATTTGGTCAAGAACCTTGGGTGTTTTGAATCAACATTGGATTCCAACACCATCATTATTAAAGCATGTGACAATGCAAAGTGAGAATTAACTAGTATCATATACTTGCCCATCATGGTTGGGCCTATCATACTCCAAAATCTCCTCCATGTCATTGACTTAAAATTACCCTATAACATCCTCCTAAGATGCCCATGGATTCACACCATGCACATCATTTTCTCCATTTTCCATCAATGCATTAGTTCCCACACTCCAGTATAAAGGTGACCCCTCGTGATCCATAACCATTTTAATATTATAGAATTTTGGAAGGATGGTACCATAAAATTAAACATATTAATACCACAAAACATGTCTCTAATAATTATAATCCTATGGAATAATAATTTTCTAAATCATATTAATATATGCATCTAGATGATCTATTCTACACATCCAAAAATCTACCTCCCCAATGTGCATCACACATAAAAATCCTATATAAGGGTTATGGGAAATATGAGGTTTAGAATTCCTTCCATGTTTAAAAATTACCTGCTTCCATTAAGAGTCATGGTAGGCCCACCATGTATCAATGAAATGAAACAAACTCCTATAAGGTTCACCCCCTCTCATTTATCAAAGAAGGACACATTGACAATGAATAACATGAGAGTTCTAGTGACTCCTAGATATATGGTGATGGTTTGGCATCATGTTATTAGAGCAAGGAATATTATACTACCAAAAAAATGTATGAATTCATGAAATAAAATGGAAAAGGCTTGGGTATTCATGAACAATGGATCCTTGGGCCCATTTCCTCTTTTTAAAATTGATTGTTTCATAGTATTGGATACAAACCACCTAAGGGTGATCCATATGATATTATTAGTGATGGTACTATGATCTCTAATAAGGAATATTTTGACAGTGATAGATTCATTATATAGCCTCTAAGATGAGATTTTTAATACTAATATTTTTTATGACACAATCATCCTTACCATCCACCTGGACCTTCAATACCCTAAACTCATAGGTTGGGACCAATAGGATCATATATCCTTAGATGTCTTTTAGAATGACAAAGCTATTCTAGCATTCATGGGAATTTGAGATGGCTTCCCATCAAGTGACCATAAATAGGGATTTTAAAATAACCTTTATTTAATCACTTAGTTTTGAAATAACCCCAAATAATGAATAAAAAAATATTATTATTGGAATTTATTGAAATCAAAGTACAAATGGAACTATGTGCAGGGCCTGTTACACACTTCATGACATGTAAATGCATCTTTTATGTTTTTTGCACTAGTTTTTAAGCAACTAATAACTATATTAGGTCACTAAAAACTCTTAACTATGGGTAAACAACATTATAGGGTTCTACATGGAAAAAAATTACTGTCATTAGAAGCATACAATTTAGGGTGCATCAATGTGTGGGTCCATATTGATGAACCCTAAAATATATAACATTGTGTTATCTTCTTGATAGGATCATCTAAAGGTACTTATCCATAAATAAACATCCTATTCTCCCTTATCACTCTAATTATAATTTATTCTTGATTATGGTAGTGATAATATGACAATAAATATCCCTAGTTAGTCTACATAGATAATATCAATAAATTGGGAAGATTATTTATTAAGGTCTAATATTATCTAGCCAATCGTATAACTAAATGTGAAAATTTAAAGACCAAAAATAACATAAAAGTTTGAACACAAGGTTATGAATTTTCAACAGAAGAATCATCATACTAAGCTTGCTTAGACAAGGATTTTTAAATATTTTGAAATCAATGAGCAAGGATTATAGGAATATTTCCAAAATTAATATAATATAATATTTTTAAACACTTTAATTATTTTAATCTTTCTTCAAGAAAAACCCATGTGTCCATGCTATCATTATTATCCATTTGACCATGAGCACTACTTAAGAATCACTACACCATGGTTTTTTTATTCTAACATGTCAATAAGGAAGACATAATTTTTCATTGCAAAACCTTAATTTATAATTTTAGTATTAGGTAAGTTTCATTGGAACTTGGTAAGGATGGATAATACCCCACAAGAGGACATCACATTAATGAACATATTTTATTCACACATGCACCATACCTAACCATATTGTAGGTCAATAAATAGAGGTCTTATCTCTATTTTATGCCTATTTGTCCTTTGGTATTTTAATAATTGCATATTTATTAAGTGTGAAACTTTTAAGTTTAATTGACACATGAAGCAAATGTCTCAAAAACCATGCTTATATTCTAAGTTAGAGTATTTATAAATTTCCAATTATTTTATCATCTTAGTTTGGTTTGAGCTAAGTAAATCACCTGAGATAGATTATTTAAAATCTTCTAATTACTTTACTACATACTAATAAAAATTGATACACCATAAATATGCTTCAAATATTCAAAATAAATGTAACACACTTTTATAATAAACCCAAGTAAACATTCTTATTTAGTGATGATAACCCTCTTAATTGAATGATATAAGAAAGGAAAGGATTCCAACACTCATTAACTTGTTAGACTATTTAATAACAAAACATTGCAGCTATAATAATATAGATTTAGAATGAGATCGAATTTTTACCATTACATTTATTGCATAACAATTTAGATGTACACATTAACCACAACTTAAACATCAAGTAACATAGCACTATTAATTCTACAACAACATAATCTTAATGTTAGTACTACCGTCTGCTTAGCCATTTGGCCAAAATTCCAATCATCTAGTTAAGATAGCCACATAACATTGGAATGTATACTTTTTCCATTTATAAGATAATCAATATCATTCCAAAAATTGACTTATCCATGCATTTCCATATTCTTGAAGATAATTATAAAATGTATTTGATAATTGAATATATAAGATAAATAATTAAAATAATTATTAAACTAGCATAATGCTCATGAATTATGGGCTAAGACCCTTGAGAACACCAACATAAGTCATAATGCAGTCCCTATATGAAATCATAATAATAAAAATATCAATTTTATAGACACATCCCTAAAGGGATTTATTTATTTGTTCATACATTAAGTTTCATATTGATATTGACCAACAAAACCATCTAAGTAATAATATGCAAACAATACCAATAGCTTCCTACTCCCGTAAGTTAGGTTAGATATCCAACTGTTAAAATTCAAACCAAAAAATATATGAATTAATTTAGGTAATAACATTAAATAATAACATTAATCCCTCATTTAAAACATTTTGAATTACCCAAGTTACCATTATCGATCTAGGTATTAGCTAGACCATGTAGCAATAGGAAACATATGATACTCAAACATTTTATTCTACATTCTTCATAAGTTTTAATCCCTTAACCATTTATCCTAATCATTTATAACTACAACATCAATTTAAAAAAATACATCAATATATAATTAAATTTATAAGGGCCAAACAAGACATAGTACTATTGTAAGTACACTAAGAGAATAAAAATTATTTAAAATCAAAACCTGAGTAATATACATGATTTAATCATACTAAAGAAACTAAACACATTATTCTTCTACATTAAGAATTCCAAGTTAACACTAAACTCTAAGAAACAACATAAGAACTCATAATGCAATCAAGTAATGAATGAATGAATTATAATGGAAACAATAATGAATTACCGAATATAACTCTTCACTATTGAAAACAACTTCCAAAATTATAATTGAATCATAAGAACATCTGCATTAGGAACATGCCATTGAATCAAATCAAAAAATAAAGAGAAGTGTACTTAAATAAAAGTAAATCCTCATACCCAATCCTATGAGGCCAACCATCAATGGCCCTAACCACCCCAACCATCAACTCAATGGTAGAAATCAAACATCTAGGTTTGGAGAAAGAGCATGAGCATATGCCATGAGATTAAAGCCATGGGTCACAATGGAAACAATAGTCACAAGATAAAAAGGAAAAACACCAAAAAAATCAATCCTCAATGAATCATTTTAAGGAAAAAGGACACTAACAACAAGTCCAAACATTCCATTAGATTATACATACAACCCAGTCAACAACCTACTAACATCTTAAAAGAACTAGTTGACATCAAATTACACCAAATCAATTCAATAAATTCAATTATTCCTCACTCAAGGAGTCCACTAGAATTTAGCTTAAACAACATATTTGTAATGGAAGAAGCTCATAATTAAGCAAAAATATAAACTTTCATCTTACATCCATATACTAGAGTATCTCAATAGAATCTCATCAATACATAAAAAGGGGAAATAATGATTTAGTTCAAAACATCCTCTAGAACCCATAAAATCACAACCAAAGTGACAATATTTCCGACAACATTCCTCAAGAAAAGAACATAGCTTAAACATGCCTCTAAATAAATAATCATATCATAATATTTATTCGTGCTAAAGATTGGGTTCTTTACCCAAAATGGACACAATTTAAATCACCCTAACCTCTATGATCTATCCTTCAAACACTCACCCTTTATTGAAACAAAACACAACTATAATCTTAATAAATAGCCACCTACAATGATGCAAAATAAAATAAAATAGTTTTATATACCATTCCAATAATAGTTAATAAGATAGCTTAATTTTCTGCCATGACCTATCAAGGTCATAATTTATAATGAGTCCGAGTTACCACTAAAATATTCAAGAAACATAAATGAAAACCCAAAATTTAAAAGACCTCACCCAGCTAGGTTTGTTTTAACTAACAAGAGCTTCCAGTATTTCCATAGGGTCTAACCCAAAGAGGTAGGAAAACAAGAAAGTGAAAACAAGTCTCAACCCAAATACCCAATATGCATTCAAAAACTAACAACATTATTATTATCAATTCAAATGATTGAGAGGTGATGATAGGTTCTCAATGAATTATTTATGACTTCTTGGTGAACTAAAAATGTTTATAAGCTCAAGAGTTTACCAAGAAAAAAATTATATTTATATTTCTTCACCTATTCCAAATTTTAAATAATTAATTACTTGGAATCAAAATGTTGTCCCCATAGAGAAGAAAAAATGGTGAATACCCTCTTCTTTTATTTTTCCCACCATGGAAAACAAACACCCCCTTCCTTCTCTATGTAGACACCATTTTTATCCTTGATACCATTAATGTCTTACATAAATAAATCTACCATTAGCTATTCTTACACAACTATTATCACCCTAGGGTTCTAGCCCATATAGTTGGTTAGAGTTAAAAGCTTGAAGCTTCTCCAACACTCTATGTTCATGCTTAAGAGACAAGTTGAGTAAAACACCTAAGAGAATAACAATGATCAAAACCTTTAATCACATTGACTAATAATTACTTCATGATTCATAACAAAAGTCCCACAAGTCCCTTAGGCCATCATGACCACCATGCCATCCTAGAAAAACAACATCATGGATTCCCTTGCTCATAAGTCAATGCATGGGTCGATCATCATGATCACCTAATGGGTCATCATGTTTTAATTAATTATGGATTAAATAAGCCTCTTTATATAATAATCTAAAGATGCAATACAATAAACTTTCCAAAATGAAACTAAACCCACATAAGGCAGTATTACTACAAGTGGGTAAAAATGAACAAAAAAACACCACCAAGTATGCAGGAGATAAAGACAAAAAATCCAAATAACATTAGATCAAATGTGGATATGTATGAATGTAATATAGAACAACACTTTCAACTCAAGAATTTCTAATTAGACAAAATTAGAAATAATTAAATCAAGACTATAATAGAATTGGAGATGTAATAAAATAGATTATATCTCATTTCCATTACTCTAACTAACGATGTCACCCTACTGCTCACTGCTCCTTCCTTTATTTCCCCAAGTGTTGATGTCTTCCACTAAGCCTATCTCATACAACTTGTTCCTACAATCATGACAACAAACATCAATAATATCTAAACATGGTATTATGTAAAATAATAAAATATAAACTTTACATAATGTAAGCATGGTATAGTGAATCATCTATAATCATCCACTATGACATTACTCATCAATATTATAGTAGACTTTGAATTAAAAACATAATGTCAAACTTATAATTACATCTACAACACAATATGAATAAGCATAAAAATCAAGAGAGATATATTATCAAAGTCTCATAACCAGAAACCAAATGTATCATAAGATTGGGTCATGACATCTTCTTCCCCTTAAAGAGGAGTCATCCTAGTGACTACTCAAAATATCCAACAATAATGCTTCTTTAATAGATATGCATCTTCCTAAGTGGTGTTCCTTTTACCCAACAAATCCCATTTTACTAAAACTTGTTGAATGTCTCTATTTCACAACTTAATGCTGTAGTAGTCTAGAATTTTCATTAGTTGTATATGTATCCTTTCCTCTTCCATAACCTAGAGATTTTTCTAATCCAAGATATGAGAAAGATAAGGTATATACTTCATTAATAAAGCAACATGGAAGACATCATGAAACCTGGATAGAGAAGGGGTAAAGCTAGTTAGTAGCCAATAATATTGACCTTATCCACAATGTTGAAGGGTCTGATAAAGTGTGAAGTTAGTGTGGATTTTATTTTTAACTTGATTTAACTTTTTTGATATCTAACATGCAAAAAAAACTATCGCCAATAGCAAATTTGTAACATCCACACTAGGATCTATCTAGAAACACATGATTTTTTTATAAATTTAAATAACATATTATTTCATTTGATTACACCACGAGAGTCTAATGAGTGATCCAAATAAAATATTCTAAGTATGATAACTATAAAATAAGCATGTAACATATATCCATCACTTTTCACTATCATCATATGAAACACATCATAACTAAATATAGAAAGTAATTATAGATATCCAGCCATGATTGGTATAACCATACAACCACTGCTATCAATGTGTAATAATTAAATAATTACATATCATTAGGTATAATGTTTCAATAATAAATCTAATAAAATATATAAAATACAAGATATATGGCTCCATGGATCATTAGTTTCTCAAACTCTATTATCTATGGCAATCTCAAGCATCATCTCCAAATAAGTACTATTATGGGGAGGGAGAGTATCATCCGAGCATTTTACCACACCAACCATGGACCATCAATCCTCCACACAATCCCCTATTATGGAATGACCCTCCCTTAATAGATGAGTAGATAGTGATGGTGTAAGAATCTAGAGAGGCAAGCTAGTACCTGTAGACACCTAAAACTGACCACCACGAGTTTCAACCAAACTTTAGACTGATTCCTACCAACCATTACAAATTAAACCTAAGAATCACTGAACATCTCAAATTTACTTATGCATCATTTGTCAAAGCTTAGAATCACATTGAGGCATCCCTAATTGGGGTATCCTACTATATGCAACCATAACCTCTCACAAATTCATCCTTAATCACCTTGAGGCATCACAACAATCAATTTGGCCCATGAACCTATTAAGTGGGGAACTTGCACACATAAATCAAATATTGAAAGAGATAAAATCCTAATCAAAATTAATTAACAAGCTAAGCCAAATTAAATTCCTAGTTTAATTATCCATGTGTAATTAATGAATTACTAAAAAAGGAAATTAAAAAATATGAAATATCCTAGCTTTTCATGATTACCTTTTGCAAGTTGTCAAGCCTTTGGAAAATATCTCAAAATATCCATTTTTGGAGACCATGCCTATTCATTAAAAATCATGACCTTTTGACAACTTTTAACTCTATTAGGGTTATATTGACTCACTTAGGTTTTAACTCATTCCATGTTTGAAAAAAACTTTAAATCACCTTGAGTTGGGGTTAGTTCCTAAGCCTATAAATACAAGCCATTGCGTATTAAAAAGAGAGCTTCGATATTGTAGAGTTATAATAGATGCTTTTGCAGATGACTCATAACAATAGTGTTATAATGATAAAATATTGAGACAAGCCACATCAAGAAAGCATAATCCAACTCAAGTCACAATGATGTCAAGGAGATAGGGAGCTACACAAACTCCATTATCAAAGACTCTTTGAGCACAAATCGATCAAGCCACATAATGAATCATTTAGATCTTTCAAAGGAGGTAAGACATTATTTTTATTTTGCATTTTAGTTATTATTTTCATTTGGTTTTATTTATGAAGCTCCCCATATGATCCAGGCTAGAGATGTTAGCATGTTAGTGTGTTTATTTCATTATTTTATGGACTAACACAAGGCTAACCTCCTTTCTTTATCAAATTCTTATGATCACAAATGGCATCCCCGGTGGGACATAAATTATCTCACGTAGTAAGGAGATGAAGATATAACTCATAAATTTTCAAATGAATGCTTGAATAGTTTAAAAATTAGAGTTTAGCTTTGTTTTTACCATATTCTATTTTTTTTGTTAACACATATTTACATAGAGATCGATATCAATTTGGCATAACCAAAATCAATTTTACCTAAACGACATTAGTTCTACCTAACCAACATCAATTTTGAATAACCATCATCAATCAAGGTGTATGGTAGGAGAACTTAAAAATTGTTATTTTGAATATCCTTAACATTCCTAGTTATTATTTCTTGGTTTCATTGACTTGTATACTCTTTGTCTAATCATCTTGTTGTAGTTTTTGTGGAATTTTTAGAATATTTTAAGCTAACTTACATTTTTGGGAACTATTTTTTTTTGCATTTAGGTTTATAGGGAACTCATATTGGTTTTTATTGACTAGCATCTGTTCATTTACAACCAACATTGGTTCTCTAGTAATCGACATCAGTCATAGGTGACCGATGCCAATCTCTGTGTGAAAAATATAGAGAAACCTAAGAGATATATTTTCAAAACTTGTTTTCTCAGCCATAATTTTGATTCAAATCAAAAGGAAAATCTTTAACATTTTCAAGACCAAGGTGGGAATAGAACATAAATTTTAAAATACTAACTCTTTAACACTTCATTTTGGTGCCTAAAAATAATGGTTAAGTCTTGAATATTTGGTTTTAAGTGCTTAAAAGGAACTTAGGTTATTTGTGTTAAGTTTCTTTGCAAAAATTCTTAAAAGTTTTGTAAATTTAAGCCAAGGGGCCAAAAACTTCATCAACACATCATTTGGTGCATGAAATTAACACTCACTAAAATTACAAATTCTTAAAAGTGATTGTTTTATACTTGTTTGTTTTTCATAAAAAAAAGAGTGTGTGTATGCTCTCCCCCATCCCCTATAGATAACTTGGGTGACCAAAAGTACTTTTTACTTTTAATTTATGCCTAGTCCAAGGAATGAAAAAAATGTTGTCTAGGCTCTCCCCAAAACCTGTATAGTTTGTGTGATCTAAAAATAACCTTTAAAATATTTTCACTTAGTTTTATTTTATGCAACTTGGCTTGTGAAGGGGAGTTTAGATATTTTTCACGAGTTATTTAGGGAAGCTTTGACTGGGGGTTTCATCTCCCAACATTTTTTCAACTCTATTTCATGGTGTGGTATATAAATTAGGTCATGTATACTATGAGAGCTAGGGGGTTGAGTGGTTAACCTCTCCTTTCATAATGAAAATCCAAGTTAGGTCTGATTAACTAGGGGATTACACCAAGCAATAAATGTATGTAATCTCTATGTAAAGGAATATACCCTTGTATAGTAAGTTAAATGATATGAAATAAATTGATGTGATACATCTCTAGGGTTAATCAAACTTGGGACCATCTAAATGGTTAAAAATTTAAATTTTAATCAACCCCCACTTGTCATGGACATATTATTGATATAAGGTGAGTAGCTTGAAGGTCTATGTCATCGTAAAATCTCTTGGGAGAAGGGGGTGTAAAAACCCTACTACTTCATACAATGTTTTTTTTGGATTAACACTTAAAATCCTCCTAAAAGCATGTATATACACATATTTTATCAATATGAAGTAAACTTGTCAGTTTAGGGCTTAAGATGTTATACTTGTATTTTTCTTTTCCTTTACTTCCTTGGTCTTTGAGTCTAAAACCATTCATTTGTTTGTGCCATGTCAAAATGAGTTTTTGTGTCCACATCACTCTATTGTTTGAGGAGGAGTTATGTCATCCATTTAATCACATTCCTTTGCCTTGAACTTTTTGTCAAAGATGTTTTAAGTGTCACTTAATTGAAATGGGTAACGTTACACTATCCAAATCATTTCAAGTTTTTATGCCTTAAGTCTTAAAACAAACCATTAATCATACCATTAGAGGGTAATAACACTATTATGTTTCTCAAATTGTTTCATAGACTTGTTTTGTCTTGTGTCCAAGTTTCCAATTTAAAGCCAATCCACGTATTCCATTTGGATATTTGTCTAGTGCCATTATACCATTTGCCTTTGTCTAGCTTATTTGGTCAAAGAAGCCTAGTTTCCTAAGTTGAGTTTTTAATTAATCTTGATAAGTTCAAATCCAAATATTTATTGATTTCTATTTATGCCTTGTATAATTTGGGCCTAGGCATAGATATTTATCTTTTGGGTTGCGTAACTTAGGTTAATTATTTACCCAATTTAAAAACTATTATTTGCCCCTATATCTGGGAGAAAATAGCTAATCTTCAAGTGCCTTTAATTTTATGCCTCATAACAAATTGACCAAGTTCATGTCTAAATTCAAATACCTAGTTTATGCCAAAGTGTTTTAGATTTTTTAGATTGAATATCTCACTTTGTTTTTAAGTCTATCTTTTTATGTCATGTTTGGCCAACAGTCCTATCACATGCCTTTATTTTAGCCTAGTTTTTAATGCCACATTTGGCCAAAACACCTAGAAACCTTTATTTTTTACTATATTATTTTAGAGGTACAATCAATGGGAAGCAGGGTGAATCAATGATGTAAGTAATTCAATTTCAATTCCAAAACTTCAAACTCTTAACCAATCAACAAAATCATTCATGAAGCATATAAACTAGTTATTACAAAGAACGAAGGAAACTATGCAAGATCAACACCCATAACACATGGATTACATGGTAAACCCTAATAAGGGTTAAAAACCACTCTCAAGTCTAAAAAAAATTGGAATACAATCCTATAATATATTTATAAATAAGAGACTTTAGTGAAGCACCCACTTCATAAGGAGCACCAACCCCTAAGCATGAACAAGCACCCACTTGTCCTAGATGTTGAGTACCCACACAACACCTTATAATATCATCAAATAAATATATTGATTTCCTTTAAATTTTATGGATAAATAGTGAATATAAACTCTCTTCAACCCTTCACACTCTCTCAAGCTTTCCAACACAAGAAATATATCCAAAATAACCTTTTGGATCACTCTACACCTCTTTGCTCATCCTCAATATTCAAACCTACAAGAACAATATTAAAACATCATAAATATGACATATATGTCACAAAAATATCCCTCACACTTATCTAATAATCAATATATCCACCATCCATGTTCACTCTTCTCTATTCTATGTTCACAACTCTAGAAACCTTCATCTTTTTTTATGCTCTTTATAGAGCCTTCATGATCAGCATCTACTTGGTTGGCCATAAGACATAACTTAACCCTTAAAGATTATATCACACTTATCATCAGATAAATTTCACCTACATATATCATACATATCTTTGATAGATCACCCTTAATCAACATCACCTTTCATTTAGGCGTTAAGAAGCCCTTATAGATCTATGAAGACCTATTCATCCTTTTATCACTTCATCAAGCAAAACTAGGAACATAAGACCACTTAAAAGCACATAGGTACTAAAAATATGACCCATAAAACACCTTTAAGTTATTAAATTCATCACTACACACCTCTACATATGTAAAATCTATCAATTATTTTCCTTGTACATGAAAACACCATGAACAAACCAAAAGTCAACTTGTAAGCAAATGTTCATACTGAAGATAGATTGGTAAAACCTATAAAATCCATAAAAATGATCCTAATGGAGTATAAAAAACTATCCAATATATAATTCACCTTAAAACATATTAAAAAAATAAATAAAAACTCAAACATCTTTCTCAAGTCACTTGTAGAAGATAGTCAAACCCTTAGTCAACCTTGAAGCACAATAAATGCAAGTGTACAACCATTCAAACATCCAAATAATTTTTCCTAGATTTAAATTGAAGTTATATACCAATTTTATTTTAATATAACCATTAAGTTCATCCATCATCAAAAGTTATTAACAAAATAATGCAGACTAGTTTTCCTATGCAAACTCAAATATTTGAATTCCAACGGTCACTTTTTAATGCAAATCTGACTATAGAAACTAGTGAAATCTACCTGAGAGACCAAATTTGCACTATCATAAATTTTTATATGAATCATGTCAACACCTAAAATTTTAAACACATGATCTATGCACAAATATGAACAAACCCATATGACCACTTTCTTTTAACACCTTCACACATGTGAATGTTGATGTCATTAATCTACTTAGGAAGTTATGCCAAGATGACTAGGAGAACCTAGAATTCATAAGGCTATTAAAAATAATTAAATTCACTTAAAAATTTTCAAAAATCACTCTTAACCCCTCATATTACCCCTTAAACATGTTCAACTCATCACCAACATCCATCAACTTGCCTAACCAAGTAAACACTGCAAGGTCCATGCATGATCACTAAGGCACACTTTGTCATTAAGAACCATATATAAAAATCAACTCATGGAAAATATTTTTCACCTTAGGTAAATAATTTACAACACCTCATCAATCTCCCCCTTTTTCATTAATGTCAACACTTGTAAATGTTTTCAAAGCCAACAACAAAAAATTATACACAAACTCTTTCTCCCTTCACAAACACTTTCTCCCCCTTTGACACAATGACAAGTGGGATTACCTATTGATACTAAGGAAATGTAGATGTTTTCAAATATAACATCATGAAGGGATATTTTATGAGATATTATATAAACCCTCCTATCATTTTGCATACCATTTCTTATCATGACTACCTCAAACTTGCTCATTAACAACACTCTGCTTTGACCATGCACTGCTCTATGAAGAATAAATGAAAAATATGAAGAAAAAAGTAGTGATCACACCTCAAGAACACTGAGAGGGAATGCCCCTAATTCATCTAAACTTGGTCACTGCTTAATCACCTTTAGACCATCTCCAACCATGATGAAATTTCATAGTTGCCTTCACATTTTCTCTCACAAGCCATCCATAGAATTAAGAGTGAAAATTAAAGATATTTATCAAAAATATATGATGCATAAATAAATCTAAAAAACATATTTAGGGACAACCATACCTTTGTATTTTGAATAAAATGACCAAAAATCACTTTTCTTCACACTAGCCTTATTTAGAGGCCTAATAGCCCTACTTGAACCTTGCAGAGCCCATAAAGTTTTATGTATTCATCATCATGGATTTAAATTTAATATATAGAGTAAAATAATATTCTCCCTTATGAATTCCAATAATCATCATCCAAATCTTCATCTGCATCATAGCTCCTTCATAAATTGACCTGCTAATCAGCCCTCCATTTGCACAAAATCTCAACCATAGGTCAAAATATACACTTCCAGATGATTGTAAAGAATGTTTTGAGCACCCATTTTTCCATTTAAATATATTATAAATCCTCAGATCACAACTCCTTTTGGAAGCTTATTAACCCATATGGTGCAAAACCTAGGGCATAAAAAGACACAAGGTCAAGTCACCACATTTTGGTCAACACCAAATCCTAAAACTTCTATCAAATTTAGAGGTAAAAAATGTACAATTTTTTTACCAATTTTTAGGCCTTAATCCTTTGGTAACCCATAGAAGCATGAAATGGTTTTTGACCTGCTATCCGTTAAGCAAGGATTGTCATAGCTGAGAGCCTTCAAAAATCTTCAACTTGACCTCAAAAGATATTAAAACCTTAAAAACACTTGGAGAACACCTATATGAGTTAAAGACACATTTTTATTCCAAAAAGTAACTTTTACCACTTACCAATCTTCATTTGACACCTAAAACCAGTCAAACTATGTATGCAGACCATGTGTACACAATAATCACTATGCCAAAACACCTTAGAATGATCATGGAAGAATTTTGACATATACTCAACACTTTTTTAACATGGACACATCAAATCCAACTATAATCTACCCTTTTTTAGCTTCATAGACCTCAAATGCCTCAATTTTTCAAGATGAACACACATTAGGTAGTGAATATTGAACAAAATGGTCAAATTGAACAAATGGTCATGAATGACTCTTTTGACTATATGAGCAAATATAAACCCATGAAATAAACTTGTAAAAGTACTCTACACAGTCCATATAAACCTTAATTTCATTCTTCATGATTTGACCTTCTAAACCAACCATAAGAAATTGACTAAAACATGTTTTTAGAACCAATGTCCTTGAATAGATTTCTTGAAGATTTTCATCACAAACCTATGGAGCAATCTCATGAAATTTTTGATCCCTCTTAACCAATGAAATTATATGATCAATACAATTCTCGATAATATACGATCATCTATTCTATAGCAAAATGGAATTGGTCTTAAGGACCAATCAGTAACTCTGCATACCTCTATACTTTGTTCATCACCTAGAACACACACACTTACTTCTACATATAAAGGATGTCTCCTAAGAAGCATAGGTAGAGAAACCCATTTGTCATAGAGGGATTAAAGGTACCAAAACTCAAGAGACTCCCACATCTCCATGCTCTTACTTGACTTTCAGTCTTGCCTCATAATCAAATTAACTTTGACTAGGTTCTTAACTTCATTTTTACCTTTTGACTCAGAATCCTGCTTGATATTCTTGTTTCCTTGGGTAGATAAGGATTGATATTTTACACTTGAACTTGTACCTTATTCTCTAATGATAAAAAATCAATTTTGAACCTTGTTTTCATTCACCTCCTTGGGTCTCCATTCATTATGGCTTCTTTTCTTCATGTTATAATTGATATTCTTTAAAGTGGAGTTCTGGCCATTCTTGTAAAACCTTGCTATATGACCTCTCTCTTGACACTTGAAACAAATGAAGTTTCTTTGAATTTTCATACCTTATGTATGGGTTACATGATGACTCCTTGAAGTTTCATTATCCCATTCATGTACCTAATCATTTGATTTCCTGATGAAGGCATTGTAAAATCTTAAAATATGACCAATCCTTTAACCTCTGTAGCATAAGATGTCACGTTTTCCTTGTGGACCTATTAACTATCTTGAGTGATTATATTCTTTATTCTTGACATTGTCTTGCTCATAATTCCGTGCAAATTTATTATTAGGATATTTTCTTTTGCAATCAATGATCCTATGACCAAATTGATGACAAGAATAATAGTAGCCATTAAGGGAGTTATCATACCTTAATGCATTAGGTTGCTTGATTTGATTTGGACTTTTATAGATTTTGAATTTGTCCTTATTATTCATATTGTCATTCTTCTTGTCTTTACTAGTACTCTCCTTAGCATGATTAGTCTCCTAATCTATCATCACTGTCTTCTCAATCTTCTTATTGTTCTAAACATCTTTATGGAACCCTAGGCCCAACTTATCATTTGAGACCTTTTGAATGCTTAATAGGTTATTAAAATCAACTTTACTTTTCTAAAATTTTTGATATGTTTCAAGCTTGCTCATAGCTTGATCTAGTTTCATCTATAAAGACTCCTTTGATTTATATTTAGCATAATATTCCTCTTTATCTCTTTAGTAAGGGGTCAAACCTAAGTTTCAAGATGTTGAGTGATCTCATCATGCTCTTTGACTTCATTGCTCAACCTTTATTCAAAGAACCCAATTTACTCCTCATAGGCTTTGATCAAGGATGCTTGATTTTTGTTTTTGCATTGTATAAGCTTTAATTATTCCAAGGTATTCATATATTTATCTTCAAGAGTGACTTTCTTATCTTATTCCTTTGAGATATCTCCACAAAATAGATCTCTACCTAAATAACATTCACCTTCATCATCCCCAAGAGCCATGAATAATGTTTCCTTATCCTCATCATGAGATGAATCATCACTATCTGATATGTTTCCTTCTTCTTCAATAGATGAGTTATCATATTCTTCATGATAAAGGCTCTTGTTGCCTTTATATGACTCCTTGCCATTTATCCTATTGAATAACTTTTTGTACTTTCTAGGACCCTTAGATTTCTTGTGCTCATCCTCATGAGATTCATTGTGTTTAGACTTGACTCTATTTGGATACACTGTAAAATGACCAACTTTACTACATGTAAAACACTTAAAAGGAAGTTTCCATTCATATTTACCTTATCTTACATTTAATTTTATTACAATCATGGATTTAAATTGATCTTCATTAAGATCAAATTCTTTAAGACTTAACTTGATCTTCTTGCCTTTTGACTCCTTGATCACCTTTGAAGGCTACTTCCTTATTTGGTAGTTTTTCCTCATTAAATCTCTCTCATAGGTAGTAAGGATGCCATGAAATTCATCCATCTTCATCTTGGTGAGATCATAACTCTCTTCTATAGCAAAAATCTTTAAATCAAACTTGAGGGTGAGAGATCTTAATAATTTTTGTACAATAGTAGCTTCTTATATCTCCTCTCCAATACCTTTGATCATGTCAACCAACTCATCAACCCTTAGAATATAGGATGCCACATTATCTTCTTCCTTCATTTTGAGGCCCTCAAATTATCTTCGATAGGTATTTAATTTAGTCAATTTAACCTTTAATTCTCCTTCATAGATGATCTATAATTTATGCCATATTTTCTTGGTATATTTATAACGGATTACCTTGGTGAACTTAGCTTCTAATAGGCCATAAATGATAGCATTCATAGCTTTAAAATTTCTCTCTCTCAACTTCTTATCAGTTGTACTAGTTGGAGTAGAGGGAGTAGAATAACCATCCATAATAGATTGACAAATGTCAAAACCTAGAGACATGATGTAGGTCCTCATATTTGCACTCTAAGAAGCATAGTTGGATCCATTGAATAGTGGTTATTTCTTAGTAGAGAAACCTCCTTGAATTTTATGACTACCCATTATACATTTGATTACCTTCAAGTGGTTAGAGTTAAAAATAAGGTGTGGATCTGATACCAATTATTAGAGGTAAAATCATTGAGAGGGGGTTGAATTATTAATGTAAGTAATTAAATTCCAATTCCAAAACTTCAAACTCTTAACCAATCAACAAAATCATTCATGAAGCATATAAACCAATTATTACAAAGAATAAAAGAAACTATGCAAAATCAACACCCATAACACATGGATTACATGGGAAACCCTCATGGTGTTCAAATCCACTCTCAATTTTGAAAAAAAGTGGACTACAATCCTATAATATATTTATAAACAAGAGACTTTATTAAAGCACCCACTTCATAAGGAGTATCAACCCCTAATCATGAACAAGCACCCACTTGTCTTAGATGTTGAGAACCCACCCAACACCTTTTGATATTATCACCTCTATATCTATTATTGCCTTTAATATAATTAATAAATAGTGAATATCAACTCTCTTCAACCTTTCACATTCTCTCAAGCCTTTACACACAAGAGTTGTATCCAAAACAACCTTTTGGATCACTCTACACCTCTTCACTCACCCTCAATCTTCAAACCTACATGAACACTATTACTATTAGGGTGTGGAGCTAAAAGCTTCACCTTATTGCAAATAAGAGGTTTCTGAGCATATGTAGTCACTGACATCGACAGGCCACAACCGACGTCAGTCAGGGGAAGCACAGAAGCAACTGGCATCGGTACGAGATCGGCCAACGTCGGTCACCTCCAGGAAGGCAGGGACTAACGTCGATCACCTGTGGTGGTCAGAACTACTGTTGACGAATAGTCAGTTAAGTGAACGCATTATTTGCATGATGAAGACCAGTTAGAGTCTTGAGCCGCAAGTCTAATCATTGTATGCATGAGATATATATAATAGACTCATGGGCTATATTGTTAAGTGGATAATTTGCAAAATCCAAGTGTGGAGCTTGGAGAGTTCTTCCCATGGTGGAATTAAGTAGGATTCCCAATGTATGTAAGATCAGGTTTGATATGCAGGGTGTTGCAGTATCATGGAGGAGAGCTACATGTGATAAGTAAGATCAGATTGGTCTGTAGGGATGTGTGTATGTGAGGGTCAAACAGAAATCAGCGGGGGAGCAGGATCCAAAGTGATAGCAATACATCAGGAGCAAGATCATGGTGAGATCTACTTGGAGTACCGGTTCATACTTGGTTGTACTGGATGTACAATGAGGTGAACAATAGCTTGTGTTAGTTGTTAGTTGTGACCTATGAGAGAAGATTAATTAGGTGGGAAGATTACTTGGAGCCCTTGAGGAGGAAGCTTCACAAAGGTGGAAGAAGAGTGTGATCTCTTTATTGTAATTTCCTTTGTAATGAGTTGAATACAAGTTGTGTATTGTCTCTCATATCATGTGTTATTTTTGAATTCTAGTTACTTATGCATTCTGGTTAATTTCTGCATATTAAGTTGCTTGGTAATCAATTGTGTGCTTTCGTTATATTTCCCAACAAGTGGTATCAGAGCTTGGTTGTAGGTTCAAGAGTCTGATACCAACAAGTGGTATCCGAGCTAAGGTTGCAAGGAGCAAGTTTTGTGTTTGGTTACAGGTCACTCTTAGGGGTTTTTGATTGAGTGGGAGTAGAGCAATGGCAGATGAAAGTAAGCTAAAAATGGAGGAGTTGAAAAGCACAGATGGTTTCTTATGGTCCTATGGAAAGAAAGAGCAGGAAAAAGAAGATTGTTGGTTGGTAGCAGATCAGCATGAAGAAGCAGATGTTGAAGGTGTTGT
The DNA here is from genome assembly GCA_037957365.1 of Torreya grandis. Classification (NCBI taxonomy): domain Eukaryota; kingdom Viridiplantae; phylum Streptophyta; class Pinopsida; order Cupressales; family Taxaceae; genus Torreya; species Torreya grandis. The sequence goes on along the minus strand of JARHVA010000987.1, from coordinate 1,044,129 downwards.
TGCATAGGATGCTTTGGATAAAGTTGAATCTTGGTTAATAGATTCGGTTGCCTCTTTTCGTGTAGCCCTAGGTAGAGGAGCTGGTGAGCCTTGCTAAAGAATTGGCAAAGGGAAAGTGAAGCTGAAGTCATAGGCAGCCAACACATGGGTGTTGAAGGAGGTCATGCAAGTCCCAGGCTTGGAGATGTGGCTAATTTCTTTAGGAGAGTTGGGTGATGAGAGATGCATAAGAACTCTCACAGTGGATGCACTTGAATTAGCTGGTGGTAAGAAAGCATATACTCTTTATCTACTTGCTTATATTACTGATTCTTCTTCTATTGCAGAGACGTGGCTTTATAGGCTTGGTCACATGAGCAAGAAGGAGATGCATGTTCTTAAGTGGAAGTCAGATGTCTTTGATAGGCTTAAGAACTGGAAAGCCTTGGTGTTCTTGGAGGAGATGACAGACAGAGTTCAGTGGATGAGGCTGGATACTTTTGAGCAGGGTAGTTTGGACATGGGTTTTGATTCAAATGAGCTCATGGGTAAAAAGTCATCACTCAAAGGTGAACATAGGTACCACCATCAATCAAGAGGAACCAGCATCAAATAGACAGGTGCCGATGTCGGTCATGTGCAGACCAAAGCCAGTGATGTCAGGCAGGGTAAGACCGACATCAGTCAGGAGGACCGACATCGGTAGTAGGTAAGACTGACGTCGGTTAGGAGGATCGACGTTGGCAACAGAGACACCAACGTCGATAGAGTTGGTAGTCAGGGACAGGTGCATGGGAACTGACGTCGGTCAGATGCAGACTGTGTAGTGACCAAGGTCAGTCACTGTAACAAATTTTGGGTAGACAACAAGCTGTCAAGGAGTCTCAAATGCCCATATGGAGGACTGAAGTGGTAAGTAAGCCTCAAATTCATTATTCCTCTTCTTTATACTAGTTGCTGACTGTAGAGCAGGAAGGATACAGGAAATAGTGGGAGCATGGCAGGAATATGATGCAAAACCAAATGGGAGATTTGGTAGGGTTCCCAGCTGGTATGAAAGCACAGAGATGAATGGATTCCTTAGTTGAAGAATAGAGAGAATGGACACATGAGATGGAAGACCAGGTCATATGGTCTTGAGGAGGTACAGGACAGTGGTACAGGTTTGATAGGTGGAGGATGAAGCATGGCTTTAGTCAATGTCAGGGTAACTACTGTGGTTTGTCTTACCAGGTGGATGATGGTCATGACATCATTCTGTTGCTGTATGTGGATAGTATGCTAGCTAGCAAGTTTGTACATACAGGATTTTGGTGAGCTAAGGGTAAGATTAATTTAATGGTTTGCTATAAAGAATTTGGAATAGCAAAATTCTTGGCATGGGAGACATGGAGGATCATAGGTTGATTTTGTCTCCAGTGAGAGCTACTGTGAATCAGGTGTTGGTGAGGTTCAAGATGCAGGACCGGAGCACACTAAGGGCTGGATAGTTCAGTGTCTAAAATCACATGAGGTCTGTTATAGACCTAAGTTTGCCCAAGCAGTGGGTGTTGTCAGAGAGTTAGGAGCCAATTTGGGGAAGTGGGTTCTCAGGTATTTGAGAGGGACCAGCAGCAGGTATACATGCAAGCTCAGGACTTCACTACATGGGTTTGTAGGTTCGGATGTGGCAAGGTACTCGAATGACAAGAGGTGCACCACAGGTTGTGTGGTGGGTTGTCTTCAGGATTCATCTTGAAGAGGGATACAAGCCAAGAATTAGATTAGATGGGGTATAGGTATAGGTATAGTGCATCTATTTATCTCCAAGTGGGAGATTGTTAGGTTGTGGAGCTAAAAGCTTCACTGATGTAGACATGGAGGAGGTTGCTGGAGAAGGTTGCTGAGTGTCAGTCACTGGTGTCAGTCAGGCCAACTAACGTTGATAGGGAAGAGACAGAAGGCAACTAATGTCAGTCAGAAGTCGATTGGCGTCGGCACCCCCCAGGCAGATAGGGTCCAACGTTAGTCACCTGTGTGGTTTGAGCTGCGAGTATTACAGGCAGTTTGTTGACAAACCAAGTGTTTGCATGTTAAGAGCCAAATTTAGACTAGAAGCTGTGGATCTAATTATTGTAATTAGATGTCTAATTATTGTTTAGATGAGATCTATATAATAGACTCATGGATTGTATTGTAAGTTCTAGTTTGAGTTGAGCAAAGTTTGCTTCTTTTGTGTGTGAGGTGAGCAAGGGTGTTCCTCTTAGTTCCACAGCAGTACCAAGGTGGGTGCTGGATTGGAGAATCAGTAGGGTTCTTCATGTATGTATGATCTTGGTCATCAGGTGAGTATGGCTACTTTAGGAGATCTACATGATAAGTAAGATCATTGATCTGTAGGTGTATGTGTGTGCAAGGTCAAGGTTCACAGGTGTGTAAAACCAGATTGATTTGCAGGTGTGCAAGATCAAATAAGACAACAACACAACAGGGAGCAAGATCAGGCAGGATCTACTTAGAGTACAGGTGTGTACTTAGAGTAAAGAGGAAGGCAAGGTAGTTCCTTCCATAAGTGAGATCAGTTGGGTTGCAGGTTGTTGTAGTTTAAGGGGATCTACTTGAAGTACATTTGTGTACTTGTGGAGTGCATGGAGCACTTGTGGTGTGCGTGGAGCACAGGAGTACTAGCAGTAGTGGATACTGGCTGGTTGGAGGTGAACACCAACTATGTGTTTGAGTTGTGTGTTGGGACCTAAGAGAGAGAGCTTTGAGGGAAGATTCACTATTTATGCCCTAGAGGTGTGGGAGCCCTAGAGGTGTGTAAGGAAGAAGAACTATGGCAGCCTTCTTTGTTGTATTTCCTTCTGAAAGAGTTTTAATACAAGTTGTGTCAGAGCTTTGGGGAACTTAGGTCCCATCAAATGGTATCAGAGCGAGGTTGGACGTTCTCAGAGTGAGTTTGACTAATAGATGGCCCAGATCTGTTAAGTGTTGTTGATTACAGGTTACTCACAGGGGTTGCTGTTTGAGTGGGAGTATAGCAATGGTAGAAGAAGGTAAGCTGAGAATGAAGAAATTTAGGCACAGGATTAACACCATAAGGAGTGTGGTGGGTTGTCTTCAAGTGGGAGCTTGAAGAGGAATACAAGCCAAGATGCAAATTAGACAGAGTACAGGTTTAGGTACAGGTGCAACTATTTATCTCCAAGTGGGAGATTATTAGGGTGTGGAGCTAAAAGCTTCACCTTATTGCAAACAAGAGGTTTTTGAGCGTATGCAGTCACCAGCATCGGTAGGCCACAACCGACGTTGGTCAGGGGAAGCACAAAAGTAACCGACATCAACAGGAGATCGACCAGCATCGATCACCTCCAGGAAGGCAGGGACTGATGTCAATCGCCTGTGGCGTTCAGAACTACTGTTGACAAATAGTTAATTAAGTGAACACATTGTTTGCATGATGAAGACTAGTTAGAGTCTTGAGCCGCAAGTCTAATCATTGTATGCATGAGATCTATATAATAGACTCATGGGCTGTATTGTTAAGTGGAGAATTTGCAAAATCTAAGTGTGGAGCTTGGAGAGTTCTTCCCATGGTGGAATCAAGTAGGATTTCCAATGTATGTAAGATCAGGTTTGATATGTAGGGTGTTGCAGTATCATGGAGGAGATCTACATGTGATAAGTAAGATCAGGTTGGTCTGTAGGGATGTGTGTATGTGAGGGTCAAATAGAGATCAACGGGGGAGCAGGATCCAAGATGACAGCAATACATCAAGAGCAAGATCATGGTGAGATCTACTTAGAGTACCGGTTCGTACTCGGTTGTACTGGATGTACAATGAGGTGAACAATAACTTGTGTTAGTTGTTAGTTGTGACCTATGAGAGAAGATTACTCAGGTGGGAAGATTACTTGGAGCCCTTGAGGAGGAAGCCTCACAGAGGTGGAAGAAGAGTGTGATCTCTTTATTGTAATTTCCTTTGTAGTGAGTTGAATACAATTGTGTGTTGGCTCTCATATACTATTTGTTTTCTTATTGATAGTTATCTATTCTTTTATGTAATTCCGCATGTTTAATTGTTTATACATTGGTAATCATGTGTGCTCTTAATTCTGACAAGTTGTGTCAGAGCTTTGATAGAACTTCGATCCTATCAATTACAACATTAAAAATATGACCTATAGTTTATATACATATCCCTCACACTTTATTTATTTTCAATATATCTACCAAGAATTTTCACTCTTCTCTATTCTTTTCTCACAACTCTAGAAACCTTCATCTTTGTTTATGCTCTTTATAAAGCCTTCATGGTCACCATCTACTTGGTCGGCCATAAGACATACCTTAACCATTAATTATTATATCACAATTATAATAAGATAAATTTCACATACATATTCATCTATAGCTTTGATATATGACCCTTAAGTAACAACACCTTTCATTTAGGCCTTAAGAAGCCCTTATAGGTCCATGACGACCTATTCATCCTTTTAGCACTTCACTGAGCAAAACTAAGAACACAAGACCACTTAAAAGCACATAAATCCTTACCATATGACCCCTAAGACACCCTTAATTGATTAAATTCATCACTACATACCTCTGCATATGTAAAACCTATCAATCATTTGCCTTGTACATGAAAACACCATGAACAAACCAAAAGTCAACTTGTAAGAAATTGTTCATATTGAAGATGGATTGGTCAAACCTATAAAATACATACAGATGATAATTAAAGAGTATAAAACACTCTAAAATAGATAATTCACCTTGAAACATCAAACATCATCAATAAAAACTCAAACATGTTTCTCAGGTCACTTGTAGAAGATATTCAAACCCTCAGTCAACTTTAAACCATAATAAATACAAGTGTATGACCAATCAAACCTCCAAATCATTTTTCATGGATTGCCCTTGAAGTTATCTACCACTTTTATTTTTAGACCACCATAAAATTGATCAATAATCAAAATTTATAAACAAAATAATGTAAACTAGTTTTCCTTTATAAATTCAAATATTTGAATTCTAATGGTCACTTTTTAATGCAGATGTGACTATGGAAACTAGTGAAATCTACTTGAGAGACCAACTTTGCACTACCATAAATTTTTATATATATCATGTCAAAACCTTAAATTTTAAACATCTAATATAGCAACACACGTACACAACCCCATGTGACCACTTTCTTCTAACACCTTCACATGTGCAAATTCTAATGTCATCAATCTTCTTACTTAGGAAGTTCTACCAAGATGACTAGGAGAACCTACACCTTCACAAAGCTATTCCAAAAAAATATTTTCAATTCAAAAAGTACACAAAGTACTCTTGAACCCTATTATTACCCCTCAAACATGGTCAAATCATCACCAACATCCATCAACTTGCCTAACCAAGCAAACATTACAAGGTCCATGCATGATCACTAAGGCACACTTTGTCATTGATAACACCTAAATAGATTAGACCTATTTGAAACACTTTAAACCTATATTTTGGCATTCCAATTTTAGTTTATCCACTTGACCTTTTTTGTGTGAGACATTTAGAGTTATACCTTTGACATTAGATTGTTTTATACCAAGTTTTGACACAAACCATTTTGGAGATATAGCTCCATTTACTTCATACCAAGTTAGACCAAGTTTGAACCATTTGTCCTTTGAACATTATTTTTAAGAGTTTATATAACTTCAAGGATTTTTACAGAACATTCATCATTGATGTGGATATGTCTCCCTATACTTATGGTGGAGTCATGTACAATCCAAGCTATGATAGAATTGATGCAAAAATTGACTTTGATCAAGATCCATATTGTGAAGAAGTGGTTTATGATATGGATCCATATCCTCTTTATAATCCTTAATTTAGGGAACAATTCCAAGCATCAAATTCGGTGGTACCTTCTTTAGGTTGGTTGATGTATGATCTTCATCCCCTCACCATTCATGGCATCTAATGCTCCACCTATAATGTTAACCCTCCTTTGGCTTGTGTGAGAAATCAAGCCCCATAATGCCCAACCATTTCCACTTTATGACCTCATATTTTGGCTTGTGTGAGCAATCAAGCTCCATAATGCCCTACCCTTTCTATACCAGGACCTCATCCTTTAACTTATGCAAGTAACCAAGCTCCATTATGCTTTACCATTTCTATACCAAGACCTCATCCTTTGTCTTGTGTGATCAACCATGCTCTGCAATGCCCTACCATTACCATTCCCAACCCTTTCATGTATAGTAGCTCATTATCCCAACCAAATTGTCCAATCATAACTCGATGGGTCATAGTTACTATCCTATTCTAGGAACCAACCTTTTTTAAGTCTATAATTAGCCAACTACTAGACATTCTTTAACCATTGCTAAACATTCCCTACTTTATAAAACACATGACAATTATCTAGCCAAAACCAAGCCAATCAGTACCTCTCCAACCAAGCCAATCATTCAAAGATCAAAATATATTCAAAACTAGTGTTTTAAAATTGCTTATAAACCAAGAACAAGAGAACTAACCAATCCAAAATGTTTCTAGTAAACCAACCATTTACAACAAGTTAACTTGTGATGAATCACCTTTTGATCCTTTACCTATTGTTAAGGAGTCTCACTTTGACAAGCCAGTCTTTTTTAAGTCACTTCTTAATTATTATAACTACCTTTGGGCAAATCATTACCTTGACCATGTGCTTATTTTTAAATATCCTCCCCTTGAAAATACAATCCCTAAAGAGTTGTCTCTTGACATTTTTCCTATCATTGAGGAGTCTGACTTTAACCAACCAATCTCTATGGAGTCCATCATGCCATCATAGGCCATTACTTACCCAAAACCAAACATTTAATAAGAAACCATTATAGTAGTGTCCACACTAGATGAATAATCAACATTGAATTTAGGTTTTATTCTTCAACCAACATCAAATTTAGCATCAAAATTAGAAACAACATCAGTCTCAACATTAGATTCAGAGTCCTTGGAGTCAAAATCAGCTTCAAAATTAGAACACATTCATGGTTGTTACAATTTTGGTTATGCATGCCTAAAAAAATTTGAATATATTTTTTATCCTTCTACAATTTTTGAGGATGATCATTTTAACTTTGACACAAGTTCTCCTAGTATATTATATGAGGATTATGTGGCCTCTTTCTAATCCATTACCATTCCACATACCATTACTCACAACCAACCTAGCCATTTTATTGACCTTCTACCTCTCAGAAGTGTCAATTGGGACCGATAGAATCATACCTTATTGAATTGAATCCATGGAGACATATCAGTTGTAGAATATTAGGGGGATCAAGACCACATTCATGCAAAATAAGAAAAATATCCTAGTGAAACCTTCTCAGAGGCACTAGGGGACAATCAAAATTTAAACTCAGCATCTTCTAGTGAAACCTTTTTGGAGGCACTAGAAGAAAGTCAAAGTCAAAATTCAATGTTCTTTAGTGAAACATTCTTAAAGGCATTATGGGATAGTCAAGATAAATTCATTGGTGAAAAACTCTTTGAGGCACCAATAACTGAACACAATAGTTCTTCACTGCTTGATGAAGACATTATCAAAGGTCAAATCAATACAGCTTCCAATCGATATTCTAATCAGATGGTAGCTAATCTTAGGCCCAAACAATAAAAAAAAATCTAGTCATCCTATTGAGATCATATTTAAAATTATTCAGCCCCACCACTTTCAAATTTATGTCCAATCCAAAATCAACAACTTGTGTGTGCATGACAACACCAATCTTCATTTGTTGCCTAACCATTATTTATCCATATTTACCATCCCTAGCTATACTTTCCTTTACAAAGGCTAAAAAAATACCTTGTCTTGATGTTTGAAGGAAACATAATAAAAAACAAACAAAGATCAAAAAACATAATTTGCATCCAAATCTATAGTAGGTTCTTGATAGAAAAGTTATTCACAAGAGGTGTGGGCTATAAATTTACATTATTAACTATATTGGTTATATAATTTGCTGATCAGGATGTGCATATCCACATTAGTAGGAACAATATAATCATTCACCTTGGATAAAAACCATACCTTTCCATTTTTCCATTCCCTTGCCATTGTTCTCTACCCTACCATTTACCTTACCTTACAATTTTGGGGCAACCCTCTTACAACTTTACCCAATCTTCATACCATCATCATCCTAAACAATGTTGTACCATATATCATTCTACCATGTCATCCCTATTTAGACCAAAGCCTATTTTTATCAGTCCAACCCAAGCCTATTTTGATCTTGGTTCCTTTGGTTCTTCCCATACCTTTTACAAGGGGATTTTAGTCTAGTTTTAAAAGTTTTACAATTTCATGTTTAAATGATAGTTTATGAAAGTAGTATAATAATAGATCTGAAAAGTTATCTTTCATTTACAATTGATTGGTGCCACATATTATAACCACTTATGTTAAAATATATGTTCTACCTTATCTTACTAATTATAATCACTTATGGGTAAATTAGTAGCATAGACTTATGTTTTTATTTCCTAATTATAACCGCCTATAGGAAAATTAAGAACAACTTCTTTATCATGGATTGTCATATCACCTTGCCCTTACTATTCTTAGTTATCTAGCCATTTGCCTCAATTTGATAACTTGTTATGACCTATTCAATTCTCCTCACCTTTTGTGTTGGTAGAACTATTGTGATTTGAAGTCAGTTTGGGACTATGTAGGTCATGCTTAATTCACATTGAGGTCAAATTAGTATCCCTTTTCTATACGCTCTCACCATTTTGTGAGCAACCTATGGCAATTGTCTTGCCTTTTTATGAGTGGTATTTTGTCAATCTCTAATGAGTTAGGATACTTAAAAATTCCAAAAAACATTAAAAAATTTAAAATTCAAAAACATTTATCTTGTCTAAGCCTAGTTAGTCATCCTCGATTCACTTTACTAGGGCAAATCCATTGTTAGGATGCTTTCCTTTGATTTTAATTTTAGGCTTTTTATTCATTTTTTTGCTTAGTTGTTTATTTATTTAATTGCCTGATTGTTTGCTTTTAGTACTATGCCTTGACTTAGTCTATATGTGTTCATTGGGTGATTCCTTGTGTATTATTCTTGAGGCCATTCATATTCATATGTCAACATTGCCATCATGGTTTTTATCATTGGTATATTATTTTAAATTATTTATTGGATTGAGAGTCAATCCTTATGCATATTTTGGCAAAGTTCTCATGGTGTTCTATCATGAGGCATACCATCATGTGTTATAGAAAAAATCATCTCAAGAAATCTTACAAGTAATGGATCCACAAAATTTTCTCCTTGGTAACCTTGGAAAATCCTCCCACCCTATTTGATCATATCAACCCATTCACCATTTTGGTTGTATCAATGCTAATAAGGATGACCATACAACTAAATCTTTAACACTGATCTCTTCTTATTCTTTTATTCATCTCTTTCATCACTTTATGCATCCTTGTGTGTTTGGTTGTTTATGGATTATTTAGTCATTAGACCATCATATCTACATTTGTGCCTACTCATATTTAATCTATGCAACATGTCATATCTTTCAGTTATGCTTTCCAATCTACCCTATTGGGGCATGATCAAACATCACTATTCAAGCCAGGTCATCTTAATGGTTATAACTTCCTGTGGGCAAATCATTATTTTGACTCATCATCCCTAATTGAGGTGTATGCCTATGCCACTAATTATAACCACCTTTGGTAAAATTAGTGGTTCAACCTTTGTTATTTATTATAACTACCTTTGGGCAAATCAATACTTTTTAAATCAATACATGTAAGCATTTTATCGATTGGATTAATCTCACCCATTGGTTAATTTCATTCTTCTTCTTACTTCTTTTCAAGAGACTATCCATCAAATGTATGTGATGGTAACACCCTTAAGGGGGAATCATTATAGGCTTTCCAAACATTGTTGGAGCTTTTTCTTCAATCATCATTTTTTTTTGGTATGTTTCATTATTTGAAAATACATTACTATGCCTATATCTTGAAACATCATCCCAAATAGGGGAAAATTGTAGAGACCTAAAACTAGCCACCATTGGCTTCAACCAGACTTTAGACCGATTCCTACCAGCTATTATAAATTAAGCCTAAGAATCATTGAACATCTCAAATTTTCTTGTGCATCATTGATCAAAGCTCATAATCACATTGAGGCATCTCTAATTAGGGTATCCTATCATATATAACCATAAGATCTCATGGATTTATCCCTAATCACTTGTGGCATTAGAACAATCAATTTGGCACATGGACCGATTAAGTGGGGCACTTGCACACATACATAAAATCTTAAAAGAGCTAAAAGCTTAATCATAATTAATTAACAAGATAAACCAAATTAAATGTCTATTTGAATTATCCATGGGCAATTAATGAATTACTAAAAAAGGAAATTCAAAAATATGAAATATCCTAGCTTTTCATGATTACCTTTTGCAAGTTGTCAAGCCTTTGGAAAATATCTCAAAATATCTCTTTTTGGAAACCCATGCCTATTCATTGTAAATCATGACCATTTGACACATTTTAAATCTACTAGGGTTATGTTTACTCACTTAGGTTAGGTTTAAACCCATTCCATGTTTAAACTACACTTTAATTCACCTTGAGTTGGTGTTAGTTCCTAAGCCTAAAAATACAATCCATTGCCTATTGAAAAGAGAGATTGGATATTGTAGAGTTATAATGCAAGTTTTTGCATAAGACTCATAACAATAGTGTTATAATGCTAAAATATTGAGCCAAGCCACATCAAACAAACATAATCCATCTAAAGCCACAATGGTGCCAAGGGAGAAGGAGCAAAGAAAACTCCATTACCAAAGACTCTTTGAGCACAAACCGAGCAAGCCACATAAAAAATAATTTGGAGCATTCAAGAAAGGTAAGGGATTTCTTGTCTTTTGCATTTTAGTTGTACTTTCTATTTGGTTTTGTTCATTAAGCTCCCCTTATGATCTAGGCTTAGAGATGTGAGCATGTTAGTATGTTCATTTAGAGTTTTGTTTGATTAAACTAACACTTGATCTAACCTCCTCTCTATTGTTAAATTCATATGATCACAATACCTATGTGATGTATGATTTATAAGAACATGTAACATGATATCACACAAACATGTAAATCAGACACATGAATTGACAATGTCTAATTAACATTACTTTGTCTAAAGTTTTTAATAGTCATTGATCTCTAGAATCAGTCAATTTCAAACACACTACTTGATTAGATTACCTTCATCTAGCATTGGTGATGCTAGTAAGCTAGTGAATCCATCTTGCTTCTTATTGAGTATCAACAATGTGAGATTTAGTTGTCATATATATAACCAACAAATTCATACATATTACTTCTTAATATCAAGCATTAAAACATGTTAAACACAAGAATAATAAAAAATACATACATTTAATTTGTCAAACATATGAATGAATAGCCATTATATCATTTATCCCATAAATAATAAACATAACAATTATATTTTATACCACATAGGTATAATATATATTTGGGCTGCCATTTTATATTTGTTATAAGTAATTTCAAATGTAATGCATTCTATGACAAACCATAATATCACAGTCCATTATTTTTATGTTCGCACTACTTAATTTAAACATTTAGTCATAACAAGAAAGCCATAAATCTCCTAAAAACTTATTCTTTCATCTAAACAACTTGTTATATTTTAGTCTCTTGGCACCATCTATTTTATTGTTAGGAATTAATTTATAGAGGTAACACTATTGCATTGTTATGAAGTCTATGATTGTCCACTAATTTCAAATTTTTTATATTGAAACTCATAATAAGAGTCTTTTTAATTTTATACACTCAATATCCCTTTTATGATTTTATGTATTATTAGTATAATAAATCATAATTTCCCATTGACATATAGTCATGTACAATGGTAAATGAGGGAAAAAGAACTCTAAATTATTTATCCACATAGATCATATTATTTATATATTATGACTTCTCATATTGTATTAGCTCTGAACACCACACCTAACTTTTATATATATATATATATATATATATATATATATATATATATATCATTATTGAAAGTCACTATAATGAATCATTGTGCATATTCAACTCGTAGCAATATATATATATATAACAGACTTGAGATTAGGTTAATTGTATATATATGTATCTATTCATATACATTAGCAATTTATCTATTTATACATTCATATGACATCTATTTATACATATGAGATTTGTTTATTCATATGACATTTGTTTATGCATATCGATGGACATATATAATAATTCATCATTCATACTTCAGATAATCCACATAAAGTAGAATATTATTGCATAGTTTGTTGTCCAGTAAATTGGTTAAATATAAATCAATTTGATTTCCAATAAATAGTTAGTTATTTGTATTCCAAATGCACCATTCATTAACATACTTCACCAAGTTTATAAAATCAGATCGCTATATCCATTATGCTATCTTAATTTTCTAGCATATTTTAGAAGTTAGACAATGATCTCACATAACATAACCAATAATTTCAAAGAGCTATTTCATATTCATTCTTAGAGTATATAAAGGTGATTTCATATGGTAATCTTATATAGCATAATGTATTTCTATGTTAGAATATGCAGTCATTCCAACATTTTAATAATAATGGTAGTCATAGTAATATTATTGATTTTGTATTATAACACAGGCATTATATCAAGTTGATGTGTGTGTGTGTGTGTGTGTGTGTGTGTGTGTGTGTGTGTGTGTGTGTGTGTGTGTGTGTGTGTGTGTGTGTGTGTGTGTGTGTGTGTGTGTGTGTGTGTGTGTGTGTGTGTGTGTGTGTGTGTGTGTGTGCGTGCGTGTGTGTGTGTGTGTGTTTGTATTCTTAGTTATATTTATACCTATAGGATGCCACATACTACATAGATCACCACTCTACCTAAATCATTGGCAAAGTTATTAAACATAGTTCCTTGTAGGTTAATATATGATATCCAATTGATAATTCATTATATATTCTAGCATATATCTTAGAATATATAGGAATATATTTCACTACAATATCCAGGAATATCTATACACAAGGTACATGAACGGTTTAATATAAGTTGATCCCCTACTGGAATGTGATACTAATTACCACATGGACTAGTAAATGTGTATCTACTAATTACTAGTAAATGTGATCATACCAGTAAGCAATAATATATTAGTAAATGTGTATCTACTAAAATGATTTAATATTGTCTATGTAAATGTGTAGATAGAAGTACATTTACCTCTATTATTTTTACCTTTTGAATATAGATACTGTAGAATGCACTACTTGTTTCGATCTTATAAGTATAAATATTATTGGTCTATAACTAATTACCACGTAGAGTGGTAAAACATTAGTTATCATGTAGATAACTAACTAATTTGAAATGGTAGCCCTGATGGGTATATAGACTAGTAATTGGTTCTCTGTTAGTTGGATATATTTGCTATCTTATGTATTGCCATTATACAATTATTGAGATCATCTATAGTATAAAATAATTGAGTATCCACTATGTACTCATTATTTATTTTCATATATAGTTCACTATTTAGTGTAGATAGCCACATATTAATGTATAATCTAAATTAGATGGTTTTATGAATATCACAATAGAATTTAAAACACCCCTCCCTAGTATCCATGTCCAATAGAAATCTCTATCAAAGTCCCCTAATTTTCTCCTCCTCCTAGGTCATGCCTCCTTTCTCCTTTCTTCTAATCTTTTTATTCTCCTCTTCAATATTCTCTTCTATCTCCAAAATTCTCCTCTTCATTTTCTAGTTGCATGCTTCCTCTCTCCATTCTTTCTTCTTTTTAAGAGTATGACACTTTTATTTATTTTTTTAAACTACCTTCTTCTATTTATTTATTTGTTTGTTTTTTTCTTTTTCGTAAATTTATACTTCTCTTATAACTCATCTTAATTCCATTTTTTTTATATTTCTCTTATGAGGATTTATTTCCTATTTGTATATTTTTGACTTTATAAAAATAATTATTTTATTAATTATAAAAAATAATTTTATTGTTACATAGGTAAGTCATTATCAATATGACTAATAGAAGTCAATTATATTCTATTATTAGACAAATGGTAAATCACAAATATTATAACTTCACACGATGGTTAGGCTATATGCAATTGTAACCAAATCATGCAAATATACATTCAATCATCAATTCTAAAACATGATATAAGAACATAACACCACAATGCAACCATATGAAATTAATTCCATGCAGTCATTAAACTAAGATAACACATAACTAATAATGCATAAACAATTATCTAAATGCACATAGCATTAAAACACACTAACACTAACCATTTGATTATGCATATACATGTACTAACTAATGTGGTGTGTGTAGGGTTCTAGTTGTTCCTCTGTCATCCTCCAATGTCTCCATTTATGTCACCCTCTCTAATGATGTTCTCCCTCTGTCAGGCTCTAAGGGATGAATTTCCCTTGTGTCCAACTCACAACAAGCTGGTAGTTAGTCCATAACATCATAACATATATATACCATAAAAAATACTATTGAAATAACAAATCAACATAATAATGTAAGAATATACACTAAAACTAACTCATAATAATGTAATCATGTAATCTAAGCAATATTCAACTATCCCAAAATAGTATATAACTCATAACTTAGTCAAATAATAAATAAATCAAATTTCTAACTATAAATATCCATGGATAATCAAGTAAGTTTGCCTAGAGAGGAATCAAGATGTTACATTATTCAATTGAAAAATAACATAGTATAAGTATCAATTCAAATAAATAAATGTGAAAATCACTTGTAGAATTCATCATAGTCCTCCCAAGTAGCACTATCTTTAGAGTATTGGTCCCATAAGACCTTACACTGTGACATCTCTATATTATGCAAACAAAGTTTATGAGTGTCAATTACTCTAACTGGTTCTACCATGACCACCCTGGGATCTAGATCCTACAAAGCATTCCAATCCAACACATGTGAATGATTAGCTACATAATTTTTGAGATAAGAAACATGGATTACATTATGTAATAGAACTAGGATTTATGGTAATACAAGACTATATGGTATATATAGGATTTACCAATTCTAACACCTTGAAGGATCTTACATATCTTGGTGATAATTTTACTAACTTCCAAAATTAATCAAGCTCTTTTGCAGTTTCACCTACAAGAACACTTTATCACCTACAAAAAACTATCTATCTATTCTCTTTAGATCAACATAGCTCTTTTGCCTATCATTGGCCTCGATGAATCTCTACCTGATTAATATGACTTATTTTTCTATTTTTAAAAGAATTTCAGGTCCAAAGACTACCCTATCCTCCAACCTATCCCAACTGATTGGTGTCTTGTACCCTTTTATATAAAATACCTCAAATGGTGTTATCTTTAAGGCTGATTGGTATGAGTTATTTTAAGTAAACTCAACTAATGGAAGATAATATTCCCACTTGTACTATTTATCCATGTAATACATATGAAAAAAATCTTCTAACACCTGATTAGCTCACTTAGTTTGACCATCAGTCTCTAGGTGATATGCAGGGTTGAAGTTTAGCTGCATACCCAAAGCTAAATTTAGAGTTACCCAAAATCTAGAAGTCATCTTTGTATCATGATTCAAAATGATCTTTTATGGAAATCCATATAGCCTATACACTTCCTTTATAAACCTCTTCGCAAGAGTAGGTGCATCACTTGTCAAATTACCTAGTATAAAATTAAGCACCTTGATTAGTTTGTTAAATACTACCAAGATCATATCATACCTATTTTTTGACATTAATAAACCTTGGACAAAGTCCATACTGATCACTTGCCACTTCCATTATGGTATGTCATGCAGATATAACTATCCAGCCAAATGCACATGTTCAACTTTCACTTGCTGACATTCTAGACAATGTGATATAAATTACACTACATCTTTTTTGATTCCCTTCTAAAAATATAGTGGTCTAATCTCTGTGATGAGCTTAGTTACTCCTAGATTTCCTAAATATGGGGCATTGTGCAATTTTTTTTATCATTGTGCTCTATAGATTCTCTTGATCTGACACATACATCCTTCCATTATAATGTAAAAGACCATCACTCTCTAATTTGAATCCTTTATATCTAGGATTCTGAGCATTCATAGACAATGCTTTCTTGACCTGATCATAGAATTCATATTTTTTTGAATCCTAAAATTACTTATGATAGTATTCATGGCTGCTATGTACCTTCTATGACTTAGGAGCATCATCTACTATATTTTCCTTGCCTTTGATATAGTTAATTTTGAAATCATAATCAGACAAGAACTCTAGCTAATGTCTTTGACAAGCATTGAAATTTGGTTGGGTGAAGATGTACTTGAGTCCCAAGTTATCCATCTTAAGCTCAAATGGTATTTACAAGTAATGCTACCAAACTTGTAAAACACACATAATTACTACAAATTCTAGGTCATGAGGGGCATAGTTCACCTCATAAGGCTTTATATTCCTTGATTTATAAGCTACTACTACATCATCCTACATAAGGTATCCTCCTACTCCATCCCTTGATGCATATGTGTTCACTAAAAATTGAACATTGGGGTCAGGAAGTCTTAACACTGGTGTTAAGTCTTATTTCAATTCTTAAAAATCTAATTCACACTTATTTGACCAGATAATACTTTAATTATTTCATTTTAGAAAGGAAATTAGATTAGTTATCCTACAAAAATTTGGAACAAACTTTTTGTAATAGCCTACTAATCCCATTAAACTCCTTACCTCATACACATTATTTTGCACTAGACATTCCATAATGACTCTTATCTTTAATGGATCTATAAAAATACTATTTGTAGAAATAATGTCCTAGATATTGCAATCTTTCCTAGAAAAATACACACTTAGATAACTTGCCATATAATTTGTGCTTCTGCAACTATTGCAGAACTAGTTCCATATGTTGAAGATGTTCCTCTTAATTCTTAGAGTATATAAGAATGTCATCAAGAAAGATAAAAAAAATTGATCAAGATAATCTCTAAATACACTGTTCATGAGATTCATGAAAGCTATTGAAGTATTTATCTACCCAACGGGTAACATTGTGAACTCATAATTCCTATAATGAGTTTTGAACACTATATTCAGAATATCCTCATCTTTTATCATCAATTGATGGTATCTTAATTTAAGATAAAAATTAGAAAAGACTATCAATCCTTGTATTTGATTGAAAATATCATCTATATGAGGTAAAGGACACCTATTTTTGATAGTTTCCTTGTTCAACATTATACAGTCTATGCAAAGTTGAAGGGTACCATCCTTAATAAATATAATTGGTGTACCCCATGGTGACACACTTAGCTTGATCAACCCCTTTGATAATAATTCCTAGAGTTAAGCCTTCAATTCAACCAATTTAGTGGTTATCATCTTGTATGGTGCCTTAGACTATGGTTTTGATCTAGGTATGATATCGATAGAGAAATCAAACTCATGTCTAGGAGGTAATTCTAGTAATTCCTCTAAAAACACATCATGAAATTTTTTAAGGAATGGATAATTTTCAAGAGATGATTCCTTAGGCTCCTCCATTTCATTTATCTTGATGATAAATGCTTGGTACCCTTTTCTTTGATCCCTCTTGAGGTGCATTTCATAAATCTGCTAAGCCTCAACTCTCTTTTCTTGCCTTGAATTTGTTTCTAATTTTTAAAATCATCTAAACATTCAACCTTCTTCAGGTAGCAGTTGTCCTTGGCCTTATGTTTATCAATCTAGTTAAATCCTAGGATCACATCATATGAATCTAGTGGTGCTACATATAGATCTAATACTATTGTGAATTTAGGCAACCTAATTTTTGCTTCAACTAAACACTTATCAACCATAAAATTTGAATCATTCCCATATTGTGTCAACTATGCATTTGTTATTACTCTAGCTCTTCTATAAAACTTAATAAGAATTTTAGGAGATATAAAACATTTTATATCCCCTGTATCTATCAAAATGGAAATTAGATGTTCAAAAAAAATACTTGACAGCTTTATGGGTGAATCTTGGAATTTAACTTATTGATTATCAACTGTTGCATGAATACATTACTAAACAATTCCCTACTGAGGAGTGAGACCTTTAACCTTTGACTTGTCCTGAGTACACTCATGAACATAATGATCATCTCCACAAATGAATAAACTTTCAAGTGGTATTTTCCTATCATCATATTGGTTTCCCTTGAAACTGCCTTTAAACCATTGCCCAATTTTTTTTGCCTGAATTTGGCATTCAAACTTTTGAACTGCTTCATGGAGTCTCCACTCATCTACTTTTAGTTCTTTTTTAAATTTGGTTTATAACTTCCAAACTTCTTCTTAAACTTTTCCTTGGCATGCGCAAGAGATTTCAACGTTTTCTCTTATTTGACTAGCTTCTTGAAGACCTAGTCTATGGTAAAAGGTCCATGAATGTCCACTTCTCCACTAATTTGGGGTTTCAATCCCATGAACTTCTTGATTTTGAACCTCTCATCTACCTGATACTGAGGTAATACTTTATAAGTATGGTGAACTTATCCTAATACTCATTCACTAATAAATCTCCTTACTTTATATTATATAAACTATGAGCTTTTGGTCAAAGTATAACTATGAAAGTCACTATGATCTGAACAAAGTCACAAACTAGTCCCAAGTAGTGGTGGTCAAGTTTAGATTCATTTTCAACTTCTTATTGGCCCACCACATAGCTACTTCACCAACTAACTGATAAGATCCCCAAACTACTTTAGTGACCTTAGAGTAGTTTCAAATCTCAAAATACTTCTCCATCTTAGTCAAGCTTTAGCTTCATCACCCAAAATAGTTCCATCAAACTTAGGTGGATTCACCTTTTTCATATCTCTAGCCAACTCTGTAACTACCTGTGATATCCTATCCTAACGGTTTTATTCCTTAATGAGATGTCATTTAGGTTCATGCTGATGTTCTTCCTCTTCATGGCCATGAACTTCCTACTCTAGGGCTATAATTAAGTCCTAGGTGTCATTCATGACTATGATAATCTAATTCAACCTTGCAGCTTGCTCAATGGAAATTCAATTAGGATCTACAGAGGGTTACTATCATTAACATTTGACAGACCCTCTCCTAATACTCTATATTTTACCATCTTTTTTTTGGTAAACAAAAAGATACAAAAATGTTAGTAGACTCATTAAGTACTAGATTTTGAGTCATAGCTTTGATACAACATGTAACATCCACACTTGGATCTACCTAAAAATATGTGATTATTTCAAAAAAATTAAACAACATGATATCACACAAACATGTAAATCATACATATAAAATGATAATATATAACTAACATCACTTTGTTCAAGGTTTTCAATAGTGATTGATCTCTAGGATTAGTCAATTTAAAACACACTACTTGATCAGATTACCTTCATCTCGTATTGGTGATGCTAGTAAACTAGTGAACTCCATCTCACTTTTTATTTAGTACTAATGATGTGAGATTTGGTTCTCATATATATAACCAATAGATTCATATAGATTACTTCCTAATACCAAGCATTAAAACATGCTAAACATAGGAATCATAAAAAATACATGCATTTAGTTTGTCAAACTTATGAATGAATCTCTATTATATCAGTTATACCATAAATAATAAATGTAATAATTATAGTTTATACCATCCAGGTATAATATATATTTGGATTACCATTTTCTAGTTCCTATAAGTAATTTAAAATGTAATGCATTCTATGACAACCCATAATATCATGGTCCATTATTTTTATGTTCGCACTACTTAATTTCAATAGTCAATCATAATAAGAAAGTAATAAATCTCCTAAAAACTTATTCTTTCATATAAACAATTTTTTATATTTTAGTCTCTTGGCATTACCTATTGTTTAGTTAGGAATTAATTTATAGAGGTAGCACTGATGTGTTGTTGTGAAGCCTATGATTGTCCACTACTTTTGAATTTTTTTATGTTGAAACTCATAATAAGAGTCTTTTTAATTATGTACACTTGATAGCCCTTTTATGATTTTATTTGTTATTATTAAAATAAATCATAATTTCCCATTGACATATAATTATGTATAATGGTAAACAAGGGGAGAATAACTCTAAATTATTTATCCGTATAGATCATATTATTTACAAAATATGAATTCTCATATTGTATTAGTTTTGAATACCATACCTAACTTATATATATATATATAATTTAAAAACACTATAATGAATAACTATTCATATTCAACTCGTGACAAGTTATATATATAATAGAATTAAGATCAGGTAAATTGTATATATATATATATATATATATATATATATATATATATATATATATATATATATATATATATATATACATACATATATACATCAGCGATTTATCTATTTATACATTCATATGACATCTATTTATGCATATGACATTTATTTATTCATATGACATCAGTTTATACATATCGATGGACATATAATAATTCATCATTTCATACTTCACATAATCTACATAAAGTAGAATATTATTGCATAGTTCATTGTGCATTCCAAATGCACCATTCATTAACACACTTCACTATGTTTATAAAATAATATCACTATATCCATTATGCTATCTTAATTTTCCAGCATATTGTAGAATTTAGACAGTGATCTCACATAGCATAACCAATAATTTCAAAGAGTGATTTCATATTCAATCTCAAAGTTGTAAGGGTGATTTCATATGACAATCTTATATAACATAACATATTTATGTGTTAGAGTATGCAGCCATTCCAACATTTTAATAATAATGTTAGTCATTGCAATATTATTAATTTTGTGTTATAACAAGGGCATTATATCAGGTTGTTATATCTATGTGTGTGTGTATTCTTAGCTGTATTTATATCTACAGGATGCCACATATTACACAGATCACCACTCTACCTAAATCACTTGGCAAATTTATTAAACATAATTCACTGTAGGTTAATATATGATATACAATTGTTAATTTGTTGTATATTCTGGCATATGTCTTAGAATATCTTTCACTACAATATCTAGGAATATCTATACACAAGGTACATAAACAATTTAATATAGGTTGATCCCCTACTAGAATACACTACTAATTACCACATAGACTGATAAATGTGTATCTACTAATTACTAGTAAATGTGATCATACTAGTAATTACCAGTAACTAGTAATATATTAGTAAATGTGTTTCTACTAAAATGGTTCAATATCATCCATGTAAATGCATAGATATAGGTATATTTACCTTTTTTATTTTTACCTTTTGAATATAAATACTAGAGAATGCGCTACTAGGTTCAATCCTATAAGTTTAAACATTGGTGGTCTCTAAAAAAATACCACATAAACTAGTAAAACATTAGCTATCATGTAGATAATTGTGTAATTTGAAATGGTAGCTCTAATGGGTATATACATTAGTAATTGGTTGGTTATATATTAGTTGGATACATCTACTATCTTATGGATTGTCATTATGCAATTATTGAAATCATATGTAGTATAAAATAGTTGAGTATCCACTATGTACTCATTATTAATTTTCATATACAGTTAATTATTGAATGCAAATCACCACATATTAATGTATACTCTAAATTAGATGATTTCATGAATATCAAAACAAAATTTAAGACACCCCTACCTATTATCTATGTCTAATAGAAAGCTCTATCAAAGTCACTCAATTTTCTTATTCTCCTAGGCCATGCCTCCTTTATCTTTTCTTCTAATCTCTGTGTCATCCTCTTCACTCTTATCTTCTATCTCCAAAATTCTCCTCTTCCTTTTCTAGTTGTACCCTTCTTCTCTCTATTCTTTCCTCTTTTTAAGAGTATGATGCATTTTTTTAATAAAAAAGTTTCCTTTTATTTATTTATTTTTTGTTTTTGTTTTTCTTAAATTTATACTTTCCTTCTAACTCATCTTATTCTAATTTTTATTTATTTATCTTATGAGGCTTTATTTCCTATTTGTATATTTTTGACTTTATAATAATAATTACTTTATTAATTATAACAAATCATTTTATTGATACATAGGTAATTCATTATCAATATGAATAATATAAGTCAATTATATTCCCTTATTATAAAAATGGTAAATCACAAATATTATAACTACACACGATGGTTAGGATATATGTAGTTGTAACCAAATGACACAAATTTATATTCAATCACAAATTCTAAAACATGAAATAGGAACATAACACTATAATATAACCATATGAAATTAATTCCACACAATTATTAAACTAAGTTAATACACAACTAACCATGCATAAACAGTTATCTGAATGCACACAACTTCAAAATGCACTAAAGCTAACCATTCAATTATGCATATACATGTACTAACTAATGTGGTGTGTGTAGGTTTCTAGATGTTCCTCTGTCATCCCCTAATATCTCTATCTATGCCACCCTATTCGATGATGCTCTCTCTCTATCAGGCTCTAAGGGATGAATATCTCTTTTAACTCATGACAATCAAGTGTTTAGTCTATAACATCATGACACATATACATCATAAAATAATACCAAAATAACAAATCAACATGATCATACTTTAAGAATATACACTAAATCTAACTCATAGCAATGTAATCATGTAATCTAAAAAATATTCAACTATCCAAAACTGATATATAACTCATAGCTTAGTCAAATAATAAACATATAAAATTGCAAACTATAAATATCCATGGATAATCAAGTAAGTTTGCCTAGCCATGAATAAAGATGTAATAAAATTCATGAGGTGTTCTCTTTTAATTAGCATGACTCTTTTACCAATTCGAGGAAACTTTTAGATTCTGGCATGTTAAGGTCATTTTCGTATCATACTCTTGGAGTAACTCAGAGCTAGTAATGGCTCTATTTTCCAAACTATCCCAACAAAGTAGGTTTTTGCATTTTCACCCATATAGAGCTTCAAAAGGAGCCATTTTTAGTACAAAGTGGCATGCATTATTATAAGTGAACTCAAATAAATGGAGATAGTCCTCCCACTTAGTTTTTTGGTTCATATCATATGTTCACAACATGTCCTCAACCACTTGATTGAGTCTTTTGGTTTGACCTTCTATTTTTGGGTAGTATGAAGAACCGAAGTTCAACCAAGTGCCAAATATTAAAGTCAAGGTTTGCCAAAACCTTGAGGGGAACAACTTGTCTCAATTAGAAATGATTAGTTCAGGCATGTTGTGCAATCAAACCACCTTATTTATGAAAGACTCCATAAACATGAAAGTGTCATCCTTTATATTTCCTTATATGAAATGTCCAATCTTAGTTGTTT
Organism: Torreya grandis; assembly: GCA_037957365.1. Taxonomy (NCBI): domain Eukaryota; kingdom Viridiplantae; phylum Streptophyta; class Pinopsida; order Cupressales; family Taxaceae; genus Torreya; species Torreya grandis. Next base: position 1,020,691 of record JARHVA010000987.1, on the reverse strand, counting down.
TATCAATTACCACCAAAATGGTGTTGTGTTTGTTATAGGATTTAGGTAGTTCAACAATAAAATCAATTTAAATTATATCCCACTTATCCCTTGGTATATCATGAGGATATAAAAAACCCCTAGGTGGTAATGTTTACCCTTGACATGCTAACATTCTAAACATATTACCATAAAATTGGTGACATCATACCTCATGCCAAGCCAAAATTAACTCCTTTTTATCCCATTTGTCATTTTAGTGACACTTGGATGAGGAAAATGGAGAGTTTTGGTGCTTATTGCATCACAATACCACACAAGTCAACTGACTTGGGTATAAAAATTCTATTTTTATGCCTTAAAAGGCCATCCGCCTCAATATAAAAATTAGAAAACTCTTTTGCTAAAGGTTTATTAGTCGGTCCTACATTTCTTGGTAGTATTTGTCAATAAGTTGATTTAACACAATAGTTTTGAAATTGACTCATAGCACAAACATGGAAATAAGGTACATGCATCGGTTGAGTGCATTAGTAACATGATTTTCCTTACCCTTAAAATAATATATGTTCATATCAAAATTACTGATAAATTCTATCCATCTTCGCTAGCATACATTAAAATCATCATGGGAAAATAAGTGTCTAAGTTATAGTGATCAGACTTCACCTTAATATACTTTCTTAATAAGAAATGCTTCCATTATTTTAGAGCATGCTCTATGGAAGCAATCTCTAAATCATGTGTATGATAATCATTTTCATGTTCCTTTAGCTTGTATGATTTGTAAGACACTACCATACCATCTTGAGTCAAGATTCCACCAAATCCCTCCTCAGAAGATCATTCCAAATCTCAAATTACCATATAGGTTGGGAATAATCAAAATTGGAATTGTTGTCAACAACATCAATTTTATATAAATCCTCTCATTCAAACAAATTTATTAGTATTCCACTAAGAATAAGTGATGCAATTGGTTGGGTGAGATAAATCTTCTACAAATTGGCAATAGTACCTAACTAGGCCCATGAAACTATGCACTTCATGCACATTAGTAGGAAGAGGCCACTCCTAAATAGATCAAATCTTTTTAAGTCTACAAAAATTCCTTTCTTAATAATAATGTGACCCAAATAGTGTATTTCAAATTGATAAAAGGTATATTTGGACATCTTCCTGTATAATTTATGTTTCCATAACCTTGATAGAACTAGTTTTAAATATCAATCATGCTCAACATCATCCTTTGAATAAATAAGGATGTCCTCTAAGAACACAAGTACAAACTTGTCTAGAAGTCCTTGAATATGTTGTTCATTAGGTTCATAAATGTAGCCATTGCATTGGTTATTCCAAATGGTAAAATATTGAACTCGTAGTGGCCATATTGAGTTCAAAACATTGTTTTGTGAATGTTCTCATCCTTGATTCTTAGTTGATGATATCCTGATCTTAAGTCAATTTTATAAAATACTACTAAATCTTTCATTTGATGAAATAAATCTTCAATCCTTGCTAATGGGTAATGATTTTTAATTTTTACCTTGTTGAGCATGTGATAGTCAATACATAGTATTAGAGTTTTGTCTTTTTTTCTTACAAAGACCACTGGAGCACTCCAAGGGGAAACACTTGGCCTAATGCTCTTGCTATCCAAAATTTATTATAGATGAATCAGCTCTTTTAAATATACCACATTCATTTAATAAGGGGCCTTTGACATAAAGGCACCCCCTAGAAAAATATCTATATAGAAGTAAAAATCATGATTAGGTGTAAGACCAAGTACTTTTTGTAAGAAAAACATCCATAAATTCTGATAAAACTAGAAAATATTGATAGGATTGTTCTTTTTCCTTAGATAACTCTTGTAACTAAATTGCATAAAGTTTACAACCCTTTTTCATAGCCCTTTTTAAGTGTAGATCTAAAACTACTTTTCATGTTTTTGGTCCTTGGATGCCTTGTATTTCTACATGATTTCCAAAGTCATCAATGCATTACACTCTTTTTATAGAACAATCAAGCATTATTTGGTGCTATTATAACTAGTCCATGCCAAAGATGACATCATAGGACCCTAAGGGTGTTAAAGATATATTTACCTTGGTTTTAAAAATATAAAAATCAATCTAATCTTATTATAAATACTCTTGGATAGGTACCCTTTTACTAGTACCAAATTCAACTTCTCTTCCTTCTCTTATTTGAACAGGATTTATTTTGCATTAATTGGTAACAACTAGTGAAATAAAACTATTTTTTTTACAATAATCAATTAAAATAGATACTAAATACCATCTTTAATACATTATATTTCAATTGTGATAGCCTAAAAATCAGCCTTCTAATTATCTATAGTTGCATGGACTTGGTCTATGTTGATGCTTCCAAATGTATCACAAGTGTCCCTAGTGTTCAAAGAACACTTATAATTTTAGAATTATGAGAATTTAGAGAATAAGTAGTAGGTTTTGGCAACTTACATTACCTATGGTGAAATAGAGGCAGAGCAATGTTTAACTTGTTCCACAAAATTTATATTAATTGGTGGTTGGGAGCCACCATGGACCACATATTTGCAAAGTGTAAGTATCTATGTTAATACTAGTGAATTATGATCAAAGATTAAACTATAAAATAATCTAAGTGAACATTTACAATGAAATATGAACTAAAGTGATTTGGTTAAAAGAAAGAAGCAAAAGAGAAGGGTAAGCCATAAAGAGAGTAAGTGATTAGTGATCTTAGCCTCAAACATTATGACAAAGTTCTAATTTCAACTAAGTATATATTTAACTAGTATATAGTGCAAAATAGCATAATCTTAAATTTCACTATATACCAGGCAAATCTCAAAGGATGATAAGAAGAATTATAAGTAAGAACTGAATTTACTTTAAATATTTTCTACCACACTCAAATAACATTAGCACATCTAAATACAGAACAAATGAAAGAAAAAAATTTAAGATCCTTTAACTAATCTAGCATAAGTAAAAATTAACAACCCTGTAATAAAAGGTGCAACTCAAAATTAATAAAAACTATTCAAATCTAATAATTAAGACGAGAAATTGAGAGAAAAGAATGTAACAATTGACACAAACAAATTTGGACAATCCTTTTAGAATTTATTGATTGTATTAACTGCTCAAATTATACAAATTTTGTTCAAAATTCTCTCTTTACAAGATGGTAGTACTTCATTTTATAAGAAGACAAGGTAGTATATTAGTCAATTACAAGATACAAATGTACAAAAGATAAGGACAACTATCTTTTTTTAGAAATTTATAGAATACGCTTGTTTTTCCAAACTAAACTAACCTAGAGGCAACATGCTAACAAACTAGCATGTGCATCTAAAAAAAGATACTCTATTTTCAAAATATTACAAAGTCATTTACAAAATAGAATATAATTTAACTACTTGGTGGGCCCATTGTCGAAGGGTTCCCCTATTGCTCTTGTAGAAGCTCCATAGCTCTTTGATATTGTTCTTTGACAAGCTCCAAATCTATAGTTAGTTTTAGAAGATAGACATATTCTTAATGAGTTAAGTCATAAAGTCTCTATCATCCCTTTCCATATATTCCTTGATGCTTCTAGATTCTACAATATTTTCTTTAGTAGTGAAGATCATGCCCATAATTCTATTGTTGTCACATTCAGATTGGCCTTATATTTTGATTTTTACTTTTACATCATCAAAGTGACTCTATGATTATATTATTCATCATCAATAATGCTCAGGGATGTAGACTTCATAGGATTAGTGAACATGGTGCCAAGGAGTTGCTTAATCTAGGCAATCAACTCTTCATCATCCCTTAAGAGTCTATCCAAGCCTGCCAACCAAGTATTTAAACTTTGGATCTTATCCACCACTATCCCTAATATAACATTTAAGTAGGCTAGGCTAATGGTTTTGAATATAGGAATTCTACTCCTAATCAATATATTGATGAGATCCTTTATTTTATGCTTTACATCTTGCCACTTTGTCATCAATCATTTGGCTACCTCACTCTATTGGCTCAATGCATCCTATCTTAGCTTCATTGATTTTAAGGAGTTAAACATGTCAAAAAAGGATGCTTCAAACATTTTTGTTATGGCCTTAGGAACTAATAAGATAACTTGGGTTTCTAAATTTTAGTTTTCCTTTTCCATTTTATGTATCCTTTTTTTCGTCCCCTTGATGCTAGCTCTTACTTGGGATGAGTGGGCCTCAGCTAAGTTCTATATGTCCTCTTCATGGATGGGTAGTTCACTAGGTTACTGCCCCCCAATTGGAGTTAATCTTGCAAATGGATCAACCTTTTGGAATGTGAACTCTTCAATCCCCACCATGGCTTTTCTTATTGTTACTCTCTCAAATCTAGCTATCTCTAGATTGAATTGTATAGTAGTAGCTGATTTAGTAAAATTTGGAAGTTTAGGAACCTCTATTTGGGTAATGCTTGATGCTCTTAGAGCATCCATTTTCTTGCTATTTAGTCCTAAAATGGCCACTATTATTCTATCTTCCTCTTCCTTCATCCTTATCCATGGATTGATATTATCATGCACATCAATGTTAATAGTTTGGGTCAAAGCCCAAGAGTGAGAGAAAGTGGGAATCTTTTGCATTTTTTCATAGATGAACCAATCATGGATGATTGGTCCATGAATAGGGTATTCCTCACTAAATAAGTTGATTTCACTTATGGGGTGAGTGAAAGTCAACTTTGGCTTCTTTGATCCAATAGGGACCAAGGCCAATTCTACCTTTATCTTCTGTGGCGGTGCTACTAGAACTAAATCCAAATCAACCTCTTTTCCTTTGTCTTTCTTGGCCTCTTCAATTTAAGATTGGGGTTATTGATCTTGCTCCTCCTCTTCTTTGGAGCCATATGATTCAACCATGACCTTGAGGGCATCCTCCACTATTTCATATGGCTCTAAGGCAATCATGTCCAAGTATTCCATTAAAGACTCTAGCCTTCGAGGAGGGACTGAGGATGATGGGCCCTCACCAATTCTCTCTTCCAAATTTTCCTTACCAGGACCTTATGTAATATGTGTGTGGGCCTATTTCCCTTCCACTTGTGGTTACTTCTGAGGTGGCCTAGAAGATCTAAGCAAAAAATGGTATTACATAGGCCCCATTTTCCATATATCCCTTGGTGGCTTTTCATCACTGGTCAATCTATGTTCAAGTTTGATGTTATGTCCCTTGAGCCTAGCCAATACTTCTTCAAACCTATTTTCTTTTATATATATGATGTTATGGACACTTAGTTGATGTACATACACTATCTTGGGTAGTTTCTTGGATTTAAAGTGTGTGGATATCATGCCATTGGGATCCCACATCTTTAGCTCATCAAGTTATAATTTGAAGGAGTCCCTATACCTAGCCACAGTATTCCCCTGATCCCAATTTTTTAACATCATCTTACCAATGGTCAAAGGGAAGGGATGGAGGAGGCCTTTCCTCTTATATATGCATACTCTATTAACACCATTAAGAAGTTGGTATGTAATCTCTTACTCCACCAACTTGATGGGAACATAGACAAGAAATATGTAAGGTTAGATCAAAATCCCTTCAATTTTGATTACTTTACAATCTAGAAACAACTATATATCTCCCATTAGCTCCACATATTTCCTACTTAGAGGGTTTACCCTAGGCATAGGTATCCGTGTGATGGCTTTCACTAAATAAATATAGACACAATCATAAATGAATTACATGTGGTGTCTATATTTGAAAATATGTAGCTTTGAGTAATGGTGGGAAATTGTGAATCTACCCTTAGGTGACCAATTATTGTTATGAGGGATTTTGGTAGAGGCTAGTAAGGCATCCAACAGATAAGACATCATGAAAAATTGGGTGCTGGTCTTCTTCTTTATGGATATGAATTATATTTCTAGATATATCTTGATCATCACTCCAATTGGAGGAGTGATCCCTTTCTCTCCCATGAAGTAAATGTAGGACACCCAACTCTTATTTACATAAGAGGTTGAAGGGGCTCCATATATTTTATTTGATAGGGTCATGATTACCCTAACCTCCACTCTAAATTTGGAAACTGGGATGTTGGTAGTAGGGTCTTAAATCACATGGCTCCCTTGGAGCAACCATGGCCTAAGGATGGTGTCAAGATCATTTTTGCCATTCCATTCCTTAATAGTGGGTAAATTCACTTGGGGTTTTGGGAGCTTTTAATATTTCTCAAAGGCTAATGGGGAAATAAATGTAATTATTCTAAAGGTTCTTTCATGAATAATCCAACCTTTTTCAATTCTATAGTCCTTGAAAGGATGTCAATATAGTGTATTACCTTTGGTTTGGCTATAACATGGTGGATATTGGCCATCTAGAATATAACTAGGTCATAGTACCTTCTGGTTACAAGTTTAATATTTTGTTCTTATTTGGTGATGAATTGCATCTCCTCAATGGTCTAGAAGAGCTCAGACCAATTCCTATTTCTTATGTTTAATGCAACAATGTCCAGGTCAGTGTCCTTGAAGACCCTCTCTTCATTATCTATAGACAAATATAACTCTATCTCATCCTTGTATTGTTGCCTTTAAGATGCCATAGCTTCAAAAATTTGCATAATTACTCATAATAAGATTATAGATGGTATCTGAGTTGGTTCTTTCATGCTCAAATCATAATTAAATTTCTTTTAGATTTACTATAATCAATCTGAGTTCACTTAAGGCCTTTTATGCAAGTTTTAGGGCTTTAAATCTTTAATGGTGGTATCTTATTTAGACTTAGGCTTATACATGTCTCAAATTTTATTTTGACATTTGCTTTTATACATTTATATTTAGAGTACACAAGATTTTCTATTTTTTTGCTTTATGCTTGTGTGGTGATTACTTGGCATCTATCTGGCACTTTTCAGGGCATTTTTCATAAATGCCTCTAAGCACTAGCTATTATTTTTTGAAATATACCCTTTGGATTTGCACCATTGGATCAAGATCCATGGGTTAGCACAGGCCGTTGATTGTGAACTAAGCCCTTGCTTATCATTGGTTCCTTTTAGTACTAAGCCCCATGGTTGTACCACTTGGTACCTCCATGGGATTTTTGAATTCTAGAACCTTTGTCAGTCATATATTGAATGTCTATCCACACATGGCAAACCCATGGGATCTTTGGGCTTTGTTGAAAAGTTTTTTATGATTTCATGTTGTTGGATCAAGGGTCATGATGAAGCATGCACCATCGGATCCTACAAGATGTACAAGCTTTAATAAGCATTTTTATTTAGGTGGGGACTTAGGTTTAAATACCCTAGGCTAAGGTTTATTTTGTGTTTATTAAACACAAAATAAAATTTAGGCTAAGGTGTTTATGCCTAAGTTTTTTAAGATTTATACAAAAATGGGACCATGGCTAAATATTTTAAGCCAAGGTTTACATTGTATCTAATAAACACAACACATACTTTGGTCTAAAATACTTATGTTAAGCTCTTAGAAAATGCCCAAAGGGGTCAAAGTGATATAATAACCAAATTTTATATTTTGACCTAGGGCTTTATTATATTAATAAACATGATAAAATCTTTAGTTAAAATCATTTGGGCTAAGTTTATGTCACAAGGACCCTTTTAAAATAAGACTTAGTATAAGTTTCTAGCCTAAGGTTTGTGACATTCAAACAAATGTAATGGGGACCTTAGGATATAGACTTAGAATAAATTCATTTTTTCATATATTTATATTATGAGATCATTTCATTATTTATAGTTCAAAGATCTTTGAACATCCTTTAAAGGGTCCCATAAGTTTGCGATGCAATTCATGAGTTTTTTTGATAGAATTTTGGAGTATATCTTGATCTTGAGAAAAATAATCCATTAGCTTAAATTTGTGGCCTTGCAGACGTCAAATACATCCTTACATATGTCAAATGATTGTCATGTGAACATTTAATTTATGCTTGTGAAGTTCTTAGTTTTGATGGGCTTAAAGTTGATGGTTGTGCGAATGTCAAATACATCATCATGGATGTCAAATGAAAATCATGCAAACATCAAATTTAAGTTCATCAAATTCTTGTATCCCAATGTGAGAGTGCCATGTGACAACTCTATGGGGCTTCTTAAGATCTCAAACTCAATTCACTCTATTTGATTAAAACCCATGATAGAGTGAGAGACATCAAATCATAATCTAAGCAGTCACACATCATTGGTTCCATTTGATATGTACAACCATATTATTTCAAAATTTGAATGTGGGATGTTTCATGGTGATTCTATAGAGCTTCTTGGGCCTTTAAATTTTCAATGTTATCTTCACTCTATCTGATCTTTGGTCCATGACTAAGCACAATTCATTGATCGTGATCTGAATGCTTGAACATGATTGATCAGAAGGACTAAGTGCTCAGTTCTATCAAGTTCTCTTCATGTCATCTGATTAAAATCCATGTTGAAGTATGGACCATTAGATCTTACAAGAAGCAAGGTATTTAATTCAGGGCTCAGGGAAGAAATAAAAACTTAGGCTAAAGCATTAAGTCTAAAGTCTCGTTCGTGTTAATAAACATGAACGGGGCCTTAGAATTAAAACTTCAGGATAAATAGATAATAATAAAAGGGACCAAGATAGAAAACAAAAAGGACCCTACCAAAATATAATTGGACTTGGTTAGAAATATAAAGAACAAAAGGCAAAAATAAAGTGGACTAAACACAATTTTTAGGCTAAGGTCTGGTTGTGTTAAATAACATGACTAAGCCTTAACATAAAAATTAGGCTTAATTCCAAAATAAAATTTAAAATATTCCCAAATTCTCCTGTAAAATTCAAATTTGAACCAAGTATTTTAAGCTAGGGTTTTTGGAGGAGAAATTTTAAACATGAATTCAGAGTCAAATTTTCATAAACCAAAGGCTAGTGAAAACTTTGAAAAGAGTCAATCTATAAATTCTAAGCATGATCCCTTCAACAAGGACTCCATGAACCTAAAACTATAAGACATGAAGACTAATTATTTGACACATTAGGCAAACCCAAATCAAGACCATAAATTAGTAATCCAACTTTATCAAAGTGGATGATCTTCAAATTCTAACAATGATCAAAACCTGCCATGTTTTCAGGGTTAAAGTTCAAAGTATCTCAAGGGTCCCAATTTTCAAAAAATAGGGGTATGTTGACCTAAATAGTATAAAACTTGGGGTAATCCTTACAATAGTGGTTATCACCACATTCCCAACCTAAAATAGTCTTTTGTGGAGTTATAGGAACAATATTTTCCCTTATGGCTTGTCCACGTTAACTATTTTGGTTTTTATCTTTGTTGTAGCAACTCATTTTGAGGAGCCTTAGGGCTTAAAATTTATATTTTGACCTTTAAATTTGTTATATTTTCTATAATCTCCCTAAAACTTATGGTTTTGATCTAATTTTATAAAATTCTTAGGTATAAGAGAGATATTTTTAGCCCTAGATTACTACCTATTTATTTTGAAAACTTGTATGACCCTCTCTCAAGAATTTTCTTTATATTTTACCTTATGAGTAGATTTAATAATAGTTACCAAATTTCTTAGGTTTGTCATATTAACATCATGAATTAATATATCTTTCAACCCTAGCTTGAATTTAGTAACTTTTGTCTCTTCATCATGCTTATAGTTTACATGACATAATAGATTTAGGAACTTATTTTCATATTTAATAACAATCATGTTTTCCTATTTTAAAATTTGGAAATTAGCTATTTTTCTCCTTGAAATTTGAACTTAAGTACCTATTTCAAAATTATCTTTCAAAGGTTGTCTAGGTAAGAGTAATAGGTTGATACCCCTCTGAATCACAGAGGCGATTCCACCATAAAGTTTACATCCAACTAGTTGGTAAGCTACCACCATAGATTTTACATTAGATAGCATGTTATGTAGATTTAAATACTTCAGTAGATTTACAATCCATGAATCAGTTGTATCGCTAGATTATTCACCCCAAAAGGTGGGTGGTAGAATATTTTTAAACTCCTTAATGATCATGTCAACTAGAGTCAAATGTACCTCTTAGAGCATCTGATCTTCTACTTGAAAAATTTACAAATGGGGCACTTCTTCATGATGAATACCTTCTACATTATTAAGTATATGTTCTTGATTTTCTATCTTGCCTTGAAGAACATTCAATAATTTTAGTATCCCATTAAGGACTTCTTCATTTTTCTCAGTAGGGTTATCTCTAGCTACATTATGATTAGGTGCCTCATTGATGTTGTCATAATTATTGAGAGGAGGTTCATCCCTATTCTAATTGATATTTTAGGTAGCATGTCCCATGCCTCTTCTTCTATTCATTCCTCTTACTAGTATATCATTAGCTTGTTTATTGCCAACATTAACACCACTAGATCTAGTTTTAACTATCTTCCTGTGAAGTCATAGAACTATGGTTTAGGAAAAGTATAGATTTAGGAAACCATATCCAAGATTTCCCTTAGATTATTAACCTTACTTTAATACTAGGTGAAACAACCCCATAAAATGAATTAAAAAAAATTATTACTATTGAAAATTATTGAAATTAGAGTATGAATGGAACTATGTGTAGGGCAGACTACACACTTCTTGATGTGTAAATGTATATTTGATTTTTTTAATAGAAAAAAAATGTATCATAGGATTAAGTCATGACAAATTTATAGAGTAGGAAGAGTTCCTTAGAGAAAAAAATAAGAATATTTTAAAAAAAATCAAAAGTCGGTATCACCTTGGTGAAAACCTCTTTGAGGTGTTAACAAATAATCAAATAAAATATGTGTTCATCAGTGAAAACATTTCTAAGGCACCAATGGATGGGGAAATTGAATCTTCCCATGATTCAACATAGTGGCATAATGATCTTAAGATCATTTAAATTAAGTTTAATTTCAATTCATCTAAACATGATGGATATGGTGAACTGGTAAGGGAATTTTTAGATATATTCACATAATCAACAGCTAACATGATTGAATAAGACTCATCATTTATTGGAGATTAAGATGAGCCTACAAATCACCAAACATATGAATAATTTTACCCCCCTCTTATGTGAACACAACTACAAGATAGTTCTACACTATTTATTGAGGACACCATTAATGTTAATATTGGAACAAAGAACAATCATAGAATAATCAAGTTAGATCTACACTCACTCTATAAGAACATGGAATTATGATTTAAATTATAGATTAATTCATCAATATATTCATCTTTTCATATGGTGCTATACATGGTTTGGATCCATTCTTAGCAGTCCATCATCTCGTGGTGTACCTTGGTGCCAAGCTCATCCAACAAAAGTTGCAAAAAAAAATGCATCCTAAAATAGCTCTCTTTATCAATAACGAACTAAAAAAACTCTTGGAAGGAGGGTTAATCAAACTGATCAGTTACTTCAATTTTATATCAAACATAATATATATTATCAAGAAGCCAAAGGGATTTATCTTTGCATGTATTTCCATGATATCAACAAAGATTTCCCTAAATATAAATTTATACTACCTAATATTGACATGATATTAGACTCATCAAAAAACCATGAAATGTTATCACTCATGGATATATTTTTTAGCTACAATCACATATATATTGCATCTATTGACCAACATAAGATAACATTCACCACACCATAGGGAACATTTTTCTATCAATCCATGTACTTTAGCTTGAAGAATGTATGTGTTACATTTCAAAGAGCCATGATTATTATTTTGCATGGTATGATGCATGATATTATTGAGTAATATTTGGATGACATAATAGGAAAGTAAAAAAAATGAACACATCATCTAGTAGTACTACACATAATATTTGAGCAGCTCAGAGACTATAAAAGGTGGCTTAATCCCAAGAATTATGTATTCAGTGTAACATCATGTATCTATTAAGCTTCATCATTTATAGATGATGTAATGAACTTGAACCTACTAAATTACATTCTATCATAAATATTCCTCCTCCATCTAATTTTAACAACTTACATAATTTACAAGGTAAAATCCAATCCATCCAAATGTTTATTTCATAGTTGGTTGATATGTGTCACTCTTTCACACATATACTCAAGAAAGACATTGAATTTCACTAGTACAAATAATTTAAGGAAGAATTTTCACAGCTAAAATAGTTTCTCTTCAATCCACTAGTGTTATTTCTACCAACCTTAGGAAAACCTTTGTTTCTTTATATTTATACAACTCAGCATGTCCTGGGGGCACTCTCAGCTTAGCATGGTGATAATAGAATAAAATAAGTTGTATAGTACTTAAGTAATAATTTGGTAGGATATGATATTAAGTACTCACCCATTGAAAATGCATGTTTAATGATCATATTCTCTTTATAACATATATGACACTACATTCTTAGTAAAATAAATATACTCATCACCAAGGTTGATCCACTCAAGCACCTCCTATCCAAAGTAGTGCTCATAGGTTGGATGGGTAAATGGGTCATGTTTCTCATCAAGTTTTATATTAAATATGCCAATATAAAGTTAATCAAGGTAAATGTACTCATTCATCATCTAGTAAAATCCCCACTATTGGATAAACAACCATTGACCATTGGGTTTCTAAACAAGTCCATACTATTCTTGATGAGTGTCAATAGTGGAGGCTATATTTTTATGGATGTTTTATAGCACATGGTTCAGGGGTAAATATTTTATTCTTGACACCATAGGGAGACCTCATTTTCAAGGCATTCCACATAATGTTTCTTTGCACTAAAAATATTGTAGAGTGAGGCCCTCATTGTAAGTATATGAATGGAAGATCAAACACTTAAATATTTTTTTGACTCTTAGTTAATCATCATTGATCATAATGATCAATACGAAACCAAAGATGATAATATTATACCTTACAATAACTTGGTGGATAACTTAAAATAATACTTTGTACATATCTAGTTTGAGTAGGTACCACATACAAAAAATATATCTTACAAATGCAATGGATACCATCAGTTCACTTTATAAAATTCCACCATATACTCAACAGTGCCAATTTTTGGTAGAACAACTCATTATCCTGACCTATGGTCATCCAAAATCTAAGATTGCATGTGAGATTGTTGGTCCCAACTAACTATTGTATCACTACATCTACATTTACCATCATGATAATACCCCACCCTCTGATCTAATAATTACCCAATGCAAATATTTTATACAACACACTTATCGATATACCTTCATTATCAACATGCTTTATTATAAAGGCTATGATAGAGTTTTGCTTCACTATTTAAATTCAAAAGAGGTTGATTTAGCTATCAAAGCTGTTCAAATAAAAAAATTAGGGAACATACTAATGGAATGGTCATTTCCAAGAAAATTCTCTACACATAGTACTATTGGTTGGCCATGGAATCATATGTGTGCTAATATGTCAATAAATATGTTGCTTATAAAAAAATAGAAATCTCATCCACACACCATCTCAAGCTCTATAACCAAAATATAAAAATGGACCTTTTCTAAATGGGGGTTTAATATCATTGGGAAGATTAATCTCACCTTATTTAATGGATGCAAACATATCCTTACTAATACTAAATACTTCACTATGTGGGTGGAGGCCATCCCTCTCACTTATGTAACTGGTAATGTGATTTACAAATTAATCCTTAACCATCTCATATGTTTCTTTAGTTTCCCATCTACCATAATTATAAATAATGGTTTCAATGCCCTTTTTACTCAATTTCATATCTTGCATAGATGATCCACACCTTATTATTCATAGGGCAATGATGAAGCTAAGGTATCTAATGAAATAGTTGTCAAGATCTTCAAGAATACTATCAATGAGATTGGCCATGATTTTCATTTATATATTTATCTTACATTTTTTACTTACCTCACTAACATATGCATATCTATAGGATCCAATACCTATTCCCTGCTCTTTAAAACTAAACTTATCTTATGCATTGAGATCCAACTACCCTCTATACACATCTCATTGATGATGAGGACTATAGAGTCATATGGATATAAGAGATAGAACTTATTGATGAGAAATGAATTTACATACTCAATAATCTCAAGGAATATCATAACATATTATGTTGTAACTATGACAAGCACATTTAATCCTAGGAAATTGAAACTGGAGACCTTGTTCTAAAGGAAAATCATAAAAACATCAATGGATATTTTAAGAATAAAGATAAGTTTGAGACTAACTAGTTTCAACCCTATATCATCACCACTAAATATGGTTTAGAGGCTTACATGTTGCTATAGAATATGGGTAGGAACTTTATGATTCAATTAATATCATACATCTCAAATGTTTCTACACTTGAGACCCAATTATTATCTATGAGTACCCCCATGATTGGGGATAGATCCACTTCATCCCATCCATACATATTCCAATCCATCCTATCATCCATGATTACCTTTCTTATTTTGACCCCGATGAATACCTAAAGGGACTAAAAGGATCATAATTATTGCTATTATTAGCATGTGAAAGACCTATTATAGTAGGAAATTAAAACAACACGTGGTTAAACAGTTCTCCAAGCCATGTAACCCTTGAAGATCTCCCTGTGAATCCATCCATCCATTTATCTCCCCATTTGTGGTCACTTTCATCCTCACTACTAGAGTCAATTTTAAATTTTATAGTAGCCCTTTTATATACATTAAAAATAACCTTAAAAATAAAATAAAATTCAAAAAATACCAAAAATAATAGAAAATCTAAAAATCATTGGTCTTGTCCTTTGTCTTGTTATAAACCCTTGATTATTATTACAAAAAATCATTGTAACTTCATCGGGATATATTGTTCCCAATCACATTCCTATGCAGATATTATTTCCTAGGGCACATCACGAAGATATTGGTATCATCATTATTCATGCATTGGATTTATAAATTTATTTAGGACATGACTTTTTTTTTTGTTCTTTATTTTTGGAAAGTGTGTGTGTTTTATTTGCATTACTTATTTTTTATTTTCTTATTTATTGTATTTGAGCCATTTATATGACATCTTATAGGAAAATCATTATGGTTTTTGCATATCATGATATATACTGTGGTGTTCTATATTAAAAATAAGGTTGCTAAAACATTTATATTTTTGGTAATCTTACTAGCATGCCTCATATTCTACATCACATCATCTATCATCTACAATCTAATATAATATCATCTATTATATAACATCTACATCTAACCACATGACATCAAGAACAAGATATCTATAGAATCAAATGACATATGTGTGTACATCTTTAATCATCATATCATAATAAATAATACATGAGACATGTGAAGTAACTTGAATCAAAATCATCATTATATATATTTGAAATATGTAGAATTTATAATACAAGCTAGAGCCCAACAATGACTATCAATTCATATTCTAGAATCAACATAAACCTCAGATAGATATTTTGAAAGAGTAAAAAACAACACATAACTTCACCTACCAATAATCAAATCCATTCATTCATTAAATTGGATGTGCTTTTGATCACTTGTATGTAATTAATCAACTGAAAAATCCTATGTAAGGGAATTTCAATAGCATAATGACAAGTTGGTTGATGATTTTGATCTCAAAAGGATGGTAATTTTGATAGCTCATAACACAATGATTTTAATGGAGGAGAGTACATATATTTATAGATACTTTTGATGGAAAATAGATGGTAGGATTTAATCCAAAATTATTAAATAATTTTGAATTTGAATAGTGGATATGAAGTCAATAGGTCAACTCCATCCAATATATTTGTTGAGGATTTATGATATCTTGGAAGAAGTGGTCAAGTTTGATAAATAACATTGAATGAGTTGAATGGACATTGAATGGGTTGAATTTCACGAATAAGTTTGTTAGAATATATGTCTTAAATAAGGTTTTTAGGGTATGGAATGTCCCAATTATGTTTGAATATTTTACTGATGTTTGAACAAGTTGGTTAACAATTGAAAGAGGAATTTAAAGGAGTTAAATGAGGTTGGTTGATGAGGTGGTGTGGATTTTATTATTTATTTAAATTTTTCGGTGCATGATGCAATTAACATAACTAATATAGATTAATTAGATAATTAATCAAAAGGGGTCATGTTAGGTGGAAAAATTTGGATTTTCATGAAAAATGGGTTAATAAGGGGAATTAATGAAATGAAGGATGTTGATGATTATTAGATTAAATTATGACATTATAGTGGTAGAATTTGGGTGTCTACATTTTCCCCTTTTTCAAAGGGTGTTGTGAGTACAGAAGTAACAAATTTTCAAAGAATGAAGAATAGGAGAGAGATAAGACCAAAAAATTACCCAAATCGTTTGAATGATGATTTTTATGAGAAAATTCCCCCTCAAAAGGACATTCAAGGAGAGACAACATGGATGGGATCTTCAAATGACATGAGTGATGAAAATAGATGAGGGGATTCGTGTGTATGTGAGGAATATCAATAGATGGGTTGGTAAAAATAATATACTTGTTTAAAATGTTGGTATACTTGATTTAGAATGGTTTGATTTTTCCTTAGTAATCATAAATGCAAAGGGGAAGATTGGGAGGGATACATCCCCAAGATGTGAATTTGATTAAATTTGTTGATATGCATGTATAGAATGACTTAGGTGATTTTTTATAATTTGATATGTTTGATAGGTGAAAAATATATTGGCAGGCTAGTGATGATGGAAAATGGGGCTGGATTAGAAGAAAATTAACAAAAATTGGATGAAAGAGTTGATTTGGGAGGAAAAACTAGGTGGGCTGGGTAAATAAATAAGAGGTGGGGGTAATTTTCAAATCATTTTCAAACTTTCCACCTAGGATTACTTTTTTGTGCTTTGGATTTGTAAGAGACCTCAAGGATAAATGGATCATATCCCAACTGAGGAGCACCATAATAGGCGAGTGAGTGAATATCAAAGACTAGAGGGGAGTAGACCATTGATAAGTGATATTTTTAATTTGTGAAATTTAAATTTTGATTGTCATATATTTGTTTGAAGTCAGTGGGAATCAATTTCACTACTTTTATAGGGGTAAATTCATCATCAAAAATGGAAAATTCATTAGGGAAAATGGTAATTTCATGAGGGAAAATTGTGATTTCATCAACAGTAGCGAATTCCTCATGAAGAGTGGTGAATTCCTCATGAAGAATGGTGAAATTATTATGGGAAGTGGTGAATACATCCTAAACATTGGTGAATTACTTTTAATAAGTGGTGAATTAATCATGGTAGTTAGATTATAATGAGTGTTAGGTTATAAATGATCTTTTCTAGATTTTGATGGAAATGTAGAATAACTACCAACTGAGCCAAAAATCATATGGTAGAGGTTTCCACCCTTTAAAGGAGAATTTTCAGATTTTATATTTTACACATTCCTTTTGAAAAGATATTTTGATTTGTTCTTATCCATATAGGGTTGGGGACCAAGCCATGGACTGAGTGATAATCAAAAAGCGCACAATCAACTAAAATTAAGGTTGAAAATTTTAGAACTACATTATATATGATGATCTTTAAAATAGGAAAAGAAGCCTTTATAAATTCATATGTTCTATTTCAAATCATTGGGCTTGAGCATTCTAACCATACAAGGAAAACATAATAGTTCATTCAAGCAATTGAATAAAGTTTTAAACATTTTTGTGCATAGGATTACCAATGGTGTTATTCACAAACAAGCTACCCATTCTCTATCCTTAACAAAGTATAGGAACCCTTAGGTCAAAATAACACATTCAACTCAAAAACCAATGTCACATAGCTAAACCAAGCACTAAAAAGTAAAACAAATAGACAAAAATAATGAGAGTTAATCTAAAATAAAATAAGGGATAGGGAGAAATGCAAAATACTAAAGCGGAAAGAAATAAGAAATATTTTACAAGGTGTTCCAGGCTAATTTAAGCTTGGAAGTATTGTTTGAAAAAATTTCCATTGATGGGCAATGGGACATCCTCACCAGTTAGACACCTTAGGTGGAAATAATTATTTCCCAAGATTTTAAAAATCAGATAATTACCATGCTAAATCCCTTATCTTATAAAGATTATCAATATATTTTGAGAACAATAAAGTTATAATGTTTTTTGAAATCTTATGAAGTCATTGATTAGAATTTTAGATGACTATTAACATCTAAAATATTTAAATATTGTTGGTTACTTGTGTGTGATACATATTACTAATATAGTTAATATGTACAAGGATGTATATATAGGAAATATAGCTACATATGGATTTAAGTATTCATATGAATATATAACATATATGGGTGAATTGGGTTATATGCCTATACCTAAAGTAATGGATGGTTAACATAAGTCATGAGAGTCTGAGAGATAGGAAAATATAACCATATGAATACAGTCTCTTAGATGCATAATACTTTTTTTGAATTATGTTCATACGAGGTATAACTTGGTTATGAGTTATCTAAATCTTTCAAAATATCATGGATAACTATTGATATATATACATACAATAATGAAAACTAATGAGTGATACATATTATGAGTAAATTTAAATATACAAGTGTTTAGACATATATAGCATATATTAGTACATCGTGATGTGTGCTTATAAGTTATAGTAGTATGCAATTTAAACATAAGATATACTTAGTTGGTATAAATTGTACTTGCTTATTTATTATTAAGATTATGAGACATCTGATTCTTGAAATTGTAAGACTGGTTGTTCATAATTAAGTAGTTTTGCTCATGAATAATGAACTATGATATTATGGGATGTCATAGAGTGTATTATATTTGAAAACTAATTTTTTTTTGTCTAAATGTATGTTATACCTAAGTGGTACAAACTGTAATTATTATGTCAATTATAAATGATATTATGAAGATCCATTCATACATTTGACGGATTAAATGTATGCATTTTGGTTATTGCTATGTTTAGCATGTTTAATGACAATGAGTAGAAAGTATTCTATTGTGTTTGTTTACATAAAATAGAATATACAACCTTATATATTATACCTAGTTGGTATAATATGAACTTATTTGCTTATTATTTATGTGATAAATAATATTGTGGAGATTCATTCATATATTTGATGGATTAAATTTATGCATTTTGATTATACTTATGTTTAACATGTTTTAAATGCTTATAAGTAGGAAGTAATCTATATGAATATGTTGGTTATATATATATATATATATATATATATATATATATATATATATATAAACCAAATATCTCATTTTTCATATTGAGTAAGTAGTGAGATGGACTTCACTTGCTTACTAGCATCACAATGTTAGATGAAGGTAATCTGATCATGTGGTGTGTATAAATTTAACTGATCCTAGAGATCAATAACTATTGAAAACTTTGGCTAAAGTAATGTTAGTTAGATATTTTCATTTCATGTGTATGATTTACATATTTGTGAAATATCATGTAATAATATATTTATTTATGGTATACTATATGTTCTTATAAATCATACAACACACAGGTACTAGCTTGTCTCTCTAGATTCATGCACCATCACTATCTACTCATCTATGAAGGGAAGACCATTCCCTGATGGGGGACTGTGTGGGGGATCGATGGTCCATGGTTGGTGTGGAAAAGTTATTGGATGATGACCTCCCTCACTAAAATAGTAATTATTTAGAGATGACACTTGAGATTGCTATAGATACTAGAGTTTGGGAAAAACATACTTTGTGGAGCCTTGTATATTGTATTTATTATTATTAAGACATTATCCTTGATGAGATGTAATTATTTACTTATTTATACCTTAGAAATAGTAGTTATATCATTGTACCAACCATGGTTGGTATTTATAATTACTTTCCATTTTTGGTTATGATGTGTTTCATATGTTGATAGTGGTCAGTGATCGTGAGATGTTGCATGCTTATTTATAGTTAATGTGCTTAGATTGTTATATATGATAACTAATTAGATTATTTTGGTGAATTTTAATGAAAAAATATATTGATTAAATCAAAAAATAATTATCATGTTTTTCTAAGTCAAGCCAAGTGGGGTTGTTACATTCACATTTGCTCTAGTCCATTCAAATCTAGGTCATGGATTGTCACTCCTAGAGAAATAAAAAAATCTTAGCTTTCTATCTTCAATGTGATATTGGGAAAAAATGGGTTAGTGGGCACATGGTGTTGATGTAACCTATAATGACCCCACTGTCAAAGGGCACTACATACATAGCCAATACTCCATAAGAGGGCCTCAGACTCATGTAGTTCTCCCGTACATGTTAGCTTAAGTGGGAATCATGCAAGGTGTGTAAAGAAAGTACAACAATTATCTATATTTTAACTTGGAAAATATGACCTTATGAATACTTATGTAATACCTTAGACCTATAGTTAGGTTTTTCTTTTGATTGATTTGAGAATATGGTAGAATAAGAAAGATTTTGGTAACTTGAGTGATTATTGAGTGCTCTTTTAGTCTAATTACTAGGTGATGAATGAATGAGGGTTGATATTACATTTATAAAAATATTATTGGGAGATAAATCACATTAAAAACACTTAAGATGACCATTTTAATACATTTTATTTGTAAATTGGATGACTTTAGGGCACTAGACACTTATGTCGAGTCATGATAGTAATGTCGACACTATTGTCTATTTTAAACATTAGTATCCAAGGAGAAAGAGAGTAGGCACAAGATTAGAACTTGTAGATGTATAAGTATGTTTTAAGAATTTTGAGAAAGATGGGATGTATGTGTCATCAATATAAGGCTATTTAGACTAAGAGATAGACCATGGGGCATAGTATAAAATGGATTCAAGGTTTGCAATATCAAGGCATGTGTAAAACTAAGAGGAATGGCTAGGGTCTATGTTTTCCAAGTGTACAAGACTAAGGTGATACATAATCATAAAATATCATCTACAGATTCCATAAGTTATACCAAAGAATTAAATAACCTAACATATTAGCATAAGGTGTTGTAATCTAGGCATATTTGAGAGCTCCTTATCCATTGAATTTAATTTTTTTAAGAACCCCATATGCATTTTCCACTTTATCCATAGCCTATAATGAATTAGTGAATATAAATCACCAAATGGTTTCATAAGGGTATATTCAAGCAGCTTTACCATCCCTAGGATAACTAGGGGTATATAATCAGATCCCTATGCTAAATCAAGGCATTGCAAAAAACACCCCACTCATGAATTCCATCTAGGGTACTATTTATGATAGTATGGGCCTAGTGTATGCCCAAAATCCCATGAAATACATGCCTAGTGGTATGCGTTATATGCCTCCAAATGATGTAGTTCCCTAAATGAATAATCATAGTAGGTCCCAATGATATATAATAACATTGTTATTACACCAAATAATAATGGGTATACTACATACAGTAACACTCAACATATAGTTTTATCTTATTTAAATCCTCAGACACCTAAAAATTCTCACAACCATACTCCCATTATTACCCCTACATTTTTAAACTTAGGTGAACCTTTAACTAGTCCATAACCTTAATCAATGAGCCAACCCAACACTAATGTAGACTTTGAAATAGGTAATTTGAGGTAGATGGTCCAAAAATTATCAAATGATGTGGTGAAAATGTGAAGATAGGGACCTAAAAATGAAAATTATAATATGAATAACACACTTTATGGTCTAAAATTTAGTTTTCATAAGCCCAATAGGTAATGGAATTCCTAGCCTAATAATGGGAATGCCCAGTCTTCTTAATAGTGGAAACCAGAACAACAATCATGCTCCCAATTCAGTAAATATAATTGATTTCATCTTAAATTCATGGTGTAGAATTCATAACACAATTGATCATGTAGATATAAATTTTGTTGAGTTTATAGCTACCTCAAACATCTTCCAAAAGGAGATGGATAACATGGAAAATGTGCCTACTCCTAATGGAATTCAAAACTAAGATGGAAAGAACCTAGGCATAACTTTAGAATTTGAAACATATGAATTTCATTGTAAGGATGACAATGAACCTAAATACAATCTAAATTAGGTCCATGAATTCAGGTAGTTATAAAGAGGGAATAATTTCTAGCTGAGGAGTAAATCAACAAACATGTTGACCACCTCTACTCTTCTGCTCAACACTCAAGTCCCACCTAATGTAAATTCGAGCAATAATCCTCTTCCACCTAAAGGACCTTCCACTTATTATTAGCCCAAGAATTATGTTACATGCACCCTAGATGGAAAATAATAAGAAAATGTCAAACTCAATTATGATATCAAAAAGACTAAAGCTAATATCACTATGTTTAATTTACTTCAAATTTATAATAAAAGAGAGTTACTTTTGAAAGAGTTTTATAATAATAAGGGGAAATAATATAATAAATTTTTTGATGCACATGTTACTCTCTACAAGGAAAATATCGATACTTTTCCATTCCTCTTAATAGTCAGAATATTTGGAAAAAACTTACATAATTACTTGGTTGATTTAGGTGCCTGTGGGAACATCATGATTTAGGTTATTTCCCAATAGTTGGGCCTTACACCCATAAATTAAAATCAAAAAATTATCTAATTGTAAAAAATAGATGTCAAATTAGTAGGAGAATTGAATCATATACAGATGCAATTGACCACGAATCCAAGGATTTAACAATTCATTGATATCTAAATGGTTGATATCCTAGATGTTTATGGCATGTTGCTGAGTTGAGGCTAGTTAAGAACCTTGAATGGTTACATGGAAACCAAATTTATTCATAGGTGGCTACCATGGCATGGTATATCTAACTAGATTAAAATTGAATGAGAATCAAAGATGACACATATGATCACTGAGTATAACCAAACAAATGAGATCCTCTATGAAGAATAAAAAATGGGAATTTACTCACTTGATAAAGAAGAAATAAACCATGACAACCTCTATATTAACATGCTTGATGTGTAAAAAATTCTATAATTATAAGATTTGGACTTGTTGGATGAAGAGGAATTCTATGGTTCCCCTGAATTAATCTTATTTCAAAATGTTTCTATGACATGTGAAAATCTAAAACATAATGATTTTATGAAAAATAAAGAGTTCTTATGGTCTCCATAAGGTGAAATAGCCATAAAGGATAGTTATATACTTTCTTTTCCCACATTATAATTATCCATAGCATCTCCATCAGCTGAAAGACATAACATTTATTCAATGAAAGATAAAGATGTGAGGCTAGGAAGTCATAGTGGGAGTGAAGAGTTCATATCAAGCTCTTCCAATGAGGAAAGTATAAATCTAAATACCCAAAGTCCTACCCCTTACACATAAGATATGGATAAAAGGCCTTCACTAACTAAAAATAAAAACACGTGTTCAATCAAGGATGAAAAAATTCACCAAGAGGTGAACATTGTAGTAATGTTTTCCTTACATAGATCTTCAATATGCATAGTAGAATATAATTTATGGATATTAAAGTTTGATATCTCTAAATATGAAAGTGGTTTTGGAACAGGAGTAAAATCAATCAATCCAATATGGAAATATTATCTTGTTGCATATCACCTATAGTTTCCTTATACAAACAATGTGTCCAAGTATGAGTCATTGGTTCATGGACTCTAGTTCACCCTTGGAAGAAAAGTGAAAAACATTAAGGTGTTGGGTGACTTTGAATTGGTGGTTAGAAAAATGAAGAGACAATATTCATGTAATGAAAAATACTTGTCTAAATACCATAACTAGGTTTGGAACCTAAAAGAAAAAATTTATGCATTTGACATTCAAACATGGCCCATACAAAATAACTATACAATAAATGCATTAGCCACCACTTTGAGCACTTCGCAAACCATTACCAATTCAATAATGAAAATATTCTTAGTATATCTAGTCTCTAACCCTTTAGTCCCAAATAATATTAAAATTTTCCAAGATTTTAATGATGACCAACACATATTAGACTTCATCACCAATACTTGAGTATTCACCAATCAAATTATTGATGAAGATGGTTTAGAAGACTACAAACTAGATGAGAATGAGACAATGTGTGTGAAGAAAAAAAACATACCTAAGGGAATGGTATCCTTGAGAGGATATTTGACATGGATTATCAAAAGGAAAAGAACAATTCAACCCTTATTAAGGTCATGTAGCATTAGCAATGAAATTTTAGTGATGTAAATGATTTGAAAAGTGTGCTTCTAGGCACCACCTATACCCCAAAGGAGAAACAAGAGTTTGCACTATCTCTCAAATAATTAAAAATGTGATTGAATGGAGTTATAAATATATAAGATTATTCAAAACTTCTATCTTGACACATATTATTACCCTGAGGCCTGAATTCAAGCCTTCTAGATAGAGACAAAGGCCTGTTAATCCACTTTTGTAGCCACTAATTTTTAAAGAAGTGTAGAAACTAATTATAACAAGGATTGTCTTCTTGGTGATACATTCTACATGGGTTGAAAACTTGGTTATGATGAAGGAAAATAACATGGATATTAGAAAAGACATCTAAAAAGGACAAATACCCCTTTCCCTCATTAGATTAAGTTTTGAAAATTGTGAATGGAGCACAAATGATGTCTTTCTTGGATGTATATTTTGGGTATACCCAGGTAGTGGTAAACTATAATGAATTGATTAAGACAAATTTCATGACCAAGTGGGGTAAATTACCTTATAATATAAAGCCTTTTTGATCTGGGTAACAATTCAGGTGACGGGTCCACTCCAATTGATGATGAAACTTTTGGGAGCCATAACTTTTGCACTGTAGCTCCAATTGACTCACCGTTTGAACCGTTGGAAAGCTAAGAATGAGGAGAATGCAGTGAGATGGCATGGATATTTTATTTATGAATTTTGACCATATAAAACCCAACGGAAGTGACCCAAATTTTAATTTTAGTAGTGCAGTCTAAAAATATTAAGTTTCTAAAAATAGTAATTCCTTGAATTTTGTATTATTGTAAATCATGGAAGTCAAACCAATTCATCTTCCTCAAGATTGGTGACCTTCCACATCCTCCCCACACCTTCAAAACATTTATAAATGAAGATTTAACCCAAAATGGAAATCAAACATCTATTCTCAGAGATAATCATATGTTTGGGTCTGCAAATTTGATCAATAAAACATCTCTTCTCAAAGATAACTTTATTTGAATTGTTTTGTTCTTATTTCTTGAATTATATTTCAACCAAAGCTTTCGAGTTTTGGATCAATTTTGGCCTCATCAAAGCCATGTATACATTTCAAAGGGACATGGATATAGCTTTCAAATACCTTATGAGCAAGTGTATAATTACATTCATGGATGACTTGAAAATATTTATCAAGCATAGAGATGACCATGTCAGAGATTTGAAGAGAGTATTGTAATGATGCAAATATCATGGAGTCTCGTTGAACCCAAAGAAGTGTATATTTGAGGTCATAAAATGGAAACTATAAGGCCATTTCATTTCTAATTAGGGCATATCAATAGAACTTGAGATAGTATAAGCTATTCTAAAAATCCCATAGCCTAACACGAAGGAGTTGAAGTCATTTTGTTGTAAAGATTAAATTTTTGAGGAAATTCATCTTTAGATTTATAGATATAGTTTGACCTTTGAATAACATAATTAAGAAGAATAGTGAAAGTTAATGGATAAGTGAAACACAAGTAGCTTTTACACAGATCAAAGAGGTAATTATGTACATACTAGTGTTGATCAACCCTGATTACACTCAGTTGTTTTATATTTATTCCTTTACTTTAGAGCATCATAATACTATCATTTTGAAAAGAATAAAAGGAGTTGGGGATGAATGACCTATTTCATTTATGATCTCCCTTTTTAAGAATGCAAAATGGAGCACACTATGATAGATAAGTAGGACTTTGCACTAATCAAGGTTGTCAATAAATTATGTTATTACATATTATGCAATAAAGTATTTGATATTATGCATGATCTAGTAGTCAAATCCATGTTAATGTAGAATCAATTAAGTGAGTGAAGGGGCAAGTGGGTGACTATCCTTCACTATTTTAACCTTAAAATTTAGTCAATGACTATTATGAGAAGGCAAGGACTTATAAAAATTATGGTAAAATTGGATTCATAAATCTCTTGCCAATAATATAGGATTGAATGCATCACTAATTATGATTGATACTAGGATGTAGTCCATTATATTCTTAATAATTCATTTAAATTATACATAGGTAAGGTCATTTCACTTGAAAATCAATCACTTTATGATCAAATATGGCATGCTCTATATAGGGGACCATGAAGGCATTTATTGGAGGTGTATTAATAAAGATGAAGCAACATGCATGTTTAGTGATTTTCATGGAAATATGGGATAGGGCATGGTTCGATTGATACCACTACCCACCAAATATTGAACATTGGGTACTACTAGTTGCATTTTTTTAAAGATGTACATGCACATATATGGAACTACCATATTTGTCAAATTATTGCACATAGAGAGTGCACTCCAATAATGCCTCTACTTCCAATGATTGAAGCTCAACCTTTTGCAAAGTGGGGACTAGATTTTATGGGAATGATCAATAAGAATTAATATACAAGACACAAATTCATTTTCATAGCCACATACTACTACACTCATTAGGCTAAGGCTTAACCATTAAAATTTCACAACTAACATGGTTATCCAATTCCTAGAGGAGTACATCGTCACAAGGTTTGGAATGACCTTTGCACTAGTATGTGATAATGAACCTACTTTATCCAATTTTTAATTATTAGAATGGGAATATGATCATCAAGTAACCCTAAAATTCTCCTCTAATTATTATCTACAATGGAATGGGCTAGATAGATCCACAAATAAGAATTTGATAAGTATAATTAAAAAGACATTGGAAAATAATCCCAAAAATTGGCATAATAAGTTGAAATTTGTATTATGGGTGGATAGGCCTAGAATTAAAGTTGATCTAGGCACTTCCCCCTACTACCTAATTTATGGCCAAAATCTTATTTAACCAGTTAACTTAAGGATTACTACCTTGTAGTTTATGAGTGATTATTTGGGAGCAAGTGACCTAGTAGAGACCCATTTCTTGAATCTTTTGTACTTGGATGAAAAATGTGATGCAACCTTGATGCACTTAAGTAAACACCAAGGGAATGTCAAGTGTTGCTTTGATTAATAATCTAAATCCAAATCATTTTGGGTCTCAGACCTAGCCATTATGTGGGATAAGGTTCATGAATAGAAGGGGGAAAATAGAAAAATTGATGCCTTATGGCTAGGTCCCTCCTTCATGGTTTTTATCCCTAACTAAATATATTTTCATCCTGATATATTTTAAGTGTATATAATTATGTACACAAGTTCTCAAGACAACATAGTATTTTATGTTATGGTTCACCTATAAGTATTTTAAAATATATAAATTGTTCTTATATGATACACCAAATTTTTGTTAAACATTCTAATATATAAATTACTAAAGTAGTGATAATATAAAAATCACTCTTATAATTAATCCTCTTATATATTGTCATGAAACTGATTCTTCATCACTATTTTAGATATGGCAATCTTCATTTCTCAAATAGAAAATACATAAAATGGTAGTTAATTCTCAAACTTTTGCACCATCCTTTATAACAGGACCATACACATAATCTAGTCATAATAATTGGGATACTCATAATGCATAACTTGATTAAATTATATTATATTGGATTTATATTTGGTAGATCTTGGTATAAGCTTGCATAATGTGCCATTTCATTACATCATTTGATACTTTGATATATGAAATACTCCTATCCATCTTGTTAAATAGAAAAATGGTTATGTATTCATAAATAGGATACTTAATCCACATATTCATAAATGAAATACATTATTTATAAACAAATTAATATAAATATGACATTTTTTACCATGATTATTTTTCATTATATATTGGTTGCATAGACATGAATAATTATATCTATACATAATCATTGATATATAATACATATATTTATCGATTCTTTACAATACATTATGTATTGATTCTTTATATTGAAAATAATTGATTCTTTACATGTAACATAGCATAACCTCATTACTATATTCTTTATAAGTATTATATTATTTGTAATATGTAAAATAAATGGTGCATATATTTATTCGTTATATACTGTGACATTTCTTACTCATAAAATTTTAACATACATCTAAGAATAATATAGTAAGTCCCTAATAGAATCTTACTCTCTAGATTAGTAGGTCCCCAATATACTATATAGATACTTTAAGTGATTTATAAATCTAACATATGAATTGGTATTTACAAATATATAATAATAGAGTGTATTAATAATGAATTTATAGAATAATCATTTACATGATTATATGCTTATTAATAATTAGTAATACATTTATACAGATAACTATTATGAATAGCAGCAATGGGCAAAAAATTTGAAACATGACATGGGTAGGAAACCATGGGTGAGGAGGAAGGAGGTGAATATGATGAGGAGGATAATGACCATGGGTGGAGATGTCTAGTGATAGGCCTAAGAAGAGGATATGTAAGTTTTAAAGCCTATAGTCTGGATACAACATAAGACAAGGGCAACATAAATTGTGTTCAAAGGCCTACAACTTTTCTACTCATGCATCCCATGAAGCATTTGGTTTATTCAAACCAGAGGCTAGGGTGCCTAACAATAGAATGTATATGGCTCCATAGATGTAAACTATGGCCTTGGGCATTCACAGTCCATAAAAACCTAAAATTTAATATCCATTTAAAGATGTTTTTTTCTATTTGGATAATGGTTGGGGATGTTAATGCTTCATACTTTTTTGTATTGGTTGAGGATGGAAAGGATCTATCTTTCGTCACAATCTTGGGACCTAGTGGAAAGGCTTGGGTTTCTTTTCCCTTTATTGGAATGTGTTTGGACATGGGAGTAAATAAAATAGGGGAGGATTTTGGTCTTCTCCTTGAACCTTTGCCATCCACAATATGGCCACTCTTCTACATACCCTCTTCAGGACGCATGATGGGGGATTTGACACCTTGAAATATTTTGGAGATAATATGGGTATTAAAGGAACTCATCCCCTTAGTTACTCACATGGTAGGGATGTTAGAGGAGTCCCTACCTTAGCTCTATTTGGATACTCAAATAATGAATAAATCTATTTGATCTACATAAGCACTATAATCACAATGTCTAATTTTAAGGTGCTTTTTGAGGGAAGTCAGTTATTGGGCCCAGGAGGGCTCTATTTTGCTAAAAACATTCTTTATTAGATCAGAGTGGATGATAAAGGAGTTCACTCTCACTTACCCTAAGTCTTTAGAGTCATTGGTTTCCTCTCAGGGCTCAAAGGAATCAAACTTGACATAAACATGACCTCTTTGGGGGTTATAGTTTCATTTAGATAGGGTTAGTCTCCTGATGTCCTCTAATAATATGATGGATGGGAGATAACTCTATTAATGATCTCATTTATGAAGTTCCTTTTTTATTTTAAAGTGATTTGGTTTGGGGTGGATTTAGAAATCTCAACCAAATGTTGTTCTACTATAATGGATGATAGAGGAATCTGCATTTAGGTTATTAGTGGAAATAAAAGTCCACTTGTAATTCAAATGTGTAGTGACTATGCAAAAGACCCAGGTGGTATAATACATTATTCTTTGGATGGAATTCTATTGTGTAGTATCCTCAGGAATGATTCATATGACCTTTGTGTTCTCAAGGTTATGGGATCCTTAAAGCCCCCAATTATGGGTACCTTAAAACCCTCATGTTTCATATTCAATGGTTGTGGAAGCCTTAAAACCCCCTTTCTATGATTTTTAAAGGTTGTGGATATGAGTGGGAAGATCAACTGACTTGCTATGACTCAGTTGTGTAGAAGTGGTGTGGATGACCCAAAAGTTGGAAGACCTCCTTCTTTAGTTCAAAATTTGTTCTGTGGTACCCCTAGGGAAGACATGATGAAGGGTGACAACCCTTCAAAATACTCTATTTCATAACATATTTGTGTATTATAGGTTATAGAACCCTTAAAACCCCCAATTTTGAGAACACTTAAAACCCTCATGTTCCTCAATGATTGTGGGAGCCTTTAAACCCTCTAGTTACTCCTTGTTTAGTTTCACTAGTTTGGGGATCCTTCAAACCCTCTTATCTCACTAAGGTTGTGAGTATCATTACTTCACTTGTTAAAGATTGGGGGAACCTTCAAAACCTCTTTGTTGTACTTCATTGTTAGGGGGATCCTTTTTACCCTCTTTATTATACCTAGATGTGGGTCTGGCTATCAAAACCCTCACCCCCCAGTTCATAGCTCTGATTTCAAAAGCATTTTACCTAATCAAATAAAACATTATTAATACATTTGACATTATTGCATTTATAAACATTAGAGTTTATGCTAGACTCTAATAGTACATTTGGCCTCTATAATTAGGTAGATAATTTATGCATAATGTATATCAAATGAATAATGTTACCAGAATATAAAAACCTAGTATTTTATTTACTCATAGTCATCGATAAACAAATATTTATTATATAAATTTACATACCTATTTCAATATTATATTACAATGTAATGCAAAAATATTATATAGCACATGTATTACCAAAAAACATCTTATAATACCATGATATTATACCACAATATAATATAGTGTAGAAATAATATAAGCACATCTTAGTTTAATATATATGGCCTTGTACACAAATCAATCCCATAGAGATTGTTATACACATATAGATTATAGTTTTTAATAAATATGAGCTAGTGTATAGTATAATTAACTTACTAATATAATTACTCCTAATAGATCACCCCACTTTCCACCATAAACAAATATATATATATATATATATATATATATATATATATATATATATATATATATATATATATATATATATATATATATATATATATGCTAGTTGTTATTGAATATAAAAATCACAAGAAAAATAGTCAAAGAAATAATATATACTCAATTTAACATGTTTATTTATTGACATATAAGTCATTGTAGAGAGATATGCCATCATATATACACAATACAATTGTTATATAAGACAAACCTCTTATTTGTTTTATAAATGTTTAAATCAATTCATTGTATTGTAAAATAATAGTTTACTATATATATACATCTATAATAGCTAGATTACTATTTATTTAACCTAAAAATTACTCATAACCAATTTCCATTCTTTGTAACAAGACATTCACAAAACATGAAATACATAGAAATCAATTTCATTACCTACATGGCAATATGCTTGGTTGTTCCCTTTTGCTTCCTTATCTTTTCCGTTTCTTCTCTAATCTCTCTCCTGCATCCAACTCATGATAAGTAGGTTGTTATTACATAACATCATGACATATATACATTATAAAATATAGTTGAAATAACAACTCATCATGATCACAAAGTAAGAATATACACTACAACTAACTCATAACAATGTAAGCATGCAACCAAATCAATATTCAACTATCCCATAACAACATATAACTCATAACTTAGCTAATAACAATCAAATCAAATTGTTAACTATAAATATCCATAGATAATCATGTAAGTTTACTTAGCAAGAAATTAAGATGTAACATTCTTCCCCCCTAAAGCTAGTCATCATCCTAGATGACACTTATTCAAACATAAGTTCTGAATTAAAAACATTATTTAGCAAAAAAATAAACATAGTATGAAGCATCAAATAAAGAAAATAAATGTGTAAATCACCTGTAGCACTCATCATAGTTATCCCAAGTAGGATTATCCTCAGAGTATTGGTCTTATAAGACCCTACATTGTGACATCTCCTTATTATGCAAATAAAGTTTGTGAGTGTCAATTACTTTGACTGTTTATATCATGACCACCTCAGGGTCCAAAACCTACAAAGTAAGCCTATGCACTACAAGACTGACCACTTCTAACATCTTGAAGGGTCCCACATATCTCGATGATGATTTAGCTAGACTATGCACTACAAGACTGACCACTTCTAACATCTTGAAGGGTCCCACATATCTCGATGATGATTTAGCTAGATTTTTTAATTTAATATTCAACTAGAAGCACATAAAATCCAAAACAAATGTTTAGGGAGAGTTTCATAAAGCCTTCCATCCCCTCTACACATATCTCTAACCTAGAGAGTGTTTTTCTCATTTTGGATAAATGTGTTTAGATTACTTAGTCAGAATGATGTGTATAATTCAATACCATCGCCACTCCTTATAACTCTAGATAAGTATGACATATCAATACTACCACTGCTCCATGTAGCTTTTGACAAGTATGACGATAAATAAGAACTTTAAATAATACATTTCCAATGTGTAATAAATTAAGGAATGAAAATTCCTCAATATAAATGTGTATAATCATATGATTGAATTTGACAAGTCCTACTTCCCAAATCCTACGTTCGATAAGCTTCCCTTGTCGGATCCAACCTCAGTAACTACTAAGTTAATGTGAGACTAACTAGGATCCACTCCCATATTTTAGTAATCACATTCTAAATTCACCACTCATCCCTTAGGTCTTCATGGCCTAATGATCTTAAAAATGTGCACATTGTTAAATGAATCATAAATTTTTACAAAAAATTCTATAATTGCATTAAATTTCCATTATCCAAACCTAACTAGTATTAAATTTCATAGCTTAACCCATCTCTGTTATATTCATAGTTAAGAGGAAATAATGTTAAAATTAAAATGACAACCAAAGACAAAAGATCACACCATCCTTATAACCTTATAAAAGGAACAAATGATACAATGCCTCCCTATTTGCTTGGCTAGTTACACAACAAGTTATAGGGTTATCTCAACTCCTTATAATAATAAGATGTTCTGCACATCCTATTCCATACTCGCTTTAGGTGAAAGGTAAATATATGACTCAAAAAAATAACATTTTTTAATCAAGATGAGAAAAATACCAATCTAATCTAGGGTGAATCATAACATAATTATTATAATCAAATTATTGGTCTTAATCTAGAACCAATATAAATTCAAGATTCACCACTCCACGTGGTTAAAGTTCATTAGTATAGATCAAGTAGCACTAGAAAGTGTGACTCTAAAAATCCATAAGGGGAAAGTAGTGAACAAACATCTCAATAAAGAAAAAACTCTTAAATACCCTCACACGGTATGAAGAAAACATCGTAACCCTAGTTGCCAAAATTCCTACATATTTACTAAACTTGTAAGAGTAATATCACAACCTATTTCCAAAAATGGAAGGATAAATAACAACCACCTAAATGCATCAATCCCTTTCATTCCTATAACTTATCTATCATAAGAAGTATAAGACACTATCCCATGAACTCCAAGGAATATATTGTCAAAACAACATTGCATAAGTAAGTTTCCAATTAAGGGAACACTTAATCAACATCATGAAAATATGAATTCATTCAGTAGCTTATAATGATGTCAAAGGAGGGTGAGAGGGTAACAACTCACCTTTATGCTAATTATGAGAGATGATACATCTTCCCAATCCACATAAACATATGGGGTGTCAATCCATAAGCAAACTCCTAACTCATAGGAATCCTCAACAAAGATAAGTACACTCCAATACAAGGATAATTCCCATCGCACTAGGTGGTGCTAATCTATAAGCACTCTTTAGGATTCCCACCCCTAGGATTAATGTAAATAAGACACAAAAATCTATCCAAAATTCACATATTCTTAAGTGAAAAGCATCCCATGATTTTTGAACACTCACACAACAAAACACAATTGGCAGAGGTGACTTGATTACAAAGTAAAGATATCATCATCCTCTAGGTGTTTAATCTAAATGATCAAAATATGGTAGGAATATCTTGTTCATGACTCATGAACTGTGTTATGCACTCACCTACCCAAACATTGTATATGACCATCACCATCAAGACACTCGATAAACCAACCCTTTAACAACGTTAAGAGGGTACAATTGCTCATAAGGGTACACAATCAATATTACACACATGTCATGGAATTATATTACCAATAGTAATCAAGACATACATGAAGATATACTAAATATCTCAACTCCAATCATGGTGTAACATGATTTTGCATTGAGGCATTACAATTCCAAAATACACTTCACTTAACTATTACAATCCTACCTGTGCTCTCACACCTTAAAGTTTTTCCTGCTCAATGGGATGATCTTCAAGTTTATCTTGGTATTCTTCCTCTTTATAGCCATGAGTTTCTTATTTTAGGGATAAAAATTAAATTCCTAGTTTCATTCATAGATGAGAGAATCTGATCTAACTTTGTTTCTTGCTTGGCAATAAATTGGTTAGAATCAAATAGAGGGTTACTATAATTAGCATTTGAAGAACCATCTCTAGATACTCTAGTTTTAACCATTCTCTTTTTTGGTAAATAAAAGGATAAAAAAAATTCCAATGGACTCATTAGGTCCTATAGTTTGAGCCACATCTCTGATACCACATATAAGAACTCCATTGGGTTTGACTTAGAAAAATCTGACAATTTTTTTTTTAAAATTTAATCAATGCATTCTTTTATTAGAAATCACCATGAGAATCTAATTATTGATCAATTTATAATACTCTAAGAATTCAAACTAAAAATAATCATGTGACATCTAACAACCACTGACTACTATCAACATATGAAACACATTATAACGAAATATGGAAAGTGATTACAAATACCTAGTTATAGTTGCTATAATGTTACAGCCACTACTACTAAGGTAAAAATTAGTAAATAATTACAACTCATCAAGGATAATTTATTAATAATAATAAATATAATATAATGTATAAGATACAAGGCTCCACGAAGCATGATTTCCCCAAACTTTAGTATCAATGGCAATATCAAGTGTCATCTATAAATAAGTACTATTGTGGGGAGGGAGAGCATCATCTGAGTGCTTCTCCACACCAACCACATACCATCGATCCCCCACACAATCCCCCATAAAGGAATGGACCTCCTTTTATGGATGAGTATATAGTGATAGTGTAAGAATCCAGAGAGACAAGCTAATACCCATGTGTTGTATGATTTGTAAGAACATTTAGTGTACCATAAAGAAATATGTTCTAACATGATATCACACAAACATATAAATCATATACATGAAATGATAATGTATAATTAACATCACTTTAGTCAAATTTTTCAATATTTATTTATCTCTAAGATCAGTCACTTTCATACACACCACATGATTGAATTACCTTCATCTAACATTGTGATGTTAGTAAGCTAGTGAAGTCTGTCCCATTACTCAGTACTAACAATGCAAGATTTGGTTAACATATATATAACCAATAGATTCATACATATTAATTCCTATTAACAAAAATTTAAAACATGTTAAACATAGGCATAATCAAAATGCATACATTTAATCCATCAAATATATGAATGAATCTCCATAATATTATTTATCATATAAATAATAAGCAAACAAGTGCATATATACCAACAGGGTATAATATACATAAGGTTGCATATTATATTTTATGTAAACACACACAATACAATTCTTTTTACTAGTTTTCATTAAACATGATAAACATAGCAATAAACAAAATACATAAATTTAATCTATCAAACATATGAATGAATCTTCACAATATCATTTATAATAGACATAATAATTATAGTTTATACCATCCGGGTATAACATACATTCAAACTACAATTTTTTAATTCCTATAAGTAAATTTCAAATATAATAAACTTTATGACATCCCATAATATCATAGTTCATTGTTCATGATTACAACTACTAAATTACGAACAACCAGTCTTACATTTTCAAGAATCAAATGTCTCATAATCCTAATAATAGGTAAGCAAGTGTAGTTTATACCAATCGGGTATATCCTATGTTTAAATTGCATACTACTATAACTTATAGGCAAACATCATGATGTATTAATATATACTATATATCTTTAAACACTTATACATTTAAATTTACTCACAATATGTACCACTCACCAATTTTCATTACTATATGTATATATATCAATAGTTAACCATGATATTTTTAAAAAGTCAGATAACTCATAACTAAGTTATACCTCGTATGAACATAATTCAAATAATTTATTATGTTTCTAAGAGATTGTATTCATATGTTATAGTTTCTTGTCCCTTGGATTCCTATGACTTATGTTAACCATCCATTACTTTAGGTATAGGCATATGACCCAATTCACCCATAAATATTATATATTCATATGAATACTTAAATCTATATGTAGATATGTTTCCTATATATACACCCTTGTACATATATATATAAATTGTATTCATATTATGTATCAAATACAAGTAACCAACAATATATAAATATTGTAGATGTCAATAGTCATCTAAAATTTTAATCATTGACTTCATAGGATTTCAACAAACATTATAACTTTCTTGTTCTCAAAAGATATTGACAATCTTTATAAGATAAGGGATTCAACTATAATTCTCCTTCATGGTTTTTATCCATTACTAAATAGATCTTCATCCTGATATATTCAAATAAAATAGAATTTTGTACGCAAGTTCTCAAGACAACATAATCTTTTTTTTTATGGTTTACATATAAATATTTGACAATATATAAATTGTTATTATATGATACACCAAAGTTTCATTAAACATTCAAATATACAAATTACTAAAGCTATGATAATATATAAATCACTCTTATTATTTACTCCTCTTATATATTATCATGAAACTGATTCTTCATCCATATTTTAGATAAGCCAATCTTTGTTTCTCAAATAGTAAATACATAAAATGGTAGTTCATTATCAAAAAAATTTGCCATCCTTTATAATAGAATCATACACATAGTCTATTCATAATAATTGGGATAGTCATAATGCACAACTTGACTAAATTATATTGTATTGGATTTATCTTTATCAGATCTTAGTACAAGATTGCATAATGTGCCATTTCATTACATCCATTTGATACTTCAATACACAAAATACTCCTATCTATCTCATTAAATGGAATAATGGTTATGTATTCATAAACATGTTAATCCAAATTTTCATAAATAGAATACATTATTCATAAATATAATAATGTGTGTGTATGGTAAAGATGGCATTTTTTATCATGATTGTTGTTCACTATATATTAGTTGTATAGACATGAATCATTGTAGATATACATAATCACTGACATAATGGTAGTTCATTATCAAAATTTTGTTCCATCCTTTATAATAGAATCATACACATAGTCTATTCATAATAATTGGGATACTCATAATGCACAACTTGATTAAATTATATTGTATTGGATTTATCTTTATCGGATCTTAGTACAAGATTGCATAATGTGCCATTTCATTACATCTATTTGATACTTCAATACACGAAATACTCCTATCCATCTCATTAAATGGAATAATGGTTATGTATTCATAAACATGTTAATCCAAATTTTCATAAATAGATTACATTAGTCATAAATAGAATAATGTGTATGTATGGTAAAGATGACATTTTTTATCATGATTATTGTTCACTATATATTAGTTTTATAGACATGAATCATTGTAGATATACATAATCATTGACATATAATACATATATATTGATTCTTTACAATACATCATGTATGGATTCTTTATATTGAAAATAATTGATTCTTTACATGTAACATTGCATAGCCTCATTACTATATTCTTTCTAACTACTATATTCTTTATAACATGTAAAATAATCAGCATGGATATTTATTCTTTCTACAGTGACATTTCTTTCTCATAAACTTTTGACATACACTCTAAGCATAATATAGTAAGTCCCCAATAGACTCTTAGTCTCTAGATTAGTAAGTCCCTAATATACTATACAAATACTTTAAATGCTTTAAAAATCTAACATATGAATCAATATTTTATAACCATATAAAACTAGAGTGTATTAATAATGAGTTTATAGATTCATCATTTAAATGATTATATTCTTATTAATAGTTATTAATACATTTGACATTATTACATTTATAAGCATTAGAGTTTATGTCAGACTCTAATAGTACATTTGGGCTCTATAATTGGGTAGATAATCTATACTTAATGTATATTAAATTTATAATGTTACTAGAATATGAGAACCTAGCATCTTATTTAATCATAGTCATTGAAAAATAAATACTTATTATAGTGATTTACATACTTGTTTTAATATTATATTACAATATAGTGCAAAAATATTATATAGTGCAAGTATTACTAGAAATCATCTTAGAATACTAGAATATTATACCATAATATAATATAGCATAGAAATAATATAAGCACAACTTAGTTTAATATAATATGGCCTTGTATATAAATCAATCCCACATATACTGCTATACACATACATATCGTAATTTTTAATATATATGAGCAAGTGTATAGTATAATTAAATCAATGTTATAATTACTCATAATAGATCGCCCCACTTTCTACCATAAACAAAATAGTGTGTGTGTGTGTGTGTGTATAATTTGATATATAGTTTTATGTATATATGCTATTCATTATTGAATAGAAAAATCATAGGAAAAATAGTGCAAGAAATTATATATACTTAGTTTAATATGTTTATTTACTGACATATAAGTCATTGTAGAGAGATAAGTCATCATGTATACAAAATATGATTGTTATATTATATAAACATCTTGTTTATTATATACATGTTTAAATCAATTCACTATTTTGTAAAATAATAGTTTAATGTATATATACATCTATAACATCTAGATTACTATTTTTAAACCTACATATCACTCATAACTAATTGCCATTATTTGTAATAAGACATTCACAAAACATGAAATTAATAGAAATCAATTGCATTATCTACTTGGTAATATGTTTAGTTGTTCTTTTTTACATCCTTGTCTTCTCCCCTTCTCCAATCTCTCTCCTATGTCCAACTCAGGATAAGCAGGTAGTTAGTTCATAACATCATTACATATATACATCATAAAATATAGTTGAAATAAAAAACCATCATGATCTTAATATAAGAATATACACTACAACTAACTCGTAACAATGTAATCATGTAACCAAAGCAATATTCAACTATCTCATAACAACATATAACTCATAGATTACCTAATAATAACTAAATTAAATTTCTAAATATAAATATCCATGGATAATCATGTAAATTTTATTATCAAGAAATCAAGATGTACCAATGAAACCAAACTCATAAGCATCCAAGTGGTCACATCCTATTTGAGTATATATTTTGTACATGTCACTAGCATTAAAATTAGACACTAGCATCGACACAACTATCCTAGGATGATGCAAGTGTCTAGAGACCTAGAGACATGAGATTTAGAATTTGATAACTTATGTAAAACTATATTCCTACCTAATTTCTATCTCTACCAAATCTAACATTGTGTTAGCATCATAAATAGCTAAGTACTCTCTTTTATATAACTATCATATTTGTACTTTCCATTAATATCTTATTCTAGTTTTAAAAATTCATCATATAGTAAATATGATGTTAGCACATTAATTAGCCTACTATAGATCTAATATTCACCCTTATGCCCTATCATTTCTATAGTCTTAACCCAATTTACCCAATTAGTATTCTTTAATCCAAATTAGGGTTAAACATGTAGTGAACCTGATCTTTGAACATCAAACCCTAGGCCACTTAAGGTTTTCTAATTTTTCTTATTATTTTAATGTGTTTCAAATTTCAAATTTATCATTTGTGAAGTAATAGAAAATGTTAGTGAAAAAACTTGATTTCAAATGGAGGATGAAGAAGCATTACTTGTTGGGGGATCAAACCAACAATAGATTACACTTGTGAAAGCAATAAACGCGGAAATAAATCAGATAGATAAGTAACTGAAATGATAAATAACACAGAACAAGATATACAAGAAAACACCCTAAAAACTTGTATTGAAACTCTTTACAATAGGAATACAATTTGAAGAAACTTCGTTCTTCCACACCTCTCTCAGATGCACACAAGATCTCTCACTAGATCTCTATTCCTCAAGAGCTCTCTCTCAAGTACACTCAAATCCAACAACCTGGATTGATGCAACCCTGTACTATCCTTCAAACATTCACAATGTTCTACTCTTACAGTTCTACACTCAACACTTACAATTCTAAGCTAAGAAGATCTTCCTACATATAGAAATAGGAAACTTGAGCATGCTCTTACAACAAACAGTTAAGCCTCTTGAACAAGGGCTCTAAAAATAATATTGCTAATAATAGAGACGCAAGCTTGAGTCCACGACTCAAACTTATCATGCAAACACTCGCTGCTGTCCACGAAAATAGATTTCTGGACACGTAGGTAACCGACGTCGGTTCCTGCCAGTTCGCTTGTGACCGTCACCAGCCGACCTTACTGCCGACGTTAGCGCCTCTGCAACTGCTACTAACCGATGTCGGTTGCTCCTGACCGATGCCGGCGTCTGTGTAGACCCGAACCTGTTTAAGTATGCTCCTTGGTGAAGCTTTTAGCTCCACACCCTAACAATCTCCCACTTGGAGATAAACCAGCTACACCAACCTGTACAGCATCATCTTCTAGCTCCTCCATCTTCAACTCAATCATGAAGACCAATAGAATTTGAATGAAGATTCAACTTCTCCTTAGTAACCGGCTTTGTTAGCATATCATCAGGATTCTTGTTTGTATGGATTTTCTCCAGCTTCAACTCACCATCTTCCAATACCTGCCGTATGAAATGGTACCTTAGCTGTATGTGCTTGGTTCTAGAATGAAAGGCCGAGTTCTTGGCCAAATGGATTGCACTCTGACTGTCACTATACAATCTGCAACTCCCATGCTCCCTTCCAAGCTCTTCCATGAACCGTGTCATCCATATCATTTCCTTGCTAGCTTCTGTAGCTGCAATATATTCTGCTTCTATAGTTGACAAGGCTATAACCTTTTGTAACTTAGATATCCAACTAACTGATGTTCCACCTACAGTAAAAACATAACCTGTGGTGCTCCTCCTGCCATCCAAATCCCCTACCATATCTGAATCTAGATAGCCATGTAGAGAAGTATCTGAACCTCCATAGCATAAATGCTTGCTGCTGGTTCCTCTTAGATATCTAAGGATCCATTGAACTGCCTTCCAATGTTCCTTACCTGGATTGGCCATATACTTACTTACTACTCCCACTGCTTGGGCAATATCTGGTCTAGTACACACCATTGCATACATCAAACTCCCTACTACGGAAGAATATGGAACCATACTCATGTACTCTACCTCATCATGTGAATTGGGACATTGTTCTTTGCTTAGCTTAAAATGTCCAGCCATAGGTGTACTTACCGGTTTTGCATCCTGCATATTAAACCTCTCCAACACCTTATTCACATAATCTTCTTGAGACAATATCAACCTGTGATTTTTCCTGTCTCTCCTAATGCTCATGCCAAGGATCTTCTTCGCTGCTCCCAAATCCTTCATAGCAAATGTTTGAGCTAACTTCTCCTTAAGCTCAGAGATATCCTGCATGTGAGACCCTGCAACCAGCATGTCATCTACATACAACAATAGAATAATATATCTACCATTATCAAATCTCTTGAAATACACACAATGGTCTGATTGACACCTACTATAGCCATGCTCAGTCATAAACCTGTCAAATTTCAAGTACCATTGCCTTGGAGCTTGCTTGAGGCCATACAAGCTTTTCTTTAACCTGCACACAAACTTCTCCTTACCCTTGACCTCAAATCCTTCTGGCTGTTCCATATAGATTTCCTCATCCAAATCTCCATGAAGAAATGTTGTCTTAACATCTAGCTACTCGAGATGCAAATCCTCAAAAGCAACCAAAGACAATACAACCCTTATTGAAGTTATTTTAACAACCGGAGAAAAAATTTCACCAAAGTCAATACCTGGCTTTTGTGCAAATCCTTTTACCACTAATCTGGCCTTATATTGCATCTGTCCATCCTCACTTTCCTTCAACCTGTAGGTCCATCTATTCTTCAGTGTTCTCTTACCAGCTGGCAACTCAACCAAATCCCATGTTTGGTTCTCTCTTAAGGACTCCATCTCCTCAACCATGCCACGCTCCCACTTACTCCTG
This sequence comes from Torreya grandis, assembly GCA_037957365.1. Classification (NCBI taxonomy): domain Eukaryota; kingdom Viridiplantae; phylum Streptophyta; class Pinopsida; order Cupressales; family Taxaceae; genus Torreya; species Torreya grandis. The sequence goes on along the minus strand of JARHVA010000987.1, from coordinate 978,480 downwards.
GACTCTACCTGTAATGCTTCTTCAAAACTCTCTGGTTCTCCACCATCAGTTAGCAATAAATAATATAAGGAAGGAGAATATCTAATTGGAGGCTTACTTACCCTTTCAGACCTCCTGGTGGGTGTCTTGGACTTGTTTTCAACAATCTGTCCACCCAAATTTTCTGACAGTGACCGACCTCGGCCACCTGTAGACCTGTCACTCGCCATCGTCGGTTCTGCCTGACCGACCTCGGTGCCTGGTCTGCTGATGTCGGTCTCTTTATGACCGACATCGGTCTCTTTACTGTCGACGCCAGTTACTAACCTGCTGACGTCGGTCTCTGTGTTTTCCTGCAAGTGATTATTTCTTTTTCCTGCGAGCTCATTTTGGACCATAACTTCATCCAATTCACTATTGCTCTGCCCAGATTGATCCAGCTTCCTTATCTAATCACTGTACATCACCCTTTCATTGAAAACAACATCACGGCTCCTGATTACCTTGTTAGTTCCTAGATTCCAAAATCTGAAACCAAAATCATCTGAGCCATAGCCTATAAACATGCACCTCATAGACTTAGGATCAAGCTTCTTTCTATTTTCCTTATCTATATGCACAAAGGCTTCACTACCAAAAAATTTGAGATATGAGAGATCTACCTTTTTACCTATCCATGCCTCTTCTGGAATTCCACCATCCAGAGCTGTAGAGGGTCCTCTGTTAATCAGGTACATTGCGGTGTCAACTGCTTCTGCCCAAAACTCTAAGGGCAACCCTGCATGCAATCTCATACATCTTGCACACTCCATAATAGTTCTGTTCATCCTTTTAGCAATACCATTCTGCTGAGGTGTCCTTAGAACCGTCCTTTGCCTACGGATTCCTTGTGTATAACAATACAATTTGAACTTAAGACTGCAGAACTCACTGCCATTATCAGATCTCAGGCACTTTAACTTTCTGCCTGTTTCATTCTCAACCATAGCCTTCCAAAACTTAAAAGTCTCAAAAACATCAGATTTCTTTTTAATACAGTAGATCCATACCTTTCTTGTGGCGTCATCTATGAATGTAACATAGTACCATGATCCGCCAATAGAGGCTACCTGAGCCGGTCCCCACACGTCTGTGTGAACAAGCTGCAACTTCTACCTTTTCTTAGTAGACCCAGTCTTGAGAAAACTAACCCTTTTCTATTTTCCAAATACACAGTGCTCACAAAACTCTAGATCCATACTTTTCAAATCTAAAAGCATACCTTTAGACTTAAGTATTGACATCCCCTTCTCACTCATGTGGCCAAGCCTTGAGTGCCACAATTTACAATCCACACCTGAAGTAGATAAAACTGAAGGAGATTTGTTAGTAACACAATTACACAAATAGAGAGTACCTTCTCTCTTACCTCTGGCCATAACTAGTGCACCCTTGGTCACCTTCCAAGAATCTGCTGTGAGAGTTACTGTACAACCCTCATCACCTAGCTTACCTGCAGAAATCAAATTTCTCTTCAAACTAGGAACATGCATCACTTCTCTCAACACCCATGTGTTGCCATTCTGCATCTTCAGCTGCACTTTACCTTTGCCAGTAATCTTACAAGGCTCATCATCCCCTAAGTACACTATTCCAAAATCTCCATGGATATAGTCACTGAAATACTCTTTGTTAGGGGTAGCATGAAAAGATGCACCAGAATCTAATACCCAAGATTCTATGTTATTATGCAAAGAGAAAATTAAAGCATCCTGTGCAATACCTGCAACCTTGGCTTCTTCCTTTCCTTCGTGCTGGTTGTCCTCCTTAGGCTTTGACCAACAATCTTTGCTTATGTGCCCCATCTTTCCACAGTTCCAGCATTGTGGCTTCCTGCCATTCCTGGATTTGGATCTTCCTCTCACCTTAGACTTAGATCTTGATCTCCTCTTGCTCTTTTCTTTTTGCCTTCCCCTACTCTCAAAATTTAAAGCATTCCCAGATGTCTCTTCTGTGCTTTTCCTGTGTATTTCCTCATTCAAGATAACACTAACCACATCCTCTACTTTCAAAATATTTGATGCAGATGCAGTATTAGAAACTGCCATTACTAAGCCATGCCAACTTTTAGGCAAAGAACATAATATCAAAAGAGCTTTTATTTCATCTTCAAATACAATATTGACAAAACTTAACTGATTAACAATTCCATTGAAATCATTCAGATGAGTAGAAACAGATCCACCTTCATTCATATGCAAATTAAATAATTGCTTCATAAGATATACCTTATTTGAAGCTGAGGGTTTTTCATACATATTTGCTAACGTGGTCATCAACTCTACCGTTGTTTTTGCCTGTGACAAATTAGATATCACAGTGGAAGCCAGACTTAGTCTTATAGACCCAAGAGCCTTTCTGTCAAGAACTTTCCATTCTTCATCCTCCATGTCCTTGGGCTTCTTTGCTATCCCACCTAACGGTTAGTAGAGATCCTTCTGATACAGATAGTCCTCTATCTGCATTCTCCAATGTTGGTAGTTCTTGCCATTAAACTTTTCCATTCTCAGCTTACTTTCTTCTGCCATTGCTTCTCCCACTCAAATAGAAATTCCTGCAGAAACCCTGTGAGCAACCTGTAATCTGTAACCTGTAACCTGTAACCAAGGCTCTGATACCACTTGTTGGGGGATCAAACCAACAATAGATTACACTTGTGAAAGCAATAAACGCAGAAATAAATTAGATAGATAAGTAACTGAAATGATAAATAGCACAGAACAAGATATACAAGAAAACACCCTGAAAACTTGTATTGAAACTCTTTACAATAGGAATACAATTTGAAGAAACTTCGTTCTTCCACACCTCTCTCAGATGCACACAAGATCTCTCACTAGATCTCTATTCCTCAAGAGCTCTCTCTCAAGTACACTCAAATCCAACAACCTGGATTGATGCAACTCTGTACTGTCCTTCAAACATTCACAATGTTCTACTCTTACAGTTCTACACTCAACACTTACAATTCTAAGCTAAGAAGATCTTCCTACATATAGAAATAGGAAACTTGAGCATGCTCTTACAACAAACAGTTAATCCTCTTGAACAAGGGCTCTAAAAATAATATTGCTAATAATAGAGACGCAAGCTTGAGTCCACGACTCAAACTTATCATGCAAACACTCGCTGCTGTCCATGGAAATAGATTTCTGGACACGCAGGTAACCGACGTCGGTTCCTGCCAGTTCGCATGTGACCGTCACCGACCAACCTTACTGCTGATGTCGGCACCTCTGCAACTGCTACTAACCGACGTCGGTCGCTCCTGACAGACGCCGGTGTCTGTGTAGACCCGAACCTGTTTAAGTATGCTCCTTGGTGAAGCTTTTAGCTCCACACCCTAACATTAATTACTCATCTAAATAATAAGGGCTTAATAGTGTTGGAAGCACAATCACTGAGAGGGGGGTGAATCAATGTACCAAAAAAATTATTTTAATTATAAAAAATCATTCATGAACAATTAAAGTAACTTTAAGATCTAGCAATTCATAAATACCATTCACATGAACATAACACAAGAAAAGACACATATAGGTGGGAAACCCTCAAGGGGAAGAAAACCCATTGTGATCCCTAAAAATGGAATAATATCTTATAAGACAAAATATAAAATTATTTTGAGCACCAAATCAACTTGGGTCACCAACCCCAATGAATTCAAGCACCTACTTGATTAGGCTTTAGCAAATGCCTAGTTGCAAGGAAGCACCAACTCCCTAGGTGTCTCAGCACTAGCTTAATCACTTCATGAATTTTGATCACCACACCTCTGATCTACTATTATTTTCTCATTTCATGACCTCCTTATAATCTATCAATAAATATTTTACTCACTTCTATTACATACATTTAAATAGGCCTAAACTACCTTGTATATATACAAGTCTCATGATCATACACCACTTGGTCATCCACACACCTTAAAACTCTTAGGTCATCCATTTAATAGGTCTTATAACATATTTTTGATATTATTAAATTTATATTTTTACCCCTTTTGGTCTGTAATAACTCAATTAGGCCTCATTTCTATTTTAGGCCTCATGGAGACCTAATTGCATTAGGTTTATCCTCTTAACACCAAATGTTGATTTTCTTGGGCTTAGATAGATTTATCAAACAACTAGAAACCATTAAATAAATTATTAAATGACCTATAATAACCTCCTCCATTATTGGTTAGACCTATACCTTTTGTTCATACCATGAAAGCTTCTTTAAGATAAACTACCCTATTAGGCCTGCTTGCCTTAAAAGTCTATCTTGAAAAAATGAAGCTTAAATAATCTTAGGATACTAAAAAATGACAAAATAAAAATGTATAAAAATAATAAATGACCTCAACATCATCAAAAAATTCATGAAATACTTTCAATCAAGAGATAAAGGCTTAATAACATCTCTGCAACTTACTCACTCAGAACTACCAATTTACCTCAAAGACTAGTCATGGTGACTTGGACCTCCAACACCTGTGTAGACACTTTTCATGAATCATAATGATTATAAATAGTATTAAGATATATATAAACCATTATTAGAAATAAATATCATATGATATAATGGAAAATATTGGTCTTGTAGACCAATTTTTTGACCCTATATCACACAGTCTTATCTGAACTAGATAAGTAAACTTGTGAGCAAGTTTTTCACCATATTCACTGACCTCAAAAACTTATTAAAATAATTAATATGACTTGAAACTCATAAATAAACTCTTAATTCACTTTTTTCATCAAAATGATATGCTTAGACCCTCAAAACCATCTTCTCATCTCTGCCTTTGTTTTGTATTATTCACATCATTAGGTCTATTTGCGATTGGCTAACTTGGATGACCTAATTAGAAAATTTGAAGGATAAAACCTATCCATAAATAATCATGGAAATGAAAAATTATTATCTATATTATTCTCCCATACATTTAATTTTATTTAATAATACAAAATTTGAGAGCTACAATAATTTTTTCATAAATAAACATGTATTTGGGCATTTTCTCTCTTATCTGACTAATCACCACCACCTAGAAGTACCTAGGAGAGTTTAATACATGATTAAATATTTTTTTTGGAATTTTAATCCATTCTAAGTTTATTTGAACAACATCTTTCACATTGGGTCCTTATTAGTGTTTTAAAGAGGTTTAACATGGGTTTTGGTGTTAATGATTATTCATAAAGGATTTCCCCTTTAATCCAAAACCAATGCCTATAGATCTTAGATATTATTATTCCACATATATAATTAATAAATTAGGTTCCCATGTATAAATTACACATGCCAAAAATATCTAAAAGTTCTTCTCGAGTCTTGATAACTCATTCTGTGAACTCAAGAAGGCCTAAAATAGTGTTTCATGCAACTTAATTTTAACCATGTAACCTCAAACTTTGTGAACATGATTAAGAAAACATATATTACCTCTATCCATGATCACATATGCATAATTTACTTAAATTATGATCTTCATACCTTAGTAGGCTAGGTAGGGTCTAAGAGAGGTCTAGATGTAGGCTTGATCTAAAGGTCCTACCCCTATAGGTTTACCCTAAAACTATTATGAGTTCTTCAATGCCTCATATACATTCTAAAATAGTGTCATAAAACCTTTATATGCCTATTTTCATTTATTTTTATGTACATACCTCTTCATGTCATGACTAGGCTTCCTATGTAATTTTGGCATCAAAGACTTGTACCTTCATGCAACCATAAGGCATTTTTTGGCTTAAAATTTTATTTCTTGATAACATCCTTCAATGAAAACACTATCTTAATTCACCTTGTCACATCACACACTATCATACTAGGCTTATTCATAATTGACATCAATAACAATACTCAAAAAGCTCTCCCTTTGTCATTGATGGAAACCACTCTCAAAAATATCCCTCAACAGACTATTTCTCCCTCTTTAACATTAATGACAAAGACATACCTGCAACCTTTTATATCATGCCTCTTGTAATCAAAAACATTCAACACACAGTATTATGAGTTTATGAGTCACCATAAAAACATGTTCCCCCTATCTTAATGTATACTTTCTTAGAACTACTCACTTTCTATTGAAGATAATAAACCACCTAATTATCTCCCCCTAAGCACTTGGATTCCTCAATGACTACTAGGGTAAGGAATTACACCCAATTCCTATCTTAGATATTCAAAATTACCTTGGAAGTGGCTTGGTCAAAATGTCTAAAAGCTGATCCTATGTAGAAACATATTCAAGTTTGATACTTTATTCACTTACCTACTCTCCCAAGAAATGATACCTGATAGGAATGTGTTTAGACCTTGAGTGCATGACATGATTATTTGAGATGCTTATAACACTTGTATTATCATAATAGATAGGGCTAGGACTATCATACTCTACCTTGTAGTCTTAAAAGGTCTATCTCATTCATAGGACCTAAGTACAACATGAAGTTATTAAAATGTATTCAACCTCATAAGTAGATAATGCCACTGATGGTTGATTCTTTCTTATACATGAAACTAGGCACTCACCTAAGAATAAATCTCCTTCACTAGTGTTCTTCCTATTATTTAGACTCCCTACCTAGTCTGCATCTATAGAGGCTATCAAATTTAACTCTTTGTTCCTTGGATACCACAACCCAAACTCCATAGTCCCCTTGAGATACCTAATTATCCTTTTGAATTCTTTCAAATTATTTTCCTTTGGGTCTACTTGAAATCTTCCCACAAGGCCTACTACTTGCATGATGTTAGTTCTAGAGGTAGTGGTATATAGAAATATTCTAATCATTGACCTATATGATATTTGATTGACCTTTGGAGACTCATCTTCCTTGCTCAAATTACACCCTATGATCATAGGTGTGCTAACAACCTTGTAATATTCCATCTAAAAATTCTTAAACATCTCTCTTATGTACTTGGCTTGTGAAATGAATATACCTTTTTTTTATTGAATTATTTGTAACCAAAGAAATAATGATAGTTATCCCAACATGGATATATCAAAGTCCTTATTCATCACATTTGTAAAGGCCTTAGTCATATTCTCATTATTTCCACCAAATATGATATCATTTACATATACAACTACTATCAACTAATGGTTATCTTTTATCTTTATGTATATATTACTATCTACAACTCCTCTTTTGAATCCTTGGTTTAATAGATACCTATCCAATTTGGCATACCAAGCTGTAGGAGCTTTCTTTAGACCATAAAGAGTTTTTTTCAATCTACAAACATAGTCCTTGTTACCTGATAGTGAAAACCCTTAGGTTTCTCTATGTATAGCTCTTCTTCAAAGTTTCCATTCAAAAAGGTAGATTTGACATCCATCTAGTACACCTTGAACCATTTGAATCCTTCATATGCTATAAATAGTCTAATAGCCTCCAATCTTGCTATTGGAGCAAAGGTCTCCTCATAATCTAACCCTTAAACTTGTGCATATCCCTTGCATATCAATCTATCCTTGTTCATAGTGACTTCTCCATCTTCATTCAACTTGTTTCTAAACACCCATTTTATGCCAATGAATTTCTTATCTTTAGGCCTAGTAACTAGTTCCCGAGTATCATTCTTCTCTATTTGGTCTAACTCTTCATTTATATCACCTATCCAAAACTTGTCTTTGCTTACTTCTACAAGATTCTTAGGTTTAATATTAGACAATAGAACAACATTCTCTTGATTTAGGTTACCGACTAGTCTTCTTCTTATTTGTATCTATCTTGAGGGTCATTTTGAGTCTTGTCTTTCCTCAACTTCTTATTTTTCCTCATCAATCTCTATTGTTTTATCTTCATTATTAAAGTCTAATTCTATGATGTATCCTTTGACTATGATTATGATTTATTTATCTCATGAGTGTTCACATTGGTGTTTTATACTATCTTCTACAACCTCTTGTTATAACATTTATAGGTTGATCTCACTTATGAGTATCCCAAGAATACACCTTCATTAGACCTAGTATCAAACTTACTTAAGTCTCCCTCATCTCTTTTGATGAAACATTTACTCCCAAACACTTTAAAGTGTTCCACATTAGCAGATATGTCTTTCCATAGTTCATAAGAAGTCTTATTGCCATTAGTCCTTATCGATCCTCTATTCAAAATGTAGACTTTAGTGCTCACTACCTCTCTCCAATATCCGTTAGATAATCTAGACTCATTTAGCATAGTTCTTGCCATCTCTTGGACTATCCTATTCTTTCTTTCCACTACCCCATTCTACTAAGGTATCCTAGCTACTGAGAACTATTTCCTTATCCCATGGACCTAAAAAAGTCATCAAAATCATAAAACCAAAACTCTCTTCCTATGTTATATCTTAATCACTTAATCTTACCATTATTATCATTCTCAACAAGATCTTTGAGTGCCTTGAACTTGTCAAGAGCTTCTGCCTTTTCTTTCAAGAATGCTACCCAAGTCATTCTTGTGTAGTTATCTATGATTAACATGAAGTAGATATCTCCTTAAATACTTTAGATTCTTGTAGGCCCACAAAGATTAGTGTGTATTAACTCCAAAGGTCTTTTATTATAGTGCTCCTTATATTTGAACCTTATTCTAGTTTACTTACCATGTTGACATACCTTGTAAAGTGTCTTTATTAGTTTAGTGATCTTAGGCATGTTATTCACATAATTTTTAGTCCTTATATTGATTAGATTGTCAGATTTTAGGTGACCTAACCTTCTGTACCATATCCAACTTTCATTCATCTTGGTCATAGAGCACTCTCCTTGATCTCATTCAAGACATATAAATTATTCTCAGTCTTCTTAGTATTAGCAATTAGCCTTCTTGATTTGACTCCTCACACCCTCTATCATGAAAGGTTAGTGTGTGTCCTTGGTTACACATTTGACTTACCCTAATTAAGTTATGTTTCAAACCTTCCACATACAACACATTATCTATCTTAGTCTTCTCATATTCCAAACTCAAGATACCCTTGCCATTTATATTGACAATTGTTTTATCTCCGAAATTCATTATTTCTACATCATTCTTCTTTAATGAGATGAACTTGATCTTGTGCCCTATCATTTGGATTGAATGTGAAAGGAAGTATGAGCTAGCATAGATTCTTCATCTTTAGTCTTTTTCTCCTCCTTTGCCTTATCCATAGTTTCTAACTTCTTGATCCACTTCTCAATGGTATAACTATATACCCTTTTGTCTTGATTGACCTTCCTTATATGCCTCATCTTGAAGTTCCTTACAATATATTTTCTTTGATCAAGCTTATAGCATAAAATTTTGATTCTACTATAGAGATTTATACTTATCCAATTCCTCCATGAAGAATTGATTTGATCATGATGTCTATAATCCACATCCCTATGTCCATATTGATTGCATTAGAAATAGTAACCATTGAAGGGGTTCACATACCTTGTCTATATAAAGTTGAATGATGCACATCTACCTTTGTTGTCTCTTGAAGGATTCAAGTTCTTCTTGATTTTTTGATGAATAATTTGAGTCTTAGATTTTATATATTCTGCATAGGTCTTTACTTTGTTAGTACCATCATTTCTTGATGATCCATTATTCTTTAAGATTTAACTCTCCTTATTTTCATTTTAGTCTTATCTGAATCCAAAACCTATTTTATCATGTGGATACCTTTGACTATTTAGAATATCACGAAATACTTCAATACTCTTCTCAAATTTTTGGTGTCTATTCAACTTGATTATTGTGTGATCTAATTCTACCTTTAGGGACTTCATTTCTATTCCAAACTTGATGTTTTATTCCTCCTTGGTCTTAAGACTTACAATGACAATTTCAATCTAAATTTCTAACTATTTAATGATCTCCTTATGTTAATTGGTGTTTTAACTTAATCTCTCTTCAAAGACATTGATTTGATACTCATAACTCTTAACCAGTGATCTTAGTTTATGATTATTCCTTCTTTGTAACTTCAACTCCTCTAGAGCACTCACTAATTCTACCTCAAGGTTCAATTCAACCTCTTCTTCATTTGATTCTTTATCATCCATAAGGCTTTTTCCTTTTAAACAACCCTCATTGTATATTTATATAGAAATGAATAAGGTTTCATTACTATTATGGTCATTATTGTCATCATCACTATCAGATGTACTAGTGTCACTTACATCGAATGAGCTATTATTTTCTTTGGTATAGAAACTTCTCTTATTCTTGAATGACCCTTTATTGCCTTCATATTTCCTAAAACCATTTTTGCTCTTATAAAGATTATAGACCTTCTTATCATCACCATGATGTTCATCATGCTAAGTCTTATCCTTGTTAAGATATTTAGAGGCAAAATGACTAATCTTATAATAGTTAAATCATTTGAATGGAAACTTGCCCTTATACCTACCTGATCTTTTTCTTAGTTTTCTTATAAACATGGCTTCTATCTTGTCATCATAAATGTATATGTCACCATCATCCTTAGACTTCTTACCTTGTGAATTTTTCTCAGCTTTGAATGCATCTTCTTTATTGGAAGGTCTTCCATCACTTGTTCTCATTTCATAGGTAGTCAAGATGCCATAAAGCTCATCCATCTATAGTATGTTAAGATATTTGATCTCCTCCATAAAAGACACCTTTGAATGAAACTTAGATGTTAGAAATATCAATACCTTTTGTACTATTATTGATTCTTCCAACTTCTCTCCTAGGCCTCTGATGACATTTACCACTTCATCTAATCTTTATAGATAAGATGCAATGTTTTCATCCTCTTTCATTCTTAGACTTTAAAACTACCTTTGATAGGTCTACAACTTTTCCAACTTGACTTTGGTTTATCCTTCATATATGGTTTAAAAATATTTCCTAATATTTTTTGTTGTATCACAATGCATGACCTTTACAAAAAAATTCTCTAAAAGACCACATATCATGGCATTCATTGCCTTAAAGTTGTTCTCACTTTCCTTCTTGCCTACTGCATTAGTTAGTGGTGTAGAAGGTGGAGTGAATCCATCAACAATAGATTGACATATGTCATAACCCAAGGACATTAGATAAGTCATCATTATGATGCTCCAAAATTCATGGTTAGCCTTATTGGTTGAGAAACTTCTTTATACCTGATGACTAGACATGCTAGTGCTCTTATGATCTCCTTTAAGCTGTTAGGCCTATTTTAAAAGACCAAGATCTGATACCAATTATTGGAAGCACAATCACTAAGAGGGGGGGTAAATCAAAGTACCAAAATTTTTATTTCAATTATAACTAATCATTCATGAACTATGAGATCAACATTAAGATCTAGCAATGCATAAAAACCATTCACATGAGCATAACACAAGAAAACACACATATGAGTGGGAAACCCTCAAGGGGAAGAAAATACATTATGATATTTAAAAATGGACTACTATAATATAAGATAAAATATCAAATTATATTAATCCCTAACTAAAATTGGATCACCAACCCCAATGAAGTCAAGCACCCACTTGACTAGACTTTAACAAGCACTTACTTGCAAGGAAGCACCAACTCCTTAGATGACTCAACACCAACTCAAAAACCTCATGAATTTTAATAAATAAACCTATAATATACTAGTATTGTCTCATTTAATTACCTCATCGTGCTCTACTAATTAATATTTTATTCACTATTATTGCATATATTCAAATAGGCCTAAACTGCCTTGTATATATACAAGTCTCATGATCACACACCACTTAGTTGGTTACACACCTTCAAAATATTAGATAATGAAAATATTTTAGACATGATTAAAATTATCTTTGGACTAATTTTGGTTTTAAAAAACTCAATTATGCCTCATTTATCTTTTAGGCCTCATGGAGACCTAATTGCATTAGGTTTGTTCTCTTAATGCCAAATATTGATTTTCTTAGGCCCGAATGGATTTCTCCCACAAATTAAAAACATTAAGTCAATTATTTAATGACCTATAATAAAATACTCCATGATTTTTTAGACCTATATATTTCATTCACATCATGAAATATTCTTTAGGACAAACTGCCCTATTGGGCATGTATGCCTTAAAAGTCTATCTTACAAAAATTAAGCTTAAAAATAATTAAACTACTAAATCATGGTAAAATAAACATATAAATAGATAATAAATGACCTAAATATAATCCTAATATTCTTAAAACACTTTCACTTAGGATATAAAAGATCAAGAACATATTTGTAACTTACTCACTCAGAACTACCAATTTACCTCAAAGACCAGCCATGGTGACTTGGACATCTAACACATGTGTAGACACTTTTAATGACTATTGATGAATTTAAATGGTACTATGAGATATAAAAACCATTATTATATAGAAATATCATATGATATAATGGTAAATATTGGTCTTTTAGACCAATTTCTTTCCCTATATCACATAGTCTTATCTGAACTAGATAGGTCAACTTGTGAGCAAAATTTTCACCATATTCACTATCCTCCAAAACTTATTCCAAGAATGAATATGAAATAAAATTAATACATAAAATATTAATTCAATTTTTTACATTAAAATAATATGCTCATAATGTCAAATCCATCTTCTCATCTCTACCTGGGTTTTGCACTATTTGCATCATTAGGTATATCTATGACTAGCTAACTCGGATGACCAAATTAGAAAATTTGAAGGATAGAAATATTTTAGAATAGATTTTCACCCTTTTGGATATTTTTTTGGTCTCTCTCACTCCCATATATAATATTGGAGCAACCTCAGGCTATGTGTATCATGTAGTGAGGTTGAACCTCTGGAGAAGGTCGTCTTCCTCTTGGTAGATCACCTAAACTAATGTTTCAGCTTGGAAAAGAGGTAGAGAGGGTGTATAGGGTAAATAATAGGGATAAATGGGAGATAAAAAAAATTTATTGACACTTAAATAAACATGAAATAAACATTAATTTAGCATAAGATAATTCTTATTCACACAACCTCGTAAACTAGCTAATTTGCATAAGTGTTTCATAAACTAGCCTCACCAAACAATACATGAGCAAAGAGGAATTTAAAAATTCACAAAAATAATACATTAATGGTGGAAATATCTCAAGCTAATACCTGAAAATAACTTGAAAACACTTAAAAATAGGCAAGAAAGAAGGACAATGGACGTTAAAGAACACTTCTTCATAAGGCCATCATGCACAAGCTTGTTAAGCATAGTTTATAGGCAAGAGATAGGTAAAAATTAATCCTTATTGCTTAAAAATCTATTTGTTAAAAATTTTGATAGGTTTTATCCTTGTCAAATGAGAATATCTTATAAAAATGGGGGAGAAATAGGATATAGGAGAAAAGGGGAAGAGAGAGAGAAGAGACAAGCAAACAGAATTCAATAAATGAGATCCAACCACCCTCTATGGATTATCACCCACATTTTAGTTAATTATAAATAACACTTCTTCAAAACATTAACCTCCATTATATCCAATAGTCTTCAAACCCTCTCATTGGTTGAGAAACACACTAGAAGACATATACTTGTTGAGGATGATGATGTCATGATCCATTAAGAAGGAAAAATCTTCAAAGACTTTGAAAATGTATATAATGATCCACTTTCACTATAAAAACTTAAAATATCTCTCCCATAGACTTCCAATCCCCCCTTCCACTTGCTCTTTTAGAAGATTTTAGGCAAGGTTAGATAACTTGGCATTTTATGGTTAACTGACCATAGAGGTTATCTTTCATATTTGATTTTTGAGGTTCTATTCTATTTTAAAATTGAATTTGATCCTATAAATTTTAATAAACTCCATGATACCTACAATTCCCACAGATCCCATTGATGGAGGTCACAAGCTTGAGCCACCCTCAACCAACTGCCTTGAAAACTGCTCCTAAGGCCATTTGACATCCTAAAGACCATTTCTGGACTATAGAAGAATTACATACATCCATGGATATGTATGATGAAGAAAATTAATATTTTTAAAACCTTAAATACCTAAAAAAATGGTGGAAATCACCATTAAACCTACAATAATGCATAAATATGTCAAAATTTGGGTTTTTGACCCTTTTACTAAGCTAGACACCATGAAAACTGTTGTGAAGAGATATAAATGCCATGGAATGATGTATTATGTCTTATTATACCCCTTAAATTGTTATACACCATTTATTTCTTTGAAGACCTATAAAAATATGTAATTTTGAGCCATTTTAGGCCTCTTAGGCACCCAAATGTGCTAGATTCTTCTAAAAGATAAGTTGGTCAAAAGTTGGAGGGAGTCCTCTACACATTATAGGTGGTTACTAAGAAATTATAGGCAATTTTATGGACTTATGAGTCCAAAAACACAAAATTGGTCAAAAAAATTCCATTGTAAGGTTAAGCAAGTTCACTTTCAAGACGATTATTCATACAGTAAAGACACCCATTACACCAATTCTTTACATGGATATATGGTACATAAACCCCTTCAAAAACCCTAAAAATATTGAGATACCATTAAAAAGGTGTGAAAATATACACACATAAAGATGATTTATTATAGGGTTTGGAAGCATTTTGAACATGCTTACACTCTTAACGATTGTTCATAAAACTCAGGACCTTAACCAACCTCAATCCATAATTAATTTAAAGTACATAGGGTCACTAAAAACATACTAGAATAAATTGACCAATATGACCTTTCCCACTGATCTTCCTTGATTTAAAACATCTTCATGACATCTGAAACACCTCATAACACCTCTCTAAATTATCAAAACTCAACTTTGCCTTTTATGTCTTTGAGACTACCTGTGGGGATTTAAGCCTACCTTCAGAGTTTACATGAAGTTTAGAGTTTGAAAACTCTTTAAATGTGTTTAATGTGATTTAAAAAATATTACCATGCTTCTCAAATAGTCCCCTAATCTTGGAAACCTCAAACACACCTTAAAACTCCAAAAAATGTGCCTGCACGAATAGTGACCATTACGAGAGATAGGGAGGATTGTGTATAAATAGCAAGAAATTTAAATAATAACATGACCCTCATAATATTATATATTGATATAATATGTCATTATGACTAATATTACCAAGTTTCAAGTTTTTTGGATGTGTACTTTGTCATGTAGACCCTTTTTACGAAAAGTTACCTTGAGCTACATGCATGTTTCCTTCATGCCAAAACCTATCTTTATTCAAACATTTGAATGAAAACCATGAATTTTATCACTATAACAGGACAATATAGATTTATAACATAATATTATAACATTTTAAGACCTCTCCAAGGCCTAAATTAATTTTGGGCATCCAAAATTGACAAAACTTCATTTGGTCTCTAATGGCTACCTTCTTGAGCGCCTCTAAATTATGTAAGAAAAAAGAGAAATTTAAATATTTATAGGAATTTTATTATGTAATTTTATGATTTATTATGTCATTAATACAATACGTACCAAATTTTTTGCTTTGACTCAACCTGCAGATGCTCCAAAATGGCCAATTGCTCCAAGGCATGCTCCAATGTTGATCACAATTTGACATAGGGTTAAATGTACTAAAAAATAAAATATTTACCATTGTTAAAAACTTATAATTTTTTTTAATTGGTATAATAGGACATAATTAACCTCTCCACCAAATTTCATGATTGGATCTTGCATATTTTGGTCTGTAGGCCCATTTTGGCAAAAGCTAGTGACGTGTGCCTGCTTGGTCAAAATTCACAACTAAGTTTTTATTTATCCTTGATTTTTTTGAGATATAAAATTATTATTTTTAATTTTAAATCTCATATAAACTCTCCATGTATGATTTCACTCTTCATTGCTTTGCCTTCAACCTTATTCCACCATGTATGGCTTAAGCTTCTCAAAGAAAATCCATTGATTTGATGCATGTGTGCTCAGTGATGTAGGTGATGGATATGAGTTGTATGGATGTAGATTTAATTATTTTAAAAAATATATCATTATGATAATTATCTCATTCCCCTTATTATCCTTAAACATATTCTTGGAACATGAAATCTTGTAGAAATCACTGAATGACATCATTAAATAAATGTCAATATTGAAGGCCTTCAACCACTCCTTTCCTCTAGTCATACACCACCTTCCTTTTCAAAGGATTTCACCCTATGATATTTATGAAATATATATTCATTTAAACTGATCAAAATCCTATGCAACATTGTTATTTGGCATCAACAAAAGGGCGTGGGACCTTTATTTTGGTGTTTTAGGGAAATTGTCCCCAAACTAAGCTCTTCAAACTTGAGCATGGTTTGTTGAACCTAGAATTATATCCAATTTTATTTAATATTTTAACCTCAATTAACATCTATTCCAACCTCCTATATGTACCCAAACACACTTCAACATTCATTTCTACCTTTTAAGCTTTTAATGGCCTTATGAGGCTCGTAGCCTTTTCTTTGCCATTTCTCCTTGGTTTGGTCAAACCAGGAACTCTTTTGAATATTTAATAACCTTTTCATCCATCCTATACCTACTTGTATATGTATTTAAATTTTAATGTTCATATTCAACTCCAAGACCACACTTCATTAAGCTCCTCTCAATTAAGCCTAACTAGGCCTTAAGCACACCCTAGGTTTATAAACCATAATGTACGGCCTCTAATGAACCCAAAAACTATTTAATCACTTATATAAACTTTTAATACATCATATTACAATTTTTTTTTAGATATGGAGTGTTAAAACTCTTGGAATCTTCAAAACCCTAGTTTAGGGCTTCTCTCATGCTCTTTTTGAGACCCTGTTTTGGATTAGGGGGTTAAAATGAGTTCTATGATTCACATAGATATATTTTTGGATTAATTGGATAGGTATAAATGTATCATACCTGAGAGAGTTTTAAAAAATCATAAAAACATCACCAAGCTCTCAAACAAAAAATAACAAAAAAGTGTTTAGCTTGTTGTCCTATTTTTACTTTGATGATGGTTCTTGAGTTTTAGGCATGAACTAGGTAAATTGAGAGAGGTTTTTATGGATCATACATTTAGCCAACTATATTAAAAATTTAAAGTCCTTAATATTAATTAAAATTCTAATATTACCCCTTCTATTCTGGTATTCTAGGCCTCTTTTAGCTCTCTAGGCCTAAAAAACTAAAAAAAATGGATTTTTTGTCCTTTACATGTATGAAAACTCTTGGGACAAGTTTTATTCACCTTGGGTAATCTAACATGATGTCCCATGCCAAAATTTAGATCTTTCATTGATATATTTGGGTGTGAAGGTCATTTAACACTCAAATCCTGTATAATACATTGAGTGATCATAGTGAACAAAAGTGAAACTTGGAGGCCCTCAAACAATACTCTCCTCTATTAACACAGCCTTTTATTTTTTCAAGGCTCTTCCCATATGATATGGATACAATATTTAAACATTTTTATGTATCAAATATCCTTGCAACATTTTTCCATGGCATCAATAAAAGTGTCTGGGACCTCTGTTTTTGTGTTTTAGGGAAATTGTCCTTAACACAGTCATTCAACTTTGAAGATGGATTATTCCAAATTTATTGGAACTTTTAGACTCAAAAATTATTACCATGGTATCTTATAGGTGAAAACATAATATCCTCTTTATTTTTAACCCACTACAGGAAAGGAAAACTTTTGTAGTTGATAAACTTGCCTGCAACTCCATTAGAGCTCCAACTAGCAACTTGACTGCTTGGCCTATAAAGGCTTAAACAAGATACTGAGGATTTATGAGAAAGATAACTTGTATAATTTTATGTTTCATAATTAGGATTAGGTAAATTATCCCTCTAACACATGTTCCACTCTAAAACTAATCAAATGACCATTTCACAAGGATAGTAAGGAAAACCTATTTTATGCCATAAGTACCTTCTTATAATTAACTAGCTGATAAAACCAATTTTAATAGGTCATATTTGACCCTAAAATTACTCTTATAAATCCATTACTTCTCATTTAATTTTTAAGTGAATAAACAAGGGAAAACCTGGGCCCTGTTTGGATGAGTAGGCCATCTAGACACCCCTAAACTGTTAGTGATTGGTCATAAAGATGGGGAGATGAACCAGACCAAAAATGAAACCAAGTGGAATTTAATTATGGTCCCTATTACTTCAAAAAATATTTTGGCCAAAATCTCTCTCTTTCCTAACCGTACTGAGTGAAAATCTGAGGCTCTCTTAGAGTTATCCCAAACTACCTAAAATGGTTTTTCCTTAGCATGAAAAACTAAAAGTATGCCTATGAAATCCAACACTTGGAAAATATTTTTAGGCTATAAATGACATTTCCTTCCTTCTATAAACCTTATACAATAACTGGACCTCCATTAATGGTAGAAAACTTGTTTCATGCCTAATTTACAGCCAATAGGTTTTCCTTACCTCTGTTGGTTCCTATGATAGAATGTGATTTTAGGGAATATGAGGGGATATTATGGACACCATGTATTCCTACATATGATATATGATCCCTTGCATAAATCAAATCCTCCAAAAACTTGTTCTACTAAAGCTCCAAAAGGCTTTAAATTGTATCCTTTTGCTCTCAAACTCCTTCCCTCCACTCCAAATAATCTAAAATGAACTTGAACATGTCTAAAAGGGTGAAAATATCCATATGTAGGTGTGAGGAAGTCAAAACCAATTTGAATTCCTCAAAAAGTCACTTTTTCACTTAAATTTTCTATTTTGAGGACACTTAAGTCATCTAATACACTTTTGGGGTTATTTTGAGCATAATAACTTATCTAAGCCTCATTTTTAGTTCTCTAAAATATCCAAGACTTTTTAAAAACCTCCTTAATTCCCCTATATGCTTGAACAAGATGGAAACCTATTAGATCCTTCACTTGCAGTTCTACACCTATTTCTAGGCCTTTTCCTCAAAATCACCAAAATCACCTTAAAACTTGCTTAAAGTGTTTCAAAAGATTGCAAGTGACATGTGGTAGGGTCAAGAGGTTTGTCTCCTTATTCCATCATTAGATCACTTAATAACTAGAACTCTACTCAACTTCTCACTCCACAACAGGACCTCCTAGAATACTACATTGCATCATCAATTCAAGATCATAAAGGGACTAGTCATGGGGGTAAAAGGTTATTGAAAGGTCCAAAAGAGTTTTCTGATCCATCTAGGAAAATTTTTCCTATGTAGGACAATTTTGGCCAATAAGAACCTATCCATAAATCATCATGGACATGAAAAATGAGTCTCTAGATTCTTCTACCATCCATTTTATTTTCTTGACCAATATAAATTTTGAGAGCTACATCAATGTTTTGACAAACAAGCTTGTATCTCTACATTTTCTCTCTTATTTGACTAACCACCACCACCTAGAGGTACCTGGGAGAGTTGAGTAAATGATCAAATATATTTTATAGGCATTTTAATCCATTTTTATCTGATTTTAATAATATCTTTCACATTGGGTCCTTATTAGGGTTTTAGGGAGGTTTAACATAGGTTTTGGTGTTAATGATTATTCAAAAAGAATTATACCTTAAATCCAAAACCAATTCTTGGATATCTTAGATATGACCCTTTCTAATCTCTCATTAATATCTCAAGTTCCCATTCAAAGGTTACACATGCCAACAAATGTCTTAAGTGCTTCTTGGGTCTTAACACCTCATTCCATGAACTTGAGAAGGCCTAAAATAGTGTTTCATGTAATTTCATTCAAACCATGGCCTAAAATTTTGTGAACATGCTTAAAAAAACATGTCTTACTTCTATCCATCCTCACATATTCATAATTTCCTTGAAATCTGATCTTCATACCTTAATACGCTAGGCAGGGTCTAAGAGAGGTTTAGGTATAGGCTTAATCTAAAGGTCCTACCCCTATAGGTTCACCCTGAAACTCTCATGAGTGATTTAATACCTCACACACATGATAAAAAAGTGACATACAACCTTCACATGCCTATGTTAATTTATTTTTATGCTCATACCTCTTCATGTCATGACTAGGCTTCCTATGCAACTTTGACATTAATGACTTGTACCTTCATGCAACCATAAGGCATTATTTTCCTTTAAATTTATATTTAATGATAACATCCCTTAATTAAAACACTCTCTTAATTCACCTTTTCACAACATACACTGCCAGACTAGGCTTAATCACATTTGACATCATCCTTTACAAGATGCACCTTTGATATTAATGACAATATTCAACAAATAAATGCATTTATAAGCAAACAAGATAAAACCAAGGATGTGTCACCTAGTAATGGTGAATATGTACAAGTTACTATAACTCATCCCATATTAAAACTTAATACATAAAATGGGGGCACATAATATGTGTTCCAAACCTTGTTCCTTAAAACTACTATTGATACATCTATTATGAACTTGCCCATTATTTCAACATAAATACTAGATTCAAGGCATATTATTGCTCAAAATATGTTTTCATCCCCTTTGGTGACCACTCAAACCACTAGGCCTATAGTTTATTCACTCCTTCAAGTCATAAAGACCTTGCAAGACAAGGTTGTAAACATTAAAAAAAGGCTTCAAATTATTCCCATGCTATATATTTGCAAGATGTGTTTCATAAACCTATTGCACTTGAGATATCTTTGCACCCTTTACCAACTATATTTTTTACACCTAAGTTTACAATTTATGATGGCAAGGGTGATCTTATACAACATATTTAAACCTTCTATGTAACATGCCTTGATTATGCTTCAAATGATAAATGTTTGACCAAATTATTTCCAAGGAGCCTCAAGGACTATGCTTTGAGTTGGTTTTATGATTTACCTCTCCAATCCATGAAAGCATTCAAACCTCTTGTAGATAATTTTTTGGCACATTATTCTATGAACATTATCAAAAAGGTTTCCTATGTTCAAATTATAAATATCAAATAGGGAACCAATGAACCAATCAATGAATATGTCTTGAGATATAAGAAAATACTAGCTAAAATGACCAATCCTATGATAGACAAAAAGTTAAAAGACATATTAAAGTGAAGCTTGCTTTATCCATTACATAAGTCTATTATTTTCAAAAAGTTTCAATCTTTCAATGATGTATGTGATGTTGTACAGGACCATGAAATGAAGCTTATGTCATTGATTAAGCTCAAATATGTATTAAACACACCAGTTGCATCTACATCTAGTATAAAATTTATAATCAAACCAAGTTATAAGGTCAAACCTCTTGAGCCTAAAAAGGAACAACTACCATGGTTAACATGATTTCATAATAACCTAATTGTATTGTCCTATCTAATGCACCAAGGAGACAATTTACACATTTACATGAGCCTCCCACTTTATTACTCCTACAGTTGCTAGAGTGCCATCTTATATCTCTCCCCCTCCTACAAAGATTGATGTAAATAGACCTCTACCTAAAGAATATGATGTAAATTCTTATTGTGACTATCACCAAAGCCTTAGGCAATCTAATAACATATTTTTTACATTAAATCATAATATCCAAGATCTTATTGATGACAAATAGATTAAATTTGATGATCCTCAAAAGGAATTTGATTCATAACCTGGTGATCACCATAAAAAGAAAATATTTAATAATCTTTTTAAATTCCATTCCAATAATGAACCATAATTTTAAATGGCATTTAATGCACATCCTCCTCCATCATATTATGGACACACACGAGATGGGTTCATTGGTACTTACACAAGACATATACTTCTTATGGTTTAGAAAATTGTCATTTGTTTTGATCATAGTGAAATTAAGGATGATGACTCTAATCTCCATTCTCTATTCATTTGAGCATACCTTGATAAACAATCCATATGAAGTGTTATGATTGATAATGGTGCAATAAAAAATGTTTACACCATGACATTACTTATGCATTTGGGTTATACTCATGATGATTTACAACCCTCTACTAGATCAGTTAAATTATTTGATGGGACCTCCCAAAAGGTTCTTAGTAATATTGATCTACCTTTACAAGTCAGTTCCTCACATGTGGTTACTAATTTATTATTTATACCTTATACATGTGTTTTTGACATGTTGTTGAGATGACCTTAGATACACACTCTTTGAGTAATACCTTCTATAATGCATGAGTGTATTAAGTACATTCATAATAGTCAAGTAATTATAGTTTCTAGTATTCCATATGAACATCCTATTGAACAATATAAATTCATACTTAGGTAGATAATTATAAAGCTTGTTAAGGTTAATACACTACAAAAAGTTAAGCAATAATCCATCCCTTTTACTAGGTGGCCAGTACTTGAGAGACCTTTACACCAGAGACAAACAGTGGGTTCCATAGAATCCTCATCTTCTATGCACCACATTCAGATATCCAAAACACCTAAACATGTTCCTACTATTGATATTCTAAAGAAACCATAGATTAAATAAAAGTGGGTTCTAAGAACCCCTATTATTTATATTGATACTTCACGACCCTAGAATCTTATTATACATACATTGAGCATCATAGATATTACAGTGATGGATATTTCACTTATACATGTTCCTTGGCAGTACCACCAGTTTATTTCACTAGGTTCTAAGTGGGGAGATACCTATGATCACCTTTTGGATGAATTCATAAGATCATCTTATCTCTTCTAAAAATACTAAAAATATAAAAAAACATTCAGAAATCCAAAAACACTTTCAACATCTACATGTTCTATTGGCCCCTTGGCATATATGTCTTAGTTCCATGTTGAGGGATAGCATCTCATTTACTTGTACATACACATACACATACATATATAGATACATGATACACTTATGGGTATTTTTATTTACCTCTAATCACATCACTAGGGCATTAGGGACATCCATCTTCAATGATCTTGATACACAGGTTGTATGATTGGTTGATCACTCTACACTATCATGTTTGAGCTTACATATGTACTTACACGTGCCTATTATCCACGATTATACATTACATAGTGTACTTGAAATGCTATGTACTTGACATTTTTTGATAACACATTTGATCCATCATCCACTATGACATTTTTATGTTATTTTCTTAAATTTTTCCTTTACACACTTCCTTGAGTGTTTTGGCTTATTATTGTCTTAATTTTTTGAAAATTTGAATATACTATGTTGTATATGGCATCTATGCCTATGTTTGCTTTATTGGACATTTTAATATGTCATTCCTTGATTTTATTGACATTCAACTAAGTCCCTTCCATTTGATTTTATGGCATTTGAACATGCCCCTTGTATGCGGACTCCTTGGACCATTGATTTTTGACTTGCTTTTGAGTATTATTGTGTGTGTGCTTATTTGATTATTGAACTTGTACTGTTACTATCTAGATGTTACTATGATAATTGTAATGTGCTTAGGCCTACATGTGATCACATTTATTCTATGCACTTTAATGATACATTTACCTAGACATATCTCCTTATATATGTTATATGTTTACATTTATAGATTTTATAGTTGTCTTACCCTTTATAGGTGAGGTAACTTCTAGGTACTATCTTGCCCTTACTCAAAGTGGGGAATATTAGTGGGGTCATGCCTAGGAAGCATGTTCTCCACACTTTACACTAGTTCTTAGATATTAGTGGGGCATGTCATATGGACATGGCTTCGACACATTCATAGTTTCTAGATTATATAAGTGACATGGTTTGGAAGCATGTTTTCTACATTTATTTATTCTTTTGTACTTATACCATTTTGCATATTTAGTGGGGGCATGTCATATGGACATGGACTCCACACAATTATAGTTTTATATTTAGTGGGTGCATTCTTGGGAAGCATGTTATCCACATTCATTTAATATGGTACTTATAATTCACATATTTAGTGGGGCATGCTTTAGAAGCATTTTCTCCACACTTGCTCAGTATTCAACATCTCTAGTTTATAATGGGGACATATTTTAGAAACATATCCTCCACATTGGTACTTATATCAGTTTCATATTTCTCCATATATAGTGGGGGCATGCTTTAGAATCATGTCCTCCATACTTACACAGTTATCTAAATTGGCCAAAGCACATATTATATGATTTAAATTCACATATGTGGTAGAATTATATACATGGTACCATGTTACACATAGTTTCAACATGATACATATCTAAGGTGCATATGATAAGCAACATGTGCCTAATATTTCAAAATCCAAATCAAACTTAGATTCTAAAACTATTGCATGTATTAATACCCCATGGATTTTTTTGAATTTTAGCAAGCTAATCTACTACATTAGCTGGTTCACTTTTTGGTATAGTTGGGGTGCTTAAATAACTCAATATTTCCAAGTTTTTGATTTGGAATTGATCATCTAAACTCACCAAGTTATAAGTATCATTGGATTACATGGTTGAGCTAATCTCAATTGCCAAGTGGCAACTCACTTTTACTCCAAAGTTGGGGTATGGGCCTTCCAACCTATCTCTCTCTCTCTATCTCCTTAGATATATACACTTTAAATATTTATCTATATTTATCCTAATATTAATTTTAGAGCCTTAAAATGATATATATTTTACAAAAATAACTTACGAATAGGAAAGAAAGTTACATCGACACATAAGTGTACTCCTAAAACTTGTTCTTTCTATTTCAATCAATTTCAAGTAATTTTGACCTAGAGTATATGCATTGATTATACACTTTAACATGATCTTGTTTTTAATTCAATCACTAGCAAAGCATTTAAACTCAACTTTAAAAAATCACTCAGATTGAACTCAAGCAAAGATAATGTGTGTATACATACCCATGTACTTATTCTTTTCCTTTAAACTAAGAATTTCATTACTAGATTAAGGCGGGGAATGTAGATGACATTTATGATTATGTATCCCTTCAATCTTGCACACTTGGCAAACTCAAAACCTAGTTATTCCTCTTAATTCTACATGTCTTACTTCTAAAATCCTTACATATACTCTATCTTTTACCCCTTGGCCTATCTCTTAGTATGACCAATATTTTATTGATGTCATATATATCTCATATTTCCTAAAATGCTTAAAATGTACTTATCTTATACCTATGAAAGTTTCGATCTTGTTTTTGCTCTCCTTCTCCTTGGACACTAACATTTAGGACAAAAAATAACATCGATGTTATTGTCCTAACCTATGTAAGTGTCCAACTCCCTAAATTCATCCAATTTAGAATGAAATGTATCACAATGGCTAACCTAAGTGATTGAATGTGAAATATATCTTGATAGGATTGGTATAAATACAATATCAACCCTTATTCATTCCTCACCTATAAATCAAAGAAAAATAACACTCAAGAAGCACTTAAGTTACCAAAAGCTTTCTTATTCTACCCTATTCTAATATCAATCAAAGGAATAGCCTAGATATAGGTCTGAAGTACTAAAGGAATAATCATAAGGTCAAATTTTTCAAGTTACAAGTTAGGTCACTACTATACTTGATTTACACACATTGCATGATTCACACACAAGCTAACACATGGGGGAAAAATACATGAGTTTGAGTCCCTCTTATATAGTTTGGGTATGTAGGTAGTTCCCTTTGATACTAAGGTGATTGTGGGTCATTTTGACACCATGTTTCCACTAACCTATTTTCCCCCAAGGTCACATTGAAGATATAAAGCTAAGGTTTTGCCATTTCACTAAAAGCAATAGTCCATAACCCAAATTTGAATGTACTAAATCAAAGGTGAAGCCAAACATAGAAGCATATAGGTGATTGCATCTTATTTGAGTAGATATTTTTAAAATTACATTAGCATCAAACCCAAACACTAGTGTTGACACAATTGTCCCAAGATAACACAAATGTTTAGAGAGAGAGACACTAGATCCAAAATCTAATGACTAATCTAAACTTATCTTCCTACTTGCCTTCTACCTATACCAGATCCAAAACTATGTTAGCATTAAAAATAGCTAAGTACTCTCTTTTATGTCATTTATATATCTATCATAGTTGTATTTTCCATTAATATCCTATATTAGTTTTATAAATTCAACATATGGTACATCTGAGTTTAGCACATTAATTAGTATGTTGTAGATCTGATATTCACCCTTATACCCTATCATTTATATAATCTTAACCCTATATACCCAAGTAATATTCCTAGATACAAATTAGTGTTAAATATAATCTAGTATTAAACAATCTCATTGGCTAATTATGCTCCCTCCTTGTGGTATTAAAATGGTGATACAAGATATTAGGGTCATTGGGAAGTCTGAAATGGTTCACAAACATTGTCTCTTAACTCTACCCAAGAATTAATATACCCATGTGGTATCCCTAGGTACCAAGCATACATGGTTTCCCATAAGGAGTATGGAAATAAACTATAGGCAACATCCTTGTCTTAAACCTATATTCTGATTAGTGCATCCTTAAAGGCTTGAATATGTTCCTTTATTATTTGGATGCCTCCAACTATAAACTTAGCACAAATATTGTTTAGATTTTTGGGTAGATTGTGAGGTATGACTGATAAAATCATAGGGTAATAACCTCTTTTCCCAAATCAGGCCATGGGATTCACCATTGGTAAAGGTTGGGGGACAACAAATAGATTGATAAAAAAAGTAGTCACAGTTGTTGGTGAATTAATAGCTAACTAAATGGGCTTAGTCTTTTATGTTCCTTTTTTATCTCTCTTATTTGGCATCCTATGATTAGTAAGTTCTTAGAGCTTAGATCTATCCCTAAAAAACTTTGATAGAGTGTTTATCATTCTATTTTCTAGCTTAAGAGATGTTTTAGCTCAATGGAATCGAAGGTTTATAAAATGCATTAGTTTAAAATTTGGTTGTGAACTCAACTCGTGGTTCATAGGTCCCTCCTAATACCAATTATGTTGATCAATATTTTGACACAACCAATTATAGGTAGGGTTTGTTAAACATTTCCTCTCTTGAAAGGAAGAAGATCCCATGAGGAAAATGCTTCCCCAAAGTCTAAATGTATTATGTCTTGGTATGTTGGTCTTTGCTAAGTTGACTGATGTGGATTATTACTTTTAAGGAGAATGTTTTATCAATTAAGGTGCATATTACTTTTATTAACACATTCACTAAGAGGATTCATACTTTCTTTATAGTAATTACATGGTTTGGCCTCATATTGCTAAGTTGACTGATGTGGATTATTACTTTTAAGGAGAATGTTTTATCAATTAAGGTGCATATTACTTTTATTAACACATTCATTAAGAGGATTCATACTTTCTTTATAGTAATTACATGGTTTGGCCTCATATGGAAATCAAGTTTTCTTAGACTTGCATATAAAAGGCACAATTGATTTATCTATAGGTTTACCACATTAATAGATGAAATAATGATACAAGGGTGATAACAAAACATGAAATTGTATTCAAGATAGACGTTTAGTTATAGATTTATTTGTTGATACCAAGTCCCTAAGCTAACACTCTTTTAATATAAAATTCACAAGAACAAGGGTAAAGAGAAAGAGACCCTATTGCAATGAATATAATAGTGATATGTCTAATCAAATAAGCTCCATTAAACTAATCCTTGGTTGAGTCAGCCTAACACAACTTTAACTAAAGATAGTGAAAGAGTCTAGGGAAAATTTACTGTGAGAAGAAAAAGGATCACCACCATCAAACATGCATAGGAAAATGTTCACACACGATCCCAATGGTCTTCAAACATTAATATTTTCATTTTTGACTAATAAAGTTTAGAGCCCATACAATCATCTAGCTACAAAATTCACCTTGACAATAGAAAAATTCAAAAAAAAATAGAGAGTCAAAACTAATCTATACATCTATAAAGAATCATAAAAAGAAAGTGCTTGGTTCTCTATGCCTCTTTTATAATTCATAAATATCCATCATTAAGAAAGGCTTTCTATCTCATACCTATAAGAGATGTAAAAAATTAAAATTATAGGATATTAAGCTCCAACTATAGAAGTAGTTGAGTATTGAATGTGGATTTAGAAATGCAGTTGAGAACTTATATAGGAAAACATGATTCCACCAACATGGAAGTAAATTCCACCAGCCAAATGTAGTTGGAAGTGGTTGAAAATGCCTTAGAACTGCCATTCATTCTTGTCCATAAATGTCCTTGTAGTAGAGAAAGCTCTTCTTTAAGGTGGATTTGTCCCTAGGGATTTATTTCCTTCTCCCAAATGTGCACATCATGTTCTTCATAAGTTTTAATAGTTGAATCTACATTTTATTTGGATGCCTATGTCAGTTGTAGGTGACATTCTATATTTACATTTTTCCATTGGTAGATGCCTTGTCAATTTTGTATTTAATTCTAATTTTGGTAGTTGGCACTTCTACTTTTACATTTGACAAATTAAAGTTGAGCCATGCTCTTTGTATTTGGAACGAAATCCCCATGCTTCTTCAAGAAGATGCTCTTGTTTATTATGTCCTTGACATAATCAAAATGTGCTTGCCACACTATGATTAATGCCTCTAGCCATTTCACATTGAAGTTTGTATTCAATTCATTTATCTATTATGCTGGTTAAAAACTAATTATTATCATCCTACACTCTCAAACTTAAGAATAGTGATTTTTAGCCTTTGATAGTTTTGATGGCCAAATGGGCCATCAAAATTAAGCTAGTGATTTAAGAACATCATTACCTATATGTCCGTTATTGGCAGGGTCATGCCACATGGTTGTTCCACATTCTTTCATTGCTTCTTTGGGGCTTGATATGTGTTAACTATCTTTTGGCCATAGTGAAGCAATATTTTGCCATGTAACATCATCTCATTCACCTAGGGCTCTGATGTGTTTTGATATTTTATGAACCACCTGGGGAAATGGGTCACTAGGGTCATACCACTTGCTAACATCTTGATCACCTTAGGATCTAAATATTTTGTTACGTGTAGAGTCACCCGAGTTAGTGGGTTACCAAGATTATGCCACTTATAAACATCCCACTCAGCTAGAGGATTTAAGGATTTTTAATGTATGAAGTTTCCTAGGGCAATGGGGTATCAGGATCATGCCATATGGTAGCATCCAGCTCACCCAAATAGTTGGAGCCTCTTAGGCTAATTTGAACTACTCAACTTACACAAAGTCATGGAAATATGCCATATGGCTCTAGGAAACCTTTTGAAGAAATGACTAAGACCTAAAGAAGCTTTATGAATAGGTTGGGTCTATTGAGAGCTATGAAATATCACTATGTGGCTCTAAAAAACAAAGTGGGCATCTACATGCAGTAAAACAAAGGAACATAATCAATATTTTCAATTTTAAAAGCCAATGACTAAGTTTTTGAAATCAAAATGGCTAAGTTTTCAAAATAAAAGTAATAAGGTGGATAAACTTAGAAAAGAGAGAGCCATTTTAAATTAATTCAAATCCATTTTCAAAGCAAATTTTGACCATTTTTATAAAATTAACTAAGGCAAAATTTGAACATAAGCAAACATTTAGCCAATTTAGAGAATATTGAAGTATAAATGAAGGGAAAAGGGATAATTTAGTGGAATAAAGTAACCCCTTTTTATAAGAACCTTGCTAGATTATGCTCATTTACTAGAAATGACCAAGTTGAAATTGAAACAATCATAAACACTTAGCCAATTCTCACTTAAACAAAGTAGAAATGGGCTAAAATTTCTAAGATAAAGACTATATAAGACTCTAAAAAAGTCAAATAATTTACTTAAGTATAAATCATACTTTCCCTAAATGGGGATTTTTCAAGCATTTTTAAAATGTGATTTTAAAAAGGTCAAAATCTTTAGACTTGGGAAAATTTAATAAAGGACTCAAACATAAAAACCAACAAAAACTAGATCATATAAAAAATAGGGTCCCCATCTTCATCTGAAAATGGGGCATGTTGTGTGAGCAACAACAAGGATCATGAACAAATTGGACCCTATAATCCCAACTAAGGGAGAACTTTTCACATAAACTAAAGGAGAGTGTTCCAAATCCATTGGAATAATAATATCATGCAATAACCCTAGATAGTTGTTCTAATTCATAAAATTAAATATAATATAGTGTAATCAAATATTATAACATAAAGGGAGATGGTTTAAAATAAATAAAGGATCATGGTCAGAAAATGGGGGCCTTGATCACCTAAGGTAGAACATGGAAAGTTAAGAAAACCCTATAGCTATACTAATTTTAAGTGTAGAGTTAATTGAAGAAATGAGTTATACATTCAAACCTATTCCTTTGGGTAATATATATCTATCAAATGAAATAGAAAAAATTAGAGATACTTATCTTTGAGCAAACTTGTCGAGTCTCAATCTCCCCCTTGGCCAATGGTGATTTGTAAGACATTGTCATGGATTTGTACTGTAAGCATCACACTAGTTAAAACTAAATCTAGGATAAAATATTCATACTTGCACCAAGACTTCCCACAAGACAAGCTATCTTTCCTCCAAGGTAATCCCTAAGTAATGGCTCCTTTAAATGTAGATGTAGCATAATTACAAGCTGTAATAATGAAAAAAATGAATATTCTTCTCTATTTGATTGAAGTGAAGGTTGTATTTATAGTAATGGATAGGTTATAACCCTTTCACAATTTTAGTAAATAAGGTCATCCCACCATGACCCAATTTTAATAAGTTATTGTTTGGATTTGAACTAGGTTAACCTAGGCTAACCTAGTTGCGTAATATGTGCCATAAATTTTGCAATTAGGTTTACCTTGTCCAACCTAGTAGGAAAAATGGGTTTTGCTTAGTTATGGGATACTGAGAGGATAATTACCAAGGGATTTGAATAAGTGTGATTTTTATTAGATTTAGGTATGACATAATTAACCAATGATCTTATGAAACACCAATGGTTTGCCCACCCCTTTCCCAGTGCACCCTTTAAGGCATGCACTTTGAGATATTGAAACTCAATAGGATCCTGAAAGAGAGAAATGATAAATAAATAATAAAGTCTAAAAATAGTGTGTGTATACATTATCCCCACTCAAAGATCATCAGGGGTCATATAATTATAAAATGGGAAGTTGCTTCAAGAAAGAAGATAACAACATATGAAAATGAGCTAACAAATTATAGTAAAATGCAAAAAATAAATAATAGTGAGTAATTTATTTTGGAAATAATTTAAATTACTATATACATTATTTTAGTTACCTTTATGCCTAAATGGTTATCTAATATATTTTTAGTCTTGATTATGGAGGGTACAATAAATACTTTAGACAAACCCTAGGGATTCAAGGTTAAAGAGATAAAAATAATAGTCACAAGAAAATCAAATTAAATGAAAACTTTCATAATCGAATAATTCACATAAACTTGGCAAGATAGAATGAAAAAGGTTAAGTTATAACCAAAAAATAAAGGAAAATGAATAAATTATGATAACTTAGATAATTGAGAAGCTAAGGCTACTAAACTATTGAAAGACTTGAAAAATGCATCCTAGGTAAGACAATTAACGATCTAGATCAAGCCAAGGACACATGAAATAGAATAATTAAAACAACATCAATGTAAGAGAAGTAAAAATTCATACTCAAACAAATATGAAAAAAGTGAAAATGTAAACAACATTGATGAAAGATAATTAAAAATCCATAATCAACAATGGAAAAATAAAAGGTAATTAAATAACTAGAATGATGGCTTACAAAAAGGTGAAAAATAAAACTCAAGGTCCCAAACATAATGAAGGTTAACCTAAGAATGATAAGGTGATTCAATGAAGTATCTAACAACACCAAGATGCATAGTTTAGTCTAATGATGGATGAACTAAAATAATCTATGTTGAGCATGTTTGAAAGATATGAAGAATAGGAACTAAAGAAATTGGGAAAAGATTAAGAAACAAACTTGCCTATCATGGGGGGGGGGGG
The DNA here is from genome assembly GCA_037957365.1 of Torreya grandis. Taxonomy (NCBI): domain Eukaryota; kingdom Viridiplantae; phylum Streptophyta; class Pinopsida; order Cupressales; family Taxaceae; genus Torreya; species Torreya grandis. The sequence continues at coordinate 946,611 of JARHVA010000987.1, read as the reverse complement.
GATGAAATGGGTGATGGGGAAAATTAAAGCAACACCAAGGTGAAAATATAATCTTTACTAGAAACAATACACTTAAATTAAGTTAGTAAGACAGAGGTTGTTGACATTAAGAACCCTAGAGAATTAATCCTATCCATGCAAATTTGGGTTAATGAGTAAAGTATAAATATCATCCCATGAATGCTATATATGAAATAAAATTAAAATGGTTGATAAATTTCATGGAATACATCATCAATAACATCAAATAAATCATGTTTTAACTAAAGTATATCGTTAACCATGGTCTCATCTATCTTCATCGAGAAGTGTGCAAGGACTTATCGATGCATGATCCATATGGATAATGTAGGTATACTATAAGGATGAGTATGTGGAATCTCATGTGAGGGGTAATCAATGTGAAGAACTAGTGCTACAATATGATTGAAAGCATCTAATCTCTAGGATGATGAAAGGTGCGGGGAAGGTTAGGCCTTTGCCCATGAATGACCTAAGTATACTACTAAAAAGGTGATGATGTAGGAAGTGGTAAATCATAGAAGTGTTTTTATAGTACTTTACACATGTATGTGTGATTTGTAACACACTAATGCCAAAGAAAATAAACATCCTCGTGCTTAGGGATATACTCTTGAAAAAGCTTAGGAGGATGTAGGTTCTTATCAACAAAATGTGTCTTCTCTAGATAAAGTATATCAATGTAATACTAAATTTGTGGATAATGAGTAGAGGTATGTGTGTTCATTCCATGAAAACAAAACTTACATTTATGAGTAGTTGATTGTGGAGGTTGACTATCTATGGTAGAGGAGGAAATACTTGTTTTTATGCTAAGAACATCTGATGTACATAATAATCCTTGGCCCAATAACCAACAACTTTACGGAGTTCATAATATGGCTCATCTTCCCATCATGTGGTAAGGGATCAAGTTTAGGCAAAGGTCATATAGTATCACCATTAGTAGGAAAACTTAGAGTAGGATCTAGATAGGGCTTGACAACTTTAAGATAAGAGATCAATACAAGTCAAAGTAATGTGATCAACATCTTAGGAGGGATCATGCTCAAAGGATCATAAAATATAGTTAACTAATATGGTCTCATTATGGCATGGTCAAAATTTATACTTTGAATAGGCTCAATAGTTAATAAATGATAAATTATGTGTGTGCTCCATCTCAACATGTGAACATCAAATGAGGAAGAGATAATGTCAAGTACAATAGAAGAAGATGGATGAATATTATATAAATTTAAATAATGTTGTAAAGAAGAGTGATATCTAAGTGTTTCTACATCTTATCTTGAGTAAAACCATCTAAAATGGGTCATCTAATGATTATACATCATCATAATGAGTATGAAGATCAATAGTGCAAGCGTCAATGATTTTATCAGTCGAGGTAGAATGAGAAAGGGGTTATTTAGTATTTATTATAGTAGTGGGAATCTCATCATTTTTTTTAATGAGACTAGGGTCATAAACAATGAGGTAATTGAGTAATAATGAAAGATGTGAGATCAAAAGTTTTGATTTTCAAATTGATCTCATCATGTTCTTCATCATCAAAATCTAGTAGATTAAGCAGTATATTTGCCACAAGTTTGGGGTGGCCATTATAACCTCTATTAGAGTTAATGGGATAATTAAATCATTGATATTCATGAAAAAGGATGCAAGATAAAGTTTCAAGTGTGGTTATTTTTAAAACACTACATTCATTAAATTTTTAAAATTCCAAGGGTTCATGTCTCCTTGAATCTTATATATAGCACCGTTGTGAGGAAATTTGACACATTGGCATGTTGAGAAGGTTATAACTCTCAAGTAGTGTGTCTAAGGTTGATTGAGTAAAATGTTATATTATAATGGAAATTTTAAAATCATGACCTTGATATGAACTATGATAGGATGAACCATGATAGGAAGACAAGCACAACCTAGGGTAGGCATTTGCATTCTATCATGGCCTTGACACGTACTTTGAGAAAATTTAAGATTGAATTTAGAGTACCCAAGTGTTTTGATAAAATTTAGGGAGGTAACACCATGCCAAAACATTCATCAATCAACACTCACTTGAATTGGATATCACCAACTTGGACACTAGTGAATAATGGAAGATCATCCACATGAAGTAATATTTTGTCAAAGATCATTGAAGAGATAGGAAATTTGAGTGAGAGTGAAGTATCTATAGTTTCATCAATGTGTATAGACATTTCCTCACACTCTTAAAGAATATTATCGTTAGAATCAGATAAATTGGTTTCTTTCCCCACAAGTGAGGGTCAAGAGATGATAATTTCAAATAAGAGTTTCATTAAATAATTATGATGACAAGGGGAAGTCCTCATGAGTTAAAGAAAATTAATTTGAGATGGTATATGATAAATTTATGTTGTAGGATACTATTCATAATATCCAATTATAATTGCATCAAATAAAGGTGTGTAAGATTAAATCAAGTCCTTTGAAGGAGGAAAAGACGTACAATTAAATTGATGGTGATGGAGAGTATTTGATTTAGATTTAACTTATATGATTTGGCTAAGTGTGGCAGATTAAGTTGAATTGGATAATGTCATTTATGGTGTAATGGGATTAATGATTGATTATTTTGAATATTTGGATGTTGTAGGCGGTGAAGAAAGCATGAAGTATATTTATTTTTGGTTTTAAAGTTGGGTAATTAAAAATGAGGTATATTTATTTGTGGTTCTCAGATTAGGCAAAATAAGCATAAAATAATATCAAATATAAAGAAGGATCTTGTTAGTATGCAAAATAAGCATGTTTTGCTATCCAAATGAAAGAAGGATCTTGTTAGTATGCAAAATATGCATAAAATAATATCAAATATAACTTCTTAAGTGTGGTTCTCAGATTAGGCAAGACTTGAAGTAAAAAACAATGAATTAGAAAGATAAACAAGACATTTTAACCTTTCATTTGGATGTTCCCTTCAAAGATGACATAGATACATGTTGATTGATATGTGTGTAACTCCTATACATCTAAGCTTAATTCTCCTTCAATCTATTGTGTAGGGCACACATCTCTCACCCAATCTTATGCACTCTTTTCTTGAATTTTGATCACATTTATACACATAAGTCCCATGCCATATCATAGACTTCTGCATAATGACCCCTGTGTATCCCATACTATGCACTCATCATTGTACACTTCATATCTCATAGAATTTCATGCTCTTCACATCTCATAGCCTCGTGCACCTCTTAGTCCCATATTATATCTTAGTTTGATATGCCTAGCTAACTCTTAGATTCAATATCACATTCATGTGTCACCTTGCCTTGGCCACATGCTTCAAAGGATTCACCAACTATCATCTAACCTAGAAGATGAACTGACACAACTATCTTCTTGGTAATTGATAGCAGTTGTAATTGTTATTGTATTCTAATTATATAAGTATGTAACATACACATCTAGCCTAAGGTTTATACTTCACATATTCATAACATAGATATCATGCTCCTCACATCTACTCTATAAAACATGCATTGTAACAAATTGTACCAATTTTCCCTATTCTCTGTTAATGAATAGAAGTTGTATTTCTTGCAAGTAAGACTTTTACTGCATTGAATGTGTTTAGTTATTTCTTTCTAAATTATCTTTGATCATTTAATCTACACAACCAAAACTTGATTATTCCCTACACACTTGGTTATGGGCCTTGTGGTGAAAATCATTGGTATCAGAGCTAAAACAATCTTATTCTTTTTTATACCTATAAACACATGAACGTAATTTGAGAAGGATTTTTTTCCAATTAGTTTTATTTTAGAATATCTGAAAGAAAATCATAGTAAAAGTAATATGTATGATGCCCAAAATTAACCTAAGGTATCCCCTAAGGTACAAAAACTCATCGATGATGCACTAGAGGCACAATGTACTAAAAGTTTTAGCCACTTTTATGAATTGATGGTTTAGCTTAATTTGATGCCTTCTACCACACCTCCACAGTTTGCTCAATAGTGATTTCATCAACAAACCCCCTTCAAATTTAAAGTCAACCTCAACATCCCTCTATTTGAAGGCAAGATTGATGATAAAGAATTGGATGCTTAAATTGGATAACTCAAGGCATACTTCTCAATCATTTATTTCACCAATGCTGAGAAGATCACTTTCATAGTACTAAAAATGTCCATGCCAGTTGTTCAATCATGGGAGAGCTTTAGTGCACAACACACACAAGAATGTATTCTAATTAAATCTTGGAAGACATTTGTTGACTTATTAAAAGGGAATACTACCCTATGTGCCACTTTAAATATGAATACATCAAGTTCAAACAACTATGCCAATGTAAAGATCAGTTCATGAAAGACTACACCAACATTTTTCATGACTACTTTATGCACATACATAAGAACATTAAGATGTTGAAGTACATCAGTGGAATCTCACCTTATATCCATGTGAAGATGGATTTATTTACTTCTGACACTTTGGTGAAAGCATATCACAATGCTTCAAAAATCGAAGCCAAGGTAAAGATGAAGCAGTTTGTCACCTCTTCATCTAATGTAGTGCATAAGGGCCAACCTTCACACAACTCCACATCATAACTTTTTGTGTAAAAGTAAAAACACACTTCTCATAAAGGATAACCTCCATAAAAAATTGATCAACCTTCAAAGGCTCTAACACCTTTTTCTTTAGATAAAATCAAGAAGAAAAAGTCTAATGATAAGTGGTGTCATCACCATCACTCATCCACTCATGATGATTCTGAATGCCATGCATAGAAATTGTTATTCAAATAATCTACATTAGAACCCACATCAATGGACAACACTAATTTAGATGCCTCTTGTTTGATCACTTGCACCACTATGATCAACATCTCTAAAGAGCATGAATGTCTCTTCCACACCAAGTTCTGGGTGAAGGGTCAACCTCTCCACATCATCATCAATAGTGGAATCTAAAAGAACATCATCATGTAATTTATAGTTTAGTTCCTTGGCCTTACCACTATTGTACATCCAAATCCATACTCTTTAAGGTGGATCTAGCATGGGAAAGATATATAGGTCTAATGGCAATGCACTTTTTAGTATAAAGTCAAGCCTATGGAGGACAATGTCACTTGTTAGATTGAACCTCTAAAGGTCTATGAAATACTATTAGGGAGATCATACTTTTATGATTATGAAACTACATATCAATCTAATCCACAACATTGGACTATTTACACGTAAGATAAATTTTACAACCTTTTTTAATCAACACCATTGACCAAAGTCACCTTGGTATTTGCCAAATAATGTCACAAGATTAATTTTATACATGTAGAAGTTTGTGATACTCATGGTCAACCCTGATACACTAGCATAGTCAAAACCAAAGCACACCTTAGTGGTACATAACATTCACACATCATCATAGTAATAAAAAAATTGATAAGTTACTAGAGTAGAGTACGTAAGTCTTTACATGACCTAAAATCCTTCTAACACACTATACAGTAAAGCACCACATCGATTTGGTTCATGTATCCCCTCTTCTAAATAGCCTTCTCTATCATAGATCAGTTTGGGAGAATGATGAATCCTAATGCCAAATTCAAGAGCTTATTAATCAAGGAAAGACTAGGCTTAGCTCTTCACCTTGTGAGAGTATTATAGTCCTCATAACAAATAAGGATGAGTCTTGACTAATCCACATAGACTATCACACACTCAACAAAATTATGATGAAGAATCGATAATCACTACCATGCATTGATGACCTTCTAGATCAGCTCTAAGGTGCATAATACTTCACCCCAATTAAATTAAATTCAATTTACCATCAAGTTCTAGTCCATCCTAATTATGTTTAAAAGATAGCCTTCAAGACTCAAGAAGGATTATACAAATGGTTGGTCATAACTTTTGGCCTCACCATTGTGCTAGCCACTTTCATGTGATTTATGGATGATCTAGTCAAGCCATTCCTAAACTCATTCATCATCATCTATATGGATGACATTCTCATCTTCAAAAAGACTTGGGAGGAGCATATGGAGCACATCTCATGCATCTTAGACACTTTTCACCAACACAAGTTCAATGACATGGTGCAAAGTTACTCCAACTATAGGAAGGAACTTTATGCTATAGTGCAATCAATTAAGCAATGGAGACACTACATTCTAAAGAAAGAGATAATTATTCATTCATACGATAAACCACTTCAGTTCCTATAATCATAAAATAAGATGGAAAATACATACCACATAAAATGGATGACTCACCTATAGTAGTTCCATCTCATCATCAAACATAAGAAAAGGAAGGACAACAAGTATGTAAATTGCCTTAGCCAACTACCAATTCATGTGCTCATCATAGTTCTAGACATGCATGGCCATAATTTTGTAGATGAGGTTCATCACTACTTAGTTGATCAGTACTTTATAGTAACCTACACTAGCCTTATGTAATGCAACCAAGTTTAGGAGTTCTATTTATCTAAATAACTTCTCTATAGATCAAACATCTCTATGTTCCTTCTAGCACACCTCTTTAATGACTCATTTAGGAGGCACACTATGCCAAGACCTCAAAACACTTTGGAATGATAAAGACTCTAGCCACACGTGCACATAGATGTGGAGTGCCACATCAAGTCTTAAATTCTTTATTGTATTGTAAATCCCACAAACATGAATATGGGGATTTACACACCTCTACCAACTCTATCTAGACCATGAGAATCTATCATCATAGATTTCATGATTAGATTTCCTACAACGAGATGATAGTGGATTAGTTTTCCAAGATGAACATCATGATCACATGTAGAAAAGACATTAACATAGTTGTCATTATACAAGTATTGTTTAACCATGTTTGGGTTCATTTTGGGTCACCCACATCCATCATATTTGACCAAGATCCTTGCTCTATGAGTCATTTTTGGTAAGCATTATGGGAATCGATGGGTACATAGCTAGATCAATAAATGACTCTTCATACTCAGATGGATGGGTAAAGTGAAGTAATTAATCACACACTTGTTCATCTTATGTGAATTTATAACCATACACATGATCTCACTTGAGATGATAATCTCTTGTACATTCAACATGCCTACAATAGGGATCTTCATAGCTCTACTAGCCATAGTCCATTATAGACATGTCTTGGGTTTCAACCTTCAACACCTCTAAACATCTCCTACTGTGTACCATCAGGTAATGAGTCACTGACATTGGAATGGGAAATAGACAAAGTTGATAAATTTTTATGCTAGATCTAGTCTATTCACCAAAAGATTTAATATATCCTCTCATGTACTCAAGCTAAGTACAAGGAGTGCCATGATGCACATCACACACCTCATACATTATGAGTTGGTGATAAAGTCTTGTTATAACTTCATAAGGAGTGATTCAAAGGTACAAAATGTAAGATCAAGCCTTTGCACTATGGTCCTTACACCATTTTATACATAACTAGTGTGAATGCCTTCACTCTTGATCTACCTCAGTACTTGGACATGCACCTAGTCTTCAATGTGGAACTTTTCAAGCCTTACACTTTATCCTTATTGAGCTAGAAATGACAAAACATCCTCTAATTTAGATCCTAAATACTTTCATCTCATAAAGAAGGAACAGATCATCAAAGTGAGAGAGACACACACACATCCACTTTTATGAGTGGTTAAGATTGGATAATATGTTAATCAAGATAAGTGTTTCACATCATAGCAACTTTAGGTGTAGTTTCCACAAATATGCATCAATGTAATGGAAACCATTGCTCTTCAAGAAATGGAAAATGATCCATGCATAGATCTTATATAGTTGAGCTCACTTCTCATTCATTCTACTACATAGGGCACACACCTATCACCTAATCTTGTGCACTTCTTTCCTAAAGTTTGTTCACAGTCATATACATAGGTCCTAGACCACATCACATATCTATGTGCATGAACCCTTGTGCACTCATTATTACACACTTCACAGCTCACAGACCTCCATGATCTTCACAAATCATAGCCCTTCATGCCTCACAGTCCCATGCTATAGATTAATTTTGTAGGACTAGCTAACTCTTGGACTCCATAACACATCCACATGTTACCTTACCTCAGCATGTGCTTCAAAGGGTTCATCAACCATCACAAATCATAAAATATGAACCAACACAACTGTCTTCTTGGTAACTGACAATAATTTTAACCACTCTTGTATGCTAATTATATAAGTATGTCGCATACACATCTAGCCTAAGGTCAATGCTCCACATAGTCATAACATAGATAGCATGCTCTACGTATCTACTATATAAACATGCATTGTAGTACATTGTATAAGTTTTCCCTATTATTTGTTAATGAATCAAAGTTATATTTCTTGCAAGTAAGACTTATGCTCCATTGAATGTGTTTATATATTTATTTTTGAATTAGCTTTATTCATTAACTTTGCACAACCAAAACTTGATTGTCCCCTCATGCTTGGTTCTGGGCCCTATGGTATAGTTAATTTATGCCTAGATTGTAGAGCATAAATTCTTTATCAATTTTGATACATCATGTGATTGGTATCACCCCTTGACTACATGTGATTGTTGAACAATTGAAAAGAAAGGCGAAACTTGACGAATGAGAGTGGCTCTCCTAAAGGGCAACACTTCATTGTGTTTCAAGACTTTTTAATAATGGTAAATGCCCCTTGTATTTATAGATTTTATAGATTTACCATGGCCTTTGGATCAAGATCAAGATCAGTGGATACAATTCCATTTAATGTTAGAGGTAAATGAATTTAATATTTTGGAAAGAGGTTACCTTAATGAGGCATGGCTTGCCTTAATCCTGAAATTTGTTTCCATTAATTCCCAGTGCTTACCAAATTTTATGATAACATAATAATTATTGATATTTATTAATGATGTCATCATTTGGCCACTTACCATAATTGTGAGAATAATTCCATTAATGAATTAACTAAAATAAGCAATTCCAAAAGCTATGGAATTTCCAATTAGAATAAGATTAAGTTATTAAAATAGGTTAATTAAATTAATGGAAAGTGGTATGAATTTTGAAAATCAAAGAAATATTTGACATAATTTATCCCAAAACATCTCTTACATAGTGACAATTTTACTCAGGATGAATTAATTGAAGTTGATGATTGTATATGGTGCATTTCCCCAAGTAGGGATGCCCTAATATGTTTCAAAAGATGTACATCAAATATACAAAAGAATTTGGTCATTTTAGTGATTTATGTGATATTTATATAAATAATTATAATTATAATTTTTACATGAGAGTGGTGAGAACAAAGTGCTTAAAATTTTCCCCTATTTTAGAAGGCATTACGAGACATAAGAGAAGTAACAATTTTCAAATAATGAAAATGTCATTTAAATGATTTGATAATGATTGAAGAATGATGTGTTCATGTTTTTTTAATCTTGTTCAATTAATTAAAATGAATCCACAAAGAAGCCCCAAATAATGTTTGGGAATGCCCATACTTTCCCCTCAAGGGAGTGACAACAAAATAAGATTGATGGATAGGCCCTCAAAAAGAAGAAAATGGATAAGAAAAGTGAAATTAACCCATGGATGAGATTAATCAACATGATCCAATGATTTCATGCATTTGTTTTCAATGATGAATAATAATTGAATTGAATTATCCCCAAGATAAGGGGGAAGTGGGAAGGATACATCCTAAAATAAGAGGCACACTTTGACTACCCCAAATAGGGCAAAAGTGGTGGGCTTAGGGAATGATCAATCCTGAAATAAGTTGCACAATTTGATTTGACCAAAAAAGGCAAAAGATATAGAGCTTGGAATTAGAAGAAAGACAAACTAATTGACTAATGATTTGCCCTATTAGGGTGGATTTGACAGTTGATTTAAATGATTTTCCCTAGTAGGGTATTGTTATAATTAATCAGTCTAATTGATTTTATTAATTAATTAACAAGCATAACTCAAGGATATAACATGTTTTATAAATTAAAGATGATATGAATGATGAAAATGTAGGTGCAATCATAGAAGGGCTTTTCAAATAATGAAGAAGCCACAAAAAATAGGTACACAAGAATGCTCAAAGTTAAAGAAAGAGATGATTGGAAAAACATACTAATGATTAAATAATAATGAATTTGGATTGGAAGAATATGGGTTTTAATAATAATGAAACAAGAGTGGTTGAGTTAGCTTTAGAAACTAGTTGTGACTGAGTGTTTCCTACATAGTCCAAATGGACCTTAGGCCAATGTAATTATTCCAAGAAATGGGATAAAATAGGATGAAGAATAAACTAGATGATAGACCAATGTGTATGACTCTCCTAGTACATGCTTATTTGGAGATACATATCCTGATGATCACATATATAGCCATAATATTCAATTTTTTTGACTTGATCAAGGAAAATGGGATGATATGATATGGTTAAAGATGATCAAGATTATTTGTATAGATAATGAATGATCTTGTAAGGGGATGAACTACCAACATAGCGTGACATCATATATAAACCTTGATCATTTCATTTTTAATGTAACATGTGATGGTATGCATCGTGATATAAAACACCATAATGACCTAGTTTTACTAAGCATAAGGACTAACTCTCAATCCAATATAAAAATGGTAATAACACACCAATGATAAAAACCATGATGATAATGATAACATGTCAATGGATAGAATCAAGTACAAGTATGAGACCATAAGCACCATAATCATGACCTTGTTATCACAATAGAACGAGTCAAGGCAACAACAATATAAGGAAACAAACAAGCAAGTAAACACAAAATAAAAAGAAAAGCAACATAAAGCATCTTGTTGTTCAACCAAGTCAAATTCCACTAGATAGGCTCAATGATAATGATAACAAAATAGGGCCCCTAAGCAAGGATAGATGAGAGGGAAGGACACATCCCAAGGTGATTGAAATGATTGGAACCACTAATGAATCTACCCCAGTAGGGTATATTTGAGAAGGATACATCCTAATGGTTGCTATCATAACTAGCTCAATGATTAATCAAGAATAATGATTGGATTTAGGACAAGATAAATGTTTTTGAATTTTATGGATTTATATCTCTTGTGAAGATTTTAAGCCTTTTTATAATGTTTAAAATTATGTTGATTTATATCTCTCATGGATGTTTTAATCCTTTTTCCAAATTTTAGGTGTTTTTGACTGTTTTGAATGTTTTTGGGCTTTTAATATCTTGACTCAATGGAGGATTAAGAGATGCATAATGTTTTAACTCATAAAATGATGAAAACATTGGAATGGTAACTTGAAAATGATGAGAGAATGGTTTAGTATGCTTGAAAAATGGTGAGAGTGTGGAATAAGGGTGGTCAAGTTGACCTCATAAACTGAGTGCTACCAACATAGTTCAAATGGACCTCAAGCCACTATAGCTCAACCTACATAAAATAGTAATGAATAAAGGACTAATGGATAATGTTGGATAGTAATGAGGGAAAGGAATAGGAGTATCCAAGGACCATGTCACAGATAACTAAATGCATCTAGTCATCAAAGTGTCATGTCAATAATAGGCCAAAAGATTTCCAAAAATAGTTCTCAATATACCTTCCACTTCCATGACAAGTTTAATATGGGAAGACTAATGGTCATATTAAGATGGGCTAGATTGAATAATAGTGAATGGAAAAAATGGTAATGGACCATACTATTAAATATGGCTTGAACAAAATGGTTTATAATGTAAATAGGTCTGCCCCCAAGTGTCAAGGTACTTGTAGACAAAAAATTATTTATGCGTGATGCCATAAATTTGGTTTTCATCATGGTACTTTCCTGAGGTGCCATAACCATGGTTTTCAGTGTTGGCTCAATTATTTTGTATTTTTAATTATATTTGTATTTTATTTTTAGCATCTCAACTCAATGGAGGATAATGGGATGCATAATGTAGACTCTTTGTTATCTAACCAATACCCACTTGGAATAGTAGCTCTATCTAGATCCTACTACTGATGTGAACTATACCATTATTGTTGTGATCTTTGTTAGACATTGATTTTACTTCCTCCAAACCTCTAAAAATGTGTCTTCGTAACCACTTTAAAAAAGAGTGTTGCCAGAATGGGTAAAAAAGTGTAGGCATGGGATAAATGGTGTAATTTGGTGATGTAACATAGAAGTTTAATAAATGATAACATCAAAATGGAATGTATAGTGGTTGAAGGACAAATGAATATTAGGATTTCTAGTCACACACATTATTTTGATTCCAAATTTGACTTGATTTTGGTTGTGGTATGCCTAACATTGACTTCAATAATGTCTTAATTAAGCAATGTGGAACTAATTAGCTCAACTATTAGCACCTCGAAGAGGTTTTCACCAATAAATTATTCTTAATTATTATGGTTTGGATTATACAATATCACCTTGACTAAGGTTTCACTAAGGTATGTTGATCATTCATTGTTAATGTCCCTTAGTTCTTTAAGCAAGATTTCACTAAAGGATGTTGACTTTAAACTTTTATTATCCCCTAACACCACAAACAACGTTTCACTAGGAGATTTTTATTCTTTTTGAATGTTTCTTGAATCTCAAAAAACTCTACCACTTTGATGTCACCATGGAAGGATTTCAACAATGTGTGATTTTACTGGTTCCAATCAATTTTTGTGGTGGTGGAGCATCAACATAATGGCTAGGCTAGCTGGTGGTAAAGGGTTGTGTAATGGTAATACATAGAAGGGTAAAATGCAACACAGTCCTCATGGAGTATACTAGGAGAACTTACATTGATGTCAAAGGAAACTTCCTCAATAATTATATAAGGATCAAAAATATATTTAATCTAATTTACAAGGAGTATGTAGTTGATGTTATAACATCTACTATGGTATGTTGATTCTAAAGTTGATGCAGATTCAAGGGTATCTGATAGAAGTGTATAGTAATGTTTTATTATCCACTAATGTATGTTGATTCTAAAGCTAATTATAACTCAAGTGGATCTAAATATGATATTGAGACTAACATTGATGTTGCTTCTTATGCTAAATTTGATATTAGTTCTATAATGGAACCCTATTTTGACATTAGTTCTAAGATAGAACATGATTATGATGTATATGTTGATGAAGATGCTGATAATAATGTTGGATCCAAAAGATAACCCATTTTTGATGTAAATGTGTCTACAAAAATGGAATTTTAAAATTCATTATCCATAATTACCTTTTTCACTTGTCTCTTGAAAATGAAGGCTTTGGGATGATGGTGTGTTATAAAATGGGGAATGTTTAGCAATGGATGAATAATGGGTTGTTGTTCAATAATAATGACCACTTCAAATATTGGATCATCAAAGATAGTTCCTTCCTAAAATATAATTCCACCATCAAATATAAGTGGACCATCAATGGTGTGGGTTTGGTCAAAGATGGGTGATTCAACAAAAATATCAAGGATTGGTTGATTATCTTGACCTTGCTTTGGAAGTGGATGTATATGATCATGCTTGGGAAGGGGATCATGACATATCCTAATTGAGTGGTTATCAAACTTGGACACACTTGGGTCTTCAATAGATAATGGCCCTTAGAGGGGAAATTATTATCTTTAATTTGGCTCTAAGACCAAATTGGATATGAGATAGGTATAAAGGGAATTATCAAAAAAATAGTAGTTAGAGAGGTCTCTAAAGTAACCATGATCTGATTAGCAAAGAGTTGACCATTATAATGAAATTTCAAAGTAATGATGTGGTTATGTTGGTGTGGGTATAGAAATTTCCTCTTTAACACATGTTTTTCCTCTTTTTTAACCATGTTATGTAATTGGTCTAGAGGAAAGTTAGGTGGGACTTTGGCTCCCTCTACTATGAGCCACAAAACTATGACATTCTTGTATTATTTGAATACAGATTTATCCAAATCAATTTTGAATGCCATCATTTTTATTTTTATTTTAAAAATGTGCCCTAATAAGGATTCATGCAATGGAACTAGTCTTGAATGAAAGTGGCCAAAAGAGGGTGGTCTTGGTTTAGATAAAATTGGCCCAGAAAGGGAAGTCTTTATCCAATGTAATGGGCTTGGCTTGGCTTGTCCCCAAAAGGGTGGAATGAATTGATGTTATTATAATGAAAGAAAGTATGGATGACATGACTTCGTCATTCCCAACTAATAGGTGTGGGAGATTAAATGGAAAGACAAGAAGTGGTTTGAATTGGAATGCAGTTAAAGATGAATTGGATCAGAATTGGAATGCAGTTCAATATGAATTGGATCAAAATTGGAATGGATTGATATAGGAATGGGGTCAAAAGTGACATAATGTGAATAATTTATTCAAAACTATATTTGGATCCAAATGGACCTGATTTGAATGGTTTTTAATTGGATAGTATAATAGTGCCATACAAATAGTGTAATAGTATAATTGACCAACATAACACTAAGATAGGATAAATATATCCTAAAAATTGGGCATGGTAATGTCTCATCTCATAGGTTTTGATGGCATACCACTATTTTGGACTTTGGTTTTAGATTTGACTTGTGTTTTTTTAATATAAAAGTGTTTTCAACACAACAATCAAGCATCAACACATAAGTAATCATGAATTTACCTTAGGAACTGACACATGATTACAAATAAACATGGATCCATTTGATATAATTACCTTTAATAGGATTTAAAATTTTAATGGTTCATTGAGTAATTACAAACAATTATGGTGGTGTTTTAGTTACACCCCTCTCTCAAAGGTTTGTATAAAAAGGCAATCTTTTAGGGTTGATACTTTTACACCATTAAATCAATGAAAATTCCACTCAAAATAGGATTATATTATAAATTTTCCATTTGTATTTTTATATGGTCCCCAAAGGGAATGAATCTATCAATTAGATGTTGATAATATGTTAATTAGATGTCAAGACTTAATGAGCCATTCACCAAAGGGTCTAGTCCCTTTCTGACCACTTCATCCATAAGATTTCAATGAAGTGATACCAATTGAGTCAAGATCTTAGGGACATTCTAGTTAAGATACCATTGGTGTAACCTTAATTTATATACACTATTATATAATGGGGTTGGTAAAATCACTAGGTAATGATGATTTAATCACCATGCCCTAAGAACTCATAAGAAGGTGATGAAGTCCACCCAGCACAATCAAAAAATAAAAAAAAGGAAAGACATGTTTTTTTTACTAATTTTTAGGACCCTAAAAATGGGTGACAGAAGATCATACTCAAAATAATCTTTTAGGTAGACATGAAACAAGTAAACTATGATTTTTTGGTCATTGAGGCTCCCTGATAATCTTTCAAGTAGAAAACTCGAAATAATTTTTTGGGTAGATCATTTCATGATGATAGGATGAGGTAGGCAGTCCAACTATGAAGTCCATGGAGATGGTGTCCCATTTCCATTCTAAAATATCATGGGATTATAACAACCCTTTTGGAAGTTGATTTTTATCCTTGTACCTCTAGCACTTAAGGTATTGAGCTACAAAATATGTGATTTTGCACCACAAACCATTCTAATGATATAACTTCCTCAACTCTATACAAATCTTCTTCACTTTGGGGTGTGCATTATAAGGGGATTGATGATCCTCTGATAAAATAAAAATGTGAAATCCACCTATTATAGGCACATAGATATATCCCTAATGTTATAAAACTCCATCTAACTCAAGTGAATAGCCATCAAACTTACCATTTAGGGCCACATTTAAAACTAGCATTTGCTACACCTCCTAATATAGAATGTGCTCTGAAAGATGATCAATAATTTGGATCAAAAAATCAATGCATAGCCTTATCATTTCCAACTCATGGTGTCTCTTATTCAAGTCATTTAAACCACACTCTCCTTTCCCTTAATGTATAATATCTCATAGGCATATTCACATAGAATATCCATCTAATGTCTTTAAGGGCATTGGGGTTAGGCTAATTGAAAATGTCTTGCAAGCTCAGGTGGTCTATCTTCAAAACAAAGTGGTGACCAAGCATAAAGTGTCACCATATCAAACAAATATGAATTATGGTTGAAAACTCAAGTTATGTTTTTTGTATTTCAACTCATAATCTTTCTTTTTTCAGACTTATATGAAATTACTCCACTATTATGCATGATAATGGCTCCTAACCTAGCATGGGATGCATCAATAAAAACAAATAACTCCTCCACAATATTAAGTAATATTAAGATATGAACATTATTGAGATGTGATTTAAACAATTGAAAAGTGTCCTCACATTCTTCTATCCATAAAATCTTCTTCCATTTCATTTTAAGTGAAAAAATGGGGTTGGCAGTATGAGAAAAGTTCTCAACAAATAAATAATAGTATCTTATTAAACCCATGAAGCTAAAAACCTCTATGATGTTCTTGGGTGTCAGCCACTCCATAATTACATGAATATTATAAGGATATACCTATATCCCCTCCCTATAAATACTATGCCCAAGGTGATACACCTCTGAGTGTGTAAAAACACACTTCCCCAAGTTCCCATACAACTGGTTATCTCTCAGAACTTGTAGAATATACCATAAGTGGTCCTCGTGCTCCTCCACATTCCATGAATAAATAAAAATATCATATGTGAATATCAACGTGAAATGATTTATGTAGGTGTATAAAATTCCATTCATGAACTCATGGACACTATTGGAAAATTATTCAAACTAAAAGGTACAATTGTAAAATTTTAATGCCCATATCATGTTTGAATTGTAGTCTTCTAAATGTAGGCCTTTACAATTCATAAGTGATGATACCCATACTCTATATTTCTCTTAGAAAATACTATGGTTATCTTCAACTAAATAAACAAAACATTGATATGGGGAAATGGGTAATTAATTTCTCATTACTTTGTTCAACCGATTATAATCAACAAATAAATGAAGATATTTATCTTTCTTATTCATGAAGATAAAATATGTTCCTCATGGAGAAACACTAGGATGAATTATACCCTTCTCCAATAATTCTTCAAGATTAATCTTGAGTTCACATATCTCTTGTGTGGTCATCTGATAAGGTAATCTAAAAATAGGTTTAGTTTGAGGTACCAGGTCTAATTGGAAATCAATCTCTCTCACTGAGGGCATGCTTGGTAAATCATCTAGAAACACATCATCAAAATCCCATAGAATTGCATGATCATATAAATAAGCCTTCTATGTCTCATTTTTTTTATCTATCTCTAAATATAATATTAAACATCTAATAAACCTTACATAAGTTCCTCTTGATTTGCATCAAATAAATCATGCAAAGGGAAATATATCTCTTGATCCTTGAGATAACCATGTTAATCCCAAGATCTTAGACATAATCAATAACATTGTTATGGTAGTCCATTATGGATCTATGAACTATGAGCCAATCCACACCCAAGACAACTCCATAAGTACCTAAGTGTATGATGCACAAATCCATAGTAATATAGAAAACACATAGATCCAAGATGTAACAACTCATTAAAGAGTTAACAAACATCTTGGCCCTAGTGGCCAACTCTACCTCCTAGATTTTGAGCTACCTAGAAGCCACCATCCTAAAAAGGTCTATGATTTAAGGGGATACAAAGGAGTCTAAAGCTCCAATATCAAATAATAATGTAATAAAAACTCCATCACTCAAACATGTGGTCTCAATGATCAGTACCTATTGCTCAACTTCATGGTTATCCACCATTTCATACATATTATGGCCCTGACTTACATCACCTACTATTTTTTCTAACATCATAACCTTATTCCTAGTGGAAATAAATGGTATCATATGGAAATCATGTACATAATGATCAAGTTATCCATAAGTAAAATAGAAACCTCTAAGTTGATCTTACTACAATGGGGCTCTAGATGTCCTATGTCCAACTATAGATATAAACCCCAAAGGTATTTCCTATATATAATATTGAGTCCATGTGAGTCTAGTCTATTGCCAATCATGATACCTAGCATTGATATGGACTTGATGATTCTTATTTACCCTAAATAGAGTGTGGATAGAATAATTACTCTCATGTTACTATTAATGAGAGGGTCTTGGAGTAGACTAAGTATGTCTCCAACCTCCCGTAGGTGTGGGTTTCACACCATGTGATCTCACATCACATCAATATGGTATCATACCCTAAAACTTCTCTCAAGCTACCTAAGTCTTTCCTTGAGACTCCTCTACTAGATAGGTCTTTTTCACTATGATTACTAAGGTCAATGGAGATAAAATGTGCATTTCACCAACTAGATCCATGTTTATGCCTCTGATAGACTTGTTCCCCTAAATAGACTCATTTTTTTTAGCACTACAGATACTATATTAAGTCTAGAAGATGACACTCATATTATGCCACTATGTTTCTCCCTTTTTGTAGATCATAGAATTCATCCACCTTATTCTACATGGAATGGGGAAATAAGTAATGAGTTTTAAAAAGATCCTAAAAAAATCTCCAAGGTGAGGGAAGTTAATGTCAAATGGATGTTTAGATCCACTCCTTCCCACCACATCTTAACTTCATCTCTTAGTGAGTAAAGAAGGACTTCTCATTGGAGTCACACTCATATAAGGTGAATCAACCTCATATGATAGCTAACGAAACCTCCACTACAAAATCCTCCTAGGTACCATTAAATGTTGATGGGTGAAGTCTAATGAAGTCCTTAACCCAATCCCCAAGTGTTGGATTAAGAGGGTGGTCATAGTCTCACCTCTCTTGATGATCTCCTCTGTGATGAAATTCATCTCTATCTCCCTTTACATGCTAGTGTGAGGGGATGCGAGACTTGAACCTCTCTCCATATATCTCTTCCCTCAATTAAACCAAACTATGGGACCTTTATCTCTCACTCTCTAATGATATTTATTCACCCTATGAAAATTTCTGATACCATCTTTTTGTCACCTCTTGAACTAATGATAATCTCTTTCATAGGACACCAAGCATATATTACATGGCTTGGATAATTTTGGGTCCTAAATATATAGGCCTCTATTGAATGGGAGGTGGTTATGTAACTAATGCTAGTTCCATATGATTCATGATTTCATTAACATCCTAAAATGGTCATCATCCTTACACCATACTGCACTAAAAAGTACAAGTATTAGATCTTAGTGGAAGCATGGAACCAAAACAAAAGTAAAAATTACCTAGAGCTCTTGATATAGAAACTATGCTCTAATACCAAAGTGTCATGCCCAAAAATTGACATAACACAAGCACACCAAAATAGGCCATTTTTTTTTGAGAATGTACAATGCACATTGTGCATAATTGCATTTCCCACATAGAAAAGAGGTAATGCATAAGTGGAATCACAATCATCATGAAACCATGTAAGTCCCACTTTTTCTAATTAGTGCATAGGATCTCACACAATCCTACAATTCTCTAAGTGGTCTTAGTGGCCCCCACATTCCTCAGGACAAAAAGAGATGTAAAAATAAACATAGGTGGGTTCAAGTAATAACTTTCTTGAATGAGACATCATAACTCATAATAGAGTTCAAGGAGGCTTCTGAATGATTCTAGCTAATCATAGGGCTTGGTTCTCATAGAAGTCATAAAATAAGTCTAATCTTGTGTTTAATTAGATTAGATAAAAGTTATAAAATAGTCCCCATAAGACCTCAAAAGGTGCCTAAAATATCTCACTTGAGCCATCTGAGATTAGAGTAACTAATCTCCACTATCAAATCAAACTAATATTAACTGCCAAAGATGGTCAAAGTAAAAGGATCGCTAAATATCCTTATGGAGGCCATAAGGTCTCTAAGTCATCCTTTAAGTTAAAAACTCATATTTTTTAATAAGGGAGGAGGTGTTGGGGGATGAATTTTCCATATTCATCCCTCCTCTCCTTCCTCATCCCTAGATTATTACCATTAATAGATTCTCTAGGATTTTGCAAAAAACCTAATATTTTTCACTTTAAATTTTCTAACATGATAGTAAGATGTGGGTGTCAATTTTTCATGTTCCCATTTTGATGAAAAGCACAAGTCTTTGGAGATTGAAGTTCCACCATATCCATTAGTGGCCACCACAAGGTAAAATTTCATAAAAAAAAATTAGTTTCAAATTTAAAAAATTTCTAAAATTGAGGTGGAATTAATAATATTAGGGGTCCCCTTTTGGTTCAATCCATTTTGGGGCTCCCAAGAGCTTGTGATAGCCAATAAGGCCCAAACAAGACTCCCTAAGACAAAACAAGAATAAGGTATAAATTATGAATTTTTAGGTCCCAGAACCACTTCTAAGTGGAAGGGGACAAAAACTTTATGGGGATCTCTTTTGGGTTCCCCCACCTTTGAGCCACCAATTTTTCATACTTGTAGTTTAAAAATAGGTCACTAGGTATCAACAAAGGTCTAAGACATCCTTGAAGATAAAGGGGTCAAAAATTAAAAACAAATATGTTTTTATAGGTCTAAAAATTTATACCATGTGGAAGAGCACAAAAAAATAATGGGGCTCCCTTTTGGGTCCATCCCACCTCTAGGTCACTATGACAGTATAATCGAAGGACAAAATTTAGGTATACAAGTTGAAATTAGTTCTAGTTTTATAATTTCTTGTTGCAGGTCCAAAAACTTTATGAAATTAAAATTAAAATTTAACAATAATAAATTAGTTTAAAATTTGTTGTATTCAATTTAAATGTCCCAGTGGTTAGTTTGACTAATCATTATGGTATAGGTTAGAATATTGAGTGGTTTAATAGCCACTCAATTAACAATTAAATAGACAACATTTAACCACCAGAACACTCATATGGATCAGTCAACCCTAATTGTGCAACATCCTAGCCACTCAAACCAATGTTGACCCCCTCGTCTAAGGGATTAACATTATATCACATGGTCTTATGGGGGATGATCACTCAAATATGGAAAAAGACCCTACTAAAGGGTACAATTTCATTCTAAAGGTCCTATATCAAATTTTAGCTATCCTACAAGGGTATGTTTTTCATATATATATATATATATATATATATATATATATATATATATATATATAGATATCTTAAAACCCTTGAGGCAAACATATACAAAACTATCAGCCCAAAATTTCATAATAAAATTATTTTTACCCTTATAATGCATCATTTTATGTGCCAAATACTTGTGTGAAGTGAAAGACATTTATAAAAGAGATGTAAATAGATTTAGTCAAGAAACTTTAAAAAATAATATTAATTCACTCATAACTCCAAAAATTATAATAAATTGCATTAAATATTTGAATACTCCTACTTTACATTACAATAATAATTGGGATAAAGTGGAATGTTTTAAAGTTCTTAAAAATTATACGAATGCATCTATCCTCCCTAGGCATCACACTAAATAATGAATTTCATAATTTTATAAAATAAACATTTATTTTTAGCCAACTATAAAAATGCATAGACATACATGTAAAATAAAAATTAGAAAATTGGAATTTGAACACAAACTAATCATTTCCATTTCTTTTATAGTTCAATGCACTTAATGGAAAGAGTATGCAAGCGGTAAAGTTCATCACACTATTTCCAATGACTTATTATATCACAAGGCAACCATATCCTACCTCTTATATGGTATAATAGTTTTGTTCATATGATACCAAGGTTCTACTCATATAATATATTATTTTTTATGTTCCCTATTCATCATGTTGTGCGAATAACATCCCCAGTGCATACTATATTATTGAAATATATAATAAAATAGGCTTCCCTAGCATTGATGGCATTAGGACTGGAGAATTCACTATATATTTTTTAAGATTTTCAAATGCTTGTTTGTATTCCTCATTCTAGTGAAAATTTGTGTTATTTTTAAGAAAAAATGTGTAAAGATGATAGAAGTTTGCAAGTTGTGATATGAATCTTTGAATTACTTGAATCTTACCTTGCAAACTATGTTTTTTTTTTTTTTTTTAGATTTGAGGGTGGAGGCATTTTCATGATAGTGGTAACTTTTGTAGGATCCACTTCTATAACTCATTATGATACAATAAATCCTAAAAGTTTACTTGAAGTAACCCCAAAACACACATTTCTTTGGATTGAGATGAACCTTGTATTCTCTCAACCATTCAAAAATATTATATATTACCATAGGGTTTTGTGCTCTGGTTTTATATTTTTCCAATATATCATCTACATAGTCTTCAATGATATCATGAAGCATATCATGAAAGATAACTATCATTACACATTGATAGGTGGCACCAACATTCTTGAGGCCAAAGGGCATTACTTGATAGCAAAAGATACACCAAGGTGTGATAAATATTATCTTATATTGGTCTTTGGGTGCTATTTTGATTTGATTGTACCCAAAAAACTATCTAGTAAGGACAACATCTCATGAGCTACCATGGAATCAATAATCATGTCTATGTTTAGTAAAGGAAAATCTTATTTTGGGCATGATTTATTGATATCCCTCAAATATGTGTAGATTTTGATCCCTACTAATTTATTAGTAACAAGTAATATGTTTGATATCCACACTAAGTATTTTATTAGTCATATGAAGCCAACCTCTAACTTTTTTTCAATTCTTCATTCACAAATAAGGCTACCTTTGGATGCATTTTTCTGAGTTTTTATTTGACTGGTTTTACATATTTATGTAAAACAAGGTGATGTATTAAAAGTTAAGGATCCAACCTGAGTATGTATGCATATGACCATGTAAACACATTTGAAAATTCCTTGAGAAGTAGAGTCAAAATGGGTTGTTCTTCTAGATTAAGGGAAGTAACAAGTTTCACAATCTTAAGAATTTCTTCTATTCCAATATTGATGTCAATGGTATTTTCAATTAATATATTAGATTATTCTTGTAACTTAATAGAAGTGAAGGAATATTAATTTCATATTCAAGGTCCTACTAATTAGGAATGTCTTCATTTTGTATTGTAGATTATGTAAATTCATCTCCCGATATTTATATCAATCGGTTTGTATAATAGTGTGGGTGAGTATAAGTTTTAAGTTCCCCAAAGTAAGAATATTTATGTAACTTAATTTAAAATCCCTTTTTATGATCTCTATTTATCATTTTCATTTATGTGAAAGGTTCATCTTATGAAGGATGATGTCAAAGGCGACTAAGCCTAGTTGGCAGTGTGTAATGAGATAAGGTGCATTGAGAGAGTGTTGTCATTAAAGGATGTTGTCAAATAAAAATTTGAAGTCAAGAGAGAATATAAATGCAACTAATGTATTATAGTTTCATTAAATTAAAGGTTTATTTCAAGGTTGATTCCAAAGGTGTATCATGTCAAGATTGACTGTGTGTGATATCAAGAAGTATCTCGTAATGGTTAATGTCAAAGGTAACTAAGGATAGATGGTAGTATGTGATATGTCAAGGTAAATGAAAGAGTAGGTGAATGAGAGGAAAGAGTGTTTCCATGATTTTTGGGATGAGAAATAAGAGTGTTTTCATAAAAAGAGAGAGTGTTTCATGAAAGAGAGATGCAAGAAAGAGTGTTGCATGAAAAAGAGATGAAAGAGAGAGTGTTGTATGAAAGAGAAATGAAAGAGAGAGTGTTGTATGGATGATATTTTTCATGAATTTTGTAATCATATTATTGGAATAGGTACGTAAAATTCATTGATGTCATTATATGAAGAGATATGTGTAGAGGAATATATGTGCATAGTATGGCATAGTCATGACATGAAGAGTTTCAGGGTGAACCATGTGAAGGAAGCATAGTTAAATGAATGAAAAAATTAATGTGAATATTTTATGACATTTTTTTATCATTTGATTAAGGTTTATAATCATCCATAAGAGTCTCAAGGTAAGCCTACAGGGGTAGGACCTTCAGACCAAGTTTGCACCTAGACCCTGCCCAGCCTAATGAGGAATGAAGAGAATATTTCAAATAAATTTTGAATATTTGATCATGGAAAAAGATAATATAATTTTTTTTAGGCATGTTCACAAAGTTTTAGGTCATGGTTTGAAGAAAATTTCATGAAATACTATTTTAGGCCTTCTCGATTTCACAAAATGAGGTCTC